>OY992890.1:38246187-38403859 GCA_963921405.1 Cepaea hortensis
CACAGCTGCGATATTTGCACCTTTTGGCTGACAAATCCGACTTCTTCAGGCATTTGTTGGCCGGATTAACCTTCCCAGGAAGTAATCCTTTATGTTGATTTATCACAGTTACAGTAAACTACAAACATTCTTTAATTGTTGCCTATGCAGAATAGTAGAATTAAAATGGTGTGATTAAATCACTAATGTTGAGCTTATGGAGAGAACTAAACAAAAACAAATGAATTAAGAGGCGAGAAAAAGGTGGTAGCTCTGGCTTGAACACAAATTGAGAAAAACCTGAGAATAGTGTGACTAGAAAGTCCTTTGTATGGGACCCACAGAGCAGATGAAGTACAGGGGGATTTAAAGACACACAGAGAAGAGAACTAGAGACAGAGATGAGTAATATGGGAAGGACTTGGCCGGAGCTGCATGAGACAGAAAAAGATAAAACAGCTTCGATTTAGTTGGTTGAGGGCATCCGCTCCTGTGGGAGCTTCAAAGAGCAGAAGAAAAAGAAGTATCATAATGGCTGTACAAGGCTATATATGTGAAGAAATTTAGTGAAAATTTACTGAGAATTCCACAAAAGTATGTAATAAATGTTTGCTTCTGTGACCTAAAAGGAGTGAAGGACATTTTGCTATTCTGATACACTGGGTTCGAAGTGATCTGTGGCTGATTTGGGAGCAGATCACTTTGTGGTGCACTAGTATAAGCATCAGTCATTCAGAAAGCAATGACAAACTAATGTAAAACTGCCTAGAAAATCACAAACAGCCAAAAAAATGTTGGGGTTGATTGTGATGTCCTGTAAAGGACATGCAGCTGACTTTTAGTTATTGCTTACTCATTATTGCTTTGAACGTAGACAAGTCATCATATTATATTCACAATTCCTGTCCAGTTAATCTTATTTTGTTGTTCATTCCAACAGGAAGATAAAGAATCCATGTTTGATACATTTGATACGCTGTCTGCCATTCTACAAATAGCTACTGGAGTGCTGTCAACGCTGAAGGTACTTGACATCCTCATCTTTGCCAGATTTTAGTGAAACATTACAAATTCAACAAATAGGGTAATTGTTTATTATATAATAAGTAGTGTACAGGGAAGCTAAGTGCAAAGACAACTTATCACAAACATCATAAAGAAGCAGTCATTGTTTTTTGGCCACATTATGAGAAGACAAGAAACGAACATGTTGTGACAAACGGAAAGATTTGCAGAGATAGAGATAGAGGAAAACAGCTTGAGAAGATTCTTGACAGTCCTGTGTAGTAGCACAGAAGGGAGTCAACAAACGAATTGATCCATGCCGTCGGAGATCACAATTTGTGGAGAGGCATGATCACCGATGCCAGCCAACAAGGCACTGGATGATGGTGATAGTACGTAGAAGGCAAGGACCCTTTTCTGCACTATAAGTATGGAATTATTTATAAATTTAGCAATTAAATAAGCAATTATATATAAAGTATGTGGTGCTAGCCATGTATTTTAAAGACCAATCGGTACTTGATGAGTAAGTGGTCAGTATCACGTCAGCCAGTTTTACTTGCTGGGACATTTCCTAGCATCAACTCCACGTATAGCGACCAGGTCAGTTTATTTAACATCTGCCTCACTGCGGATTCGAACACATGACCACTGGGCAAGCATGCTAGCCATTGCACTACTGTGGCTTCTCTGGGTATGGTGCTGGCCACATTGGTTTGTAAACCAATATAGACTCGGTGGATGATGTGATCAGTGTCACACTGGCTGCCGCAGGTCAGCATGGCCGAGTGGGTAAGAATGAGTATTCTTAAACATCCAGTGTGCTGATGCCGAGGTTAGGGGTTCAACCCTTACACTGGACAGCTGGACTAAAATGTTGACCTGTCATCCTTAACATGGGGGTGTAAATTACAAGTACCTCTGAAGTCGGAGTGGGTTTGCCTAATGGCGAGGCACACTGAAAATAGGGAAAGCTAATCCACACGCAAAATTCAGTCCATCACTACTATAAATGGTGTTTTTGGACTACGCTTGAGTTCAAAGCAAGTGGGCGCGCACACACAAAAAAACTGACTGCTGTTAATTCTCAGAATATTTCCTGGTACCCTTTTGAGGCAGAAATAATCTTGGAGCCCAGGACAATTTAGTAAAAATCTTCACCTTGATAGGCATTTGAATAGATGGCCACGAGGTTCGCAGGCAAGCATGCTACTACTGCACTACTTTATTACTACGTTACACAATTATATTTTCCCCACGACACTTGACGACAAAAGTGGAAGATGATGATGATTATGATGATGACAAAGTTATATAGGAAATTGACACATTTCCCCCCAGCATATTTCATGTTAGAGCCTGAAGAAGATTATAGGAACATTCTCGAAATGATATATTTACTGTTTTCATAGTCTCTGCATGGTCCCCCATCGTCTTAACATGCAAATAGGGAAAATTGAGATATTGAAGGGAAATGGTGAATGTAAGCTCTACATAGCTTGACTCATCTAGAAGATGTTGGCATATCCCAAGGAGAGAGGTTCAGATCAGTTTGATGGGTTTAGTGACAGAGCAGGCACAGAATCAATGTAACGTTGACAAAATAAATAAGAAATACAAAAGGCAAGCGGAGCTTTCATAGCACAAGGACAGTTTTGGAAGTCGAAGGAAGTTAAACTGAACACCGAACCAGAATTTTTAACTTCAATGTTCAATCAGGACTACTTTATGGGTCAGAAATATGGAGAACAACTAAGAGAATTACACATAAACTACAAATATTCACTAACTGGCACCTGCGCAGGTTAGTGGGGATGGTATGTCAGAAACATTAATGTTGAGCTCATGGAGAGAACTAAACAAATCTCAGTGAAGAAAAGACTGGTGCTGGTAGGACATACACTGAGAAAACCTGAGGACAGTATGACTAGACACAATCTTGTCTAGAATCCACAAGGCAAACAAAACAGGTGGAAGACTTGAAAACATTTGGAGAAAAGAAATACAGGTAGAGATGATTAATACTGGGAGCGAGCTGTAGGAGATAGCAAAGGATAGAACGGCTGGGCGTGGTTTGATTGGGGAATTATGCTCCAATGAGGGAATGAAGGGCAGAAGAAGAAGGGTAAGTGAGGATTACTCAGGGAAACAATGAATGTCAACTCTACATAGCCTGAGTTACTGGCATATCCCTTGTAGAGAGGTAGCAGATCAGTGATGAGTTTATTAACAGAGTGGGTACAGAGTCAGCCTAACGGCTACCCCACTCTTGACCTGCAGAAACATACCATCATTTTTTGTCTTTCTGCTTCACACATGTATCGGCTAAGCAAACTGCAGAACAGCTGGGCAAACTGCAGAACAGCTGGGCAAACTGCAGAACAGCTGGACGGAGTAGATCAGGCACGTTAAAAGTCCCACACCAGTTGGAAATCTAATATAGCAGGCTTAAATAGGCTGCTGGCTTGACAAAATTTCCAAATTTAAAAACCTACGGACAGAAAATTTATAGCATGTGGGATTCTGCTGTACACAAATGTGGTTCCTCGTTACTGAAGTAGGATCTGTGTTGCATTTCCCTCCTCTTGCATTTCAAACCACCATGCACTTTGATAACATTGTTTCTGCTTCTGAGTGGCTAATTGTAGGTTTTTGATTAAGAACTGACCCTTTATTACCATCAATATCTTCTTCTTCAATGGTAGTCACACAAGAAACAGTTTCATCATCGTTCAAAATGTCAAAGCCTCCATCCATTTTGTCACATTCCAACGAATCTGTTACTTCTTCTGGTGCAATGGTTTTGTGTGTCAATGACGGATAACAGAAACTGACAGTTAAACGAGTGATGGTTAATCAAAGTTTTACTGTACTAAAGTTTAGTCCGGTTTATATTTCAGATCCATGAAGATACCATGATGGGTGCACTGAGCCCGGATATGTTGGCAACTGATATTGCTTACTATCTCGTCAGGAAAGGGGTATGTAGTGCTCTACATGTGCATTCTATTTCAACTTGATATGTTAGCCTGTTCCATGTTGTTGTTAGCACTTTGTAATCCGCATACCACGTTCAAAATACAGCTGCAAGCGATTTGGAAGCAGACCACCTTGCATTGGTTTCTATACAATGGTATGAGTGCCGGTCGTTCAGAAAGCAATGGCAAACTACTGAACGTAAACTTGCCCAGGAATCACAAATGGCCAACATATGCTGGAGTTGACTGCTGCGTCCTGTAAAGGATATGCAACTAACTTTGTTTATTTTAACTCTGATAATCCACTTTTACCCCTATATTTCCCTCTCTATAAATTCACTTTTCCCCTATATTTCCCTCTCTATAAATTCACTTTTACCCCTATATTTCCCTCTCTATAAATTAACTTTTACCCCTATATTTCCATCTCTATAAATCCACTTTTACCCCTATATTTCCATCTCTATAAATCCACTTTTACCCCTATATTTCCCCCCTGTACTCCGCCAGTGTATATTTTTCTTACAGAAATTAATGTCCTTATTTAAGGTCAATGTTTTGTGCTGTTTGATACCTCTTTCAGATTTTATTTGTGTATTTATAACCACATTTACTTTCTCAAGCAAACAAATGAACTTCTTGTTTAACCCAGAGAATGTGTTTCTGAATTCCACAGTTGCCGTTCAGAGAAGCCCATGGCATGGCAGGTCTGTGTGTTGCCCTTGCTGAAAAAAAACACATCCCAGTATCTGACCTGTCACTCAAAGATTTCCATTCCGTCAGGTATGCTCACCTGTTGTGTCATTGTTATCTGTCTGCACATTATTTTGTTCGTCACATAGTTTTTCATTTTGTCAGGTATTCTCGCCTGCTGTATCATTGTGTCTCTACATTATTTTGTTCCTCACAAAGTTTTTGATTCCATGAGATATGCTCACCTAAGATATCATTATATGTGCCTGAACATTATTTTGTAAATAAGGGTTATAGCTGCACTAGATTTTATTAGAAGGCAGCAAATGAAATGGTTTGGCCATGCAGTATGTTACCAACTAACAGTATACCACAGCAAGCATTTGATGTACAGACCAAAGGGAAGCAGAGGAAAAGGCCGACCACGTAAACGATGGACGCAAGGATTAACACCCATGGGAATATCGATCCATGAAGCCCATAAGCGGGCACTCTCCCACTGTTTATACTTCACCTCAACACCGCAAGGTACAATAGGAACATGATGAGATGAGATGAACATTATTTTGTTCGTCACATAAAGTATTTCATTCTGTCAGGTATGCTCGCCCATTTTATCATTGTCCTTGTATATTATTTTGTTCGTAACATATTTTTTCATTCTGTCATTATGCCCACCTGTTATATCATTGTATGTGTCTGTAAATTATTTTTGTTCGTCACATAATTTTTTTTAAAATTCTGTCAAGTATGCTCACACCTGTTGTATCATTGTCCTTGTACATTATTTTGTTCGTCACATATTTTTTTTTCATTCTATCATGTATGCCCACCTGTTATATCATTGTGTCTGTACATTATTTTCTTTGTCACATAAAGTTCTTTTTATTCTGTCAAGTATGCTCACCTGTTGTATCATTGTCCTTGTACAGATGGGCTCTGTCTAGATTACATTTAATGGAATGGGCTCTGTCTAGATTCCATTCAGTGGAATGGACTCTGTCTAGATTACATTTAATGGAATGGGCTCTGTCTAGATTCCATTTAATGGAATGGGCTCTGTCTAGATTACATTTAATGGAATGGGCTCTGTCTAGATTACATTTAATGGAATGGGCTCTGTCTAGATTACATTTAATGGAATGGGCTCTGTCTAGATTACATTTAATGGAATGGGCTCTGTCTAGATTACATTTAATGGAATGGGCTCTGTCTAGATTACATTTAATGGAATGGGCTCTGTCTAGATTACATTTAATGGAATGGGCTCTGTCTAGATTACATTTAATGGAATGGGCTCTGTCTAGATTACATTTAATGGAATGGGCTCTGTCTAGATTACATTTAATGGAATGGGCTCTGTCTAGATTCCATTTAATGGAATGGGCTCTGTCTAGATTCCATTTAATGGAATGGGCTCTGTCTAGATTACATTTAATGGAATGGGCTCTGTCTAGATTACATTTAATGGAATGGGCTCTGTCTAGATTACATTTAATGGAATGGGCTCTGTCTAGATTACATTTAATGGAATGGGCTCTGTCTAGATTACATTTAATGGAATGGGCTCTGTCTAGATTCCATTTAATGGAATGGGCTCTGTCTAGATTACATTTAATGGAATGGGCTCTGTCTAGATTCCATTTAATGGAATGGGCTCTGTCTAGATTACATTTAATGGAATGGGCTCTGTCTAGATTCCATTTAATGGAATGGGCTCTGTCTAGATTACATTTAATGGAATGGGCTCTGTCTAGATTACATTTAATGGAATGGGCTCTGTCTAGATTACATTTAATGGAATGGGCTCTGTCTAGATTACATTTAATGGAATGGGCTCTGTCTAGATTACATTTAATGGAATGGGCTCTGTCTAGATTACATTTAATGGAATGGGCTCTGTCTAGATTCCATTTAATGGAATGGGCTCTGTCTAGATTACATTTAATGGAATGGGCTCTGTCTAGATTACATTTAATGGAATGGGCTCTGTCTAGATTACATTTAATGGAATGGGCTCTGTCTAGATTACATTTAATGGAATGGGCTCTGTCTAGATTCCATTTAATGGAATGGGCTCTGTTTAGATTCCATTTAATGGAATGGGCTCTGTCTAGATTACATTTAATGGAATGGGCTCTGTCTAGATTACATTTAATGGAATGGGCTCTGTCTAGATTACATTTAATGGAATGGGCTCTGTCTAGATTACATTTAATGGAATGGGCTCTGTCTAGATTACATTTAATGGAATGGGCTCTGTCTAGATTCCATTTAATGGAATGGGCTCTGTCTAGATTACATTTAATGGAATGGGCTCTGTCTAGATTCCATTTAATGGAATGGGCTCTGTCTAGATTACATTTAATGGAATGGGCTCTGTCTAGATTACATTTAATGGAATGGGCTCTGTCTAGATTACATTTAATGGAATGGGCTCTGTCTAGATTACATTTAATGGAATGGGCTCTGTCTAGATTCCATTTAATGGAATGGGCTCTGTCTAGATTACATTTAATGGAATGGGCTCTGTCTAGATTACATTTAATGGAATGGGCTCTGTCTAGATTACATTTAATGGAATGGGCTCTGTCTAGATTACATTTAATGGAATGGGCTCTGTCTAGATTACATTTAATGGAATGGGCTCTGTCTAGATTACATTTAATGGAATGGGCTCTGTCTACCTGTGGGTAGGTTTTCTTTCCTAAAATTTTTGCCAGGGCTGCAGCCATAAGGCCTACATTTTATGGAGGCTTGCCGTTGCAACATCCTCTATTTCTTGTAATTTTAATATTGTAAAATCTACCCTACACTTTGTTTTCTTTTCAAATTTGTTACATTTTAACAGATTTACCACAATTTAACCTATTTCATGTATATATGCAACCTATTTAGGTAGTAATGTTGTCAAAGATAGAGACAGATAGAGATATTAAACTAAGAAAATGAACAGACAAGAGGAGCTTTCATAGCTCTAAGAAATTTATGGGAATCAAAAGAAATTAAAACTGGTACCACACTAAGCATACTTAACTTTAACGTCAAGTCAGTACTGCTAACATGGATCCGAAACTTGAAGAATGACTAAACCAAGTTACCGGTAAATTATAAACATTCATTAACTGGTGCCGGCACATAACACTAGGACAAGAATGGAATGACAGAATCACCAACGGTGAGCTTACAAATAAAACCAACACATTCAGTGAATCAAGGGGTGAAGAATAGGCACTGGATAGGACACACAATGAGAAAACCTGGAGATGGTGTAACTAGAAAGTCGTCTCTCTGCCTCCCACAGGGTAAAAGAAATTGATGGAGATCTAAAAAGACATGGACAATAAAATTAGAGATAGAAATTAGTAATAAGGGGAGGATTTGGAAGGAGCTACAGGAAATTGCAACGGGTAAGAGAACTTGGAGTGAGTTGGAAGAGGGTTTGTGTTGCAGTGGATGAAACAAGGCAACACAAAAGTGGAAACATTATTTGGCCTGTCACTGTTGCATGATATAGTAGACAATGAAGATATGAGAGGAATGACCATTGGTGGACATAACATCTGTAACATTAGATATGAGAGGAATGACCATTGGTGGACATAACATCTGTAACATTAGATATGAGAGGAATGACCATTGGTGGACATAACATCTGTAACATTAGATATGAGAGGAATGACCATTGGTGGACATAACATCTATAACATTAGATATGAGAGGAATGACCATTGGTGGACATAACATCTGTAACATTAGATATGAGAGGAATGACCATTGGTGGACATAACATCTATAACATTAGATATGAGAGGAATGACCATTGGTGGACATAACATCTGTAACATTAGATATGAGAGGAATGACCATTGGTGGACATAACATCTATAACATTAGATATGAGAGGAATGACCATTGGTGGACATAACATCTGTAACATTAGATATGAGAGGAATGACCATTGGTGGACATAACATCTGTAACATTAGATATGAGAGGAATGACCATTGGTGGACATAACATCTATAACATTAGATATGCGGATGATCAGTGTTAATTGCAGACAATGAACAGGATATGCAACATTTAGTAGATATGGTTATTGTACACAATGAACAACTTGGGTTAGGATTAAATTGTAAGGAGATGAAGATTATGGTCATCACTAAGAAGAAAGAAATACCACAATGTAATATACGAGTAAAAGATAATATTCTTAAACAAATGAATCGGTACAACTATCATAGAACAGTCATAACATCTGATTGGAGGTGACTTGAAGAGATTAGAACAAGAATTGCTATGGCAAAGGTAGCCTTTTGCCAGTTGAAAACATGCTGACCAATAAAAATATGTCAATTGAAATGAGAAAAAGAGTGTTGAAGTGCTACATAGAACCTATACTTTTGTATGGATGTGCCATACTGGACGATGAGCAAACAAGCTGAAAGACATCTAATGGCAGTGGAAATGTGGTTTCTGAGGAAAATGCAAAGAATATCATGGACAGACAGAAAAACCAATGAGCAAGTCCTACAAGAAACAAATGAAAACTGTAAACTTGTTAAAGAAATTAGATGCAGTCAAAAAATTTTTTTTGCATGGTATGAGAAGACATAAACTAGAGAACTTGGTGATAACTAGCAAAACTGAGGGGAAAAGAATAAGGGGAAGGCAGAGAAGTAAATACCTGGATGGCTTGGCCACATGGCAAGGTCAAGATCTGAACACAGAGCTGATCCACGATTCTGGTGATCATATGAGAAACATGACTGCCCACGCTTATTGACATGGCAGAAGATTATGATGATGAGTTATAATTATGACAAATTGAAGTCAGCCATCAACACAATGTCTGTTTATTTGTCTGTTTATATAGTCCGCTCTTTGAGGAAGATGTCACCAAAGTGTGGGACTACCAGAATTCTGTTGAACAGTACAAGGCCCCGGGTGGGACAGCCAAATCCAGCGTCCAGCAGCAGATCAAAAGTCTCAGGTCCTGGTTGGACACTGTGAAAAAGATCCCCGAAAGCAAATGACCTTAAGGTTTCTCATCAACTTTATTAAGTCATTTTGTGGTCAAAAGTGTTCTTGATTCTTTTGATTAACAGTGTTGGTTATTCCTGAGTGATTACTATTTAGTATTGCTGTGGTGTTAATGTAGTTTCAAATGTTGTTTCTTAGTTTTTAAATTTGCTCGCCATAACTGTCTGTTCATTAATATTGTTCTGCTTTTTTCCCCCCATTTTTCTTATGGAAGCAATGGCAAAATACTGAACGTAAACTTGCCAAGAAATCACAAACAGCCAAAGAGTGCTAGGGTTGACTGTGACGTCCTGTAAAGGATATGCAACAAACTTTTTTAAATGCAATTTCATGAAGCTTAACGTTAGTGACAAGTAGAGGTCAGCAAGGCTGAATGGATAAAGTGCTTGCTCTTAATCTTCAACTCCTACACCAGTCAGCTGGACTAAAATATTGACTTCTCGTCCTTGACTTGGGTACGTTAATTACAAGTACCTCAGAAGTCAGAGTGGGTTCTGCTGGTGGCCAAGGACACTGATAATAGAGAAAGCTAATCCACATGCCAAAAAACAGTCCAGTGCACTGGAAGTAGTAGTAAATGTACGAACTACGCTTAAGTTCAAAGTGAGCTAACGCAAAACAAAAAATATTTAGAAAAATGCAGTCTTTAGCCAGATGTATACACGTGGCACATCTAGCCTGTATTCTTTCAGGTTATCAAGGCATCACAGTAGATCAGAGGCCTTATGGCCTCAACCTGTCAAAATTATTCAGAAAGAAGACCTACCGGCAAGTAGAGATAGAGAGGCTTGTGTCAATGTTCGTCTGCCGGTATTGGCTGTTTGGTTACTCACAACATTAACTGATAGATTGCCATGGAATGATTAATCATCTTGTTGTTATTCACAACATTAACTGATAGATTGGCATGGAATGATTAATCATCTTGTTGTTATTCACAACATTAACTGATAGATTGGCATGGGATGATTAATCATCTTGTTGTTACTCACAACATTAACTGATAGATTGCCATGGAATGATTAATCATCTTGTTGTTACTCACAACATTAACTGATAGATTGCCATGGGATGATTAATCATCTTGTTGTTACTCACAACATTAACTGATAGATTGCCATGGGATGATTAATCATCTTGTTGTTACTCACAACATTAACTGATAGATTGGCATGGAATGATTAATCATCTTGTCGTTATTCACAACATTAACTGATAGATTGGCATGGGATGATTAATCATCTTGTTGTTACTCACAACATTAACTGATAGATTGCCATGGAATGATTAATCATCTTGTTGTTACTCACAACATTAACTGATAGATTGCCATGGGATGATTAATCATCTTGTTGTTACTCACAACATTAACTGATAGATTGCCATGGGATGATTAATCATCTTGTTGTTACTCACAACATTAACTGATAGATTGACATGGGATGATTAATCATCTTAAGTGACTTTCTGTTTCTGCCATGGGTTTAAATAATCGTGAAATGTTGTATTTGCTTTATAATACACGTCTGCTACCATATCAACAACTTTAAAGTAATAACTGTGATACATCCCTACTTCCCATTTTCCGTTATTCATTTGTGTGTGGTCCAAACCTACTTTTTGTTTGGCTGTGAATCTGTTAAGTGAAAGGGGGGTATACTCCCCCTAGTGTTACTCAAGACTGGATTAATGAAAGACCTTGAGCAGAAACACATCCATGTGGGAAATTTATACACCCACAGAAGAAGTTATGTGTTTGTTTAGTCAGATCTGTCTTTATGGCTTTTATGTTTGCTTTTTTAAATGCTTCTTTTATGCCTGTGTGTGTAGAGGAATATAAAACTGTGGTCCAGTCCATTCTGGTAATGATTTATGATAAAGGAATATTGTCATTGCACTCATTGTCTGCAATTAATACTGTATCATCCGCATATCTAATGTTATTGATGTTATGCCCTCAGTGGTGATTCATCTCATATCTTCTAAACGTATTTCGGGGGATCGGCAGAGGTTCTGGAAGAATCTCAAAGCTGAGAGGGAAGACAAGGAGAACTTTAAATCGGATGGCTGTTTAACAAGGTGGTGGAGCGTGTATGGGAATGTCCTGAGTGCAGTGGGGTCTTAACTCAACTCAGTCTTCTAAATTTCTAAAAATTATTTTCACTATATGGAAAAAGAGAACTGGAGACATTACACATAGCTGTCGCACACCTCTCTTAATAGGCTGATAGTGACCTTCATTATCAATCTGTATTGCAGCTTGTTGTCTCCATTATATTTTTCACAAGTCTAAGGTCTGTCCCATCAATTTGTAGATCTGCAAGCATCTCTATCATGTTGTTTGAGTTAATATCATTGTCATCATCATGTGCCATGCCATTAGGAGTGGCAGTCATTATTTGCCATTACACTTGATTACTTTAGCCCAGATTAGGTCCGTGTTCTTGTTCTGATTATAACATGTGGTCAAGTTTGCCAGATTTCACAAAGTGTTCAAGTTTTCACTGCCATTACTTGTTTTTCAGGTTAAAAAAAATAATGTGTTTGATACAATATTTTTGTTTGCGATTATGTGGTATTATTTTATTTCCTCATTCTTTTATTAGTCCCATTACTATTATATACTACAACTACAGACACCTTGTCGTCTTGACAAATGATAGTTTGTTACATTGTGCTTAAAAAATAGCACAAAGCCTGGGCTGAAATGTAGAGACCATGTGTTGCCCATGCAGCATGATCCCTCTCTCGGCCTGTCTAGTTTACTCCAGAAGAAAGGTAACACCAATACATCTGGAACAAGACAAGCTGCAGAAGCTGCCGGATCAGCAAGTGATGCTCTAACTGCCTGCCTGTCGAAGCTTCGATCCTAGATCAGTTGCCAAACAAGGCTTATGGACTGGTCTGCCCTGCCACAATATTTAATCTAGGTTACATTTCCTCGCACCAGGATAAATCTTGTACCCTTGCAATTGCACTCCTCGGCCTGAAGCCGTTGGCGCAATATGAGGTGTTGGGTGTGGTAAGCGCCGCCCAACATTTGGCGCTGACAGAAAGCAGGTAGTACCATCTACTGTCATACATTTTATCTACGAAATATATTATCATAGTTAGTGATGTTTTAATATTTTTCAAACATGCTATTTACAAATGTCTGCAAGTGGAAATCATAAAGAGCAGGCTGTACTGACAGCTGCCCTGGCAAGTTGTAAAAAAATTAAGACAAAATAAAAAAAAAACAGTACACACAGTTGGTGTGACTGTTAGTGCCTTGAAAATGCTGTAAGAGAATTTGGTCCGCAACACTGTAACCTCATTAGACGTTGTGACCCAGTGATCTTCTAGGTTATGGGGGGATTCAGCAAGTCAAGCAGGTCACCTACTATGAAACCAACTCCACCCCCTTCACATTTTTATGACCCAGTGTATCAGAGTGATTTTTGTGACCTAGATCAAACCCACTGTCAAGGTCATGGACTAGTATGATAGCTAACTATTAAGGCACACATATTTGGTAGCTAACTTGTAAGGCACAAAGAACTCAATAATCAGAATGTAGTGTTTAAATTGAATGGTTGGCTGTCATTCCTTACCCATTTTGTTGTTGTTTTCTGTTTGCACTTACCATTTCTTCTTCGTTCATCCAGAGTTTTTTTTTCGGATGTGATTGCGTTGTGCCTGTTTACAGCAAAGCTGCGTTCTTGCGCCGTTAGGCCGACACATCCGACTTCTGCGGGCATTTGTTGACCGGGTTAACCATCCCGGGCACTTACCATTTAATAGTCACTTATGTTCTTTATTAAAATGAGCCTGGCAAGAGCTATGGTATCATATTGTGTTTGCTTTATGCCTCTGGGGATTTGTTAAAGGGAAATTAAAATATATATTGCTTAAATATGAGGATAAATATGTCCTTCACATTTTTTGTATAAAGCAATATTGGTTCTGGTTGTATTGTTTAAAACTTCTGTTGATTGTTAAAAACTTGTTCGCCATTGTCCTGTTATTCTGTCTGGTATGACGTTTTGTTTTACCTGTCATCATCATGTGCCAAGATGAGTAGCCACGCTCCTTCACAAACATAGCCCTCTCTGCTTTTGATTTGTCCGATCGCTGATTGTCTCCCATGCCATTCTGCTAACCCTTCCAGTATGTTTCCTTCTGTCTCAACAACAACCTTGTTCTTCCTGCTAATCCTTCTGGATTGTCCCCTTCGTGTCTCAACAACCTTGATCTTACTGCTAACCCTTCTAGCATGTTCCCCTCTGTCTCAACAACAACCTTGATCTTACTGCTAACCCTTCCAGCATGTTCCCCTCTGTCTCAACAACAACCTTGATCTTACCAAAACCTACTCCAGGAATTCCCACCTCATAACAATGACAGACAGACATGTCACTTTATCATAAATCTAACTTCATGACTGCCAATAAAATTCTTCTTTGGAAATTAAGGGTTAGTACTGTTAGCAATTGAGCTGCGGTTAGTGGCTAGATACCTACCTGCCTGCCCGGTAATAATGGGTTCAGATCTGCATCAGTGCAAAATTTTTTTTTTATTGGACCTAGTTTCTCAAGTTGATACAGCCTAAGATAGGTACCATTATATTCTTTGTTTAATACTTTTAAAGCTTCAATTGTATTCTCGCATTGTTTATTCATTGTCCACATTTCTGCACCATACAATAATGAAATGTAATATTTAACACTGGATCACTGTTAAATTTTATTTGTAACTTAATTGTTTAGATGTGAGAATCTACTTCATATTGTTGAATGTCACTTTCTGAATCACTTTTTTTTAAATTATTGTCCTCTTTGCTGTCATTTGTTATTGTTATAAATAATGAAAAACCAACTGTGCTCAAGTGTCTTACCATTCAGTAATCTTCCAAAATGGTTTACTACTTTCTTTGTTGTCATTAGGCAGTGGCAGAGGAATAGCCATAGGAATCTCGGTATATGAAACCCATAAACGGGCATTCTCTCGCTGTTTATGCTACACCTCAACACCACAAGGTAGACACAGAACAAGATGAGAACAGAGCAGCATGTGTTCAGTTCTCAGTAAGGTGCGGAGTTTAAGAAAAATCCTAGCCTGTACACTACACATGACTGCTTAGACAGGCATACACCAGCAATAGCATGGTTGTTTTAATGAAAACAAACAAACAAAAGATGCAGGGGATAAAACATGAGACAGATCCACAATGTTAGTAAATTAGTACATTAACCACTATGCTACTAGTGTAAGTAGGAATGCACACCATTTAGCAACATCTCCCCTATTCTGAGACGTCGAGATCATCTTTAGAGCCCTCAAACTGTCCAAGCAGCAGGTTTTCAGCATGGTCTAATTCCTGGTTTCCTTGAGATTGTCCAGTTTATTCTACTGAGATTGTCCAGTTTATTCTACTGAGATTGTTCAGTTTATTCTGAGATTGTTCAGTTTATTCTACTGAGATTGCCAAGTTTATTCTACTGAGGTTGTCCAGTTTATTCTACTGAGATTGTTCAGTTTATTCTACTGAGATTGTGCAGTTTATTTTCACGAGATTGTCCAGTTTATTTTCACGAAATTGTCCAGTTTATTTTGACGAGGTTGTCCAGTTTATTTTCACGATCTACTGTGATTGTCCAGTTTATTCTCCATAGATTGTCTCCCGGTATTGAGTGTAGTGGTGTGGATAACCATTGATGTAATGACCAGGCCTCCCAGGTCGACCAAGTCCTGGGCAGTCAAGGCGGCCAGTGTGATACTGACCACATCACATGTGAGCCAGTTAGTCTATACAAACATGGGGCTAGCTCCATATACCTGATATGCCTAGAGTTGTGTAACAAGGTCCTTGGTTTTTACATAATATGAAGCTGGGTCAACCAGGAAGCATATGGTCACTTTAACATATCAGTCTCACTGTGGCTTTGACCCCAAGCCACTCTGGCTCCCTTTTGTGGCTTGACCAACAGAAAATGTATAATGAACATTGCCTACGTTTGACTTGTACTTAATGTGTTGATGATCAATCAGACTGCATTATGAAGTCATTGCCATTGTTTCATATTATAAGCTGTTTAGCCGATTATACAGTTTTCTTGTTTGGTTGTTGGGTTAAACTTATTTCATCAGCTACTAACATTTTAAATTGTATTTCTATGGAAGCTGAAATTCAGCAATTAATTAATGACTACTCTCGTCCTGGCATTGTGATTATTTATACCGATGGCTCTGTGTTAAGAGGCCAAAAAAGTGCCTGGGGATTCATAGCAAAAGAAAATGGCCAATGTCTAGTTAACGGAGAGCTTGGCATGTGACGCCGCAACCTCAAGTCAGAATGGAGGTGGAGGCAGTTCATGCAGCTTTCTGCTGGTTGGAGAACAAATTGTATACGGATGTTGTGATTGTAACTGATTCACAAAGCATGCTGGCAAAAGTTAAGACAGGCATGCTTCTTGCAGAATGGCTTGCATTGATTCAGAGGTTGCGAGCATTCAACAAATTTGTCCTCCAGGACAATGATGTCATCGGAAATGAACAGGCAAATAGATTTGCTGGTGCCGCATCATTACAGGGTGATTTTATGCAGGATAAGGCAGATGTGGTGAAGACCCTCTGGGTGAATGTGATTAATGCAGAACAGATGAATTCTCATGGTCCAGGGAAAATGCAGGATCTGGTTGACTGTCACTCAGAGGTAAAGACGGACATATAATCAGATTACAATGGGCACCATTAGTATTGGAACTCTACACTGGCTGTTGAAGATGATGACTGAGCAGTTATGGGAATGACCTGAGTGCAGTTATGTTGGTTCTTGACTCAGCTCAAATTGTATCTGTCTCATGGTGACCATCATGGGCCCTGCCAAATGTTGCTTCTACTTGTTTCCAGTAAATTTTTGTTTTATTCTTCTGAGATCATTCCCATCAGTTTAAATATATTTCAGCACTTTAATCATTTCATCGTGATCCGCTATCAGAAGTTCAGGATTTGACATCAGAGAATTCTTCCTAGGGTGAGGTAGTTAATCTACACAAATGGGTTTGGGATTAAGACACATGAGGAGCTCATGGGTCTTCACGGCTCAGGTTGGAGGGGGAACTGAAAGAAGAATATGGTGTTTTCGCCTTGATAAGTAGCCTGATTATGGCAGAAACTTCTTCTTCTTCTGCGTTCATCCAGTTTTTTTTTTCTGGACGTGATTGCATTGTGCCTGTTTACAGCAGAACTGCGTTCTTGCGCCGTTAGGCCGACACATTAGACTTCTGTGGGCATTTGTTGACCGGGTTAACCTTCCCAGGAATGACAGAAACTAAAGCTGTAGCCTGGCTGGAGACACAGACTTTCACTCAGGCATGCTTCCTCAGGGACTTGAGTATGCTCAGGAAGATCAAAATGTGCTGAGGTCGAAGACAATGAGTGGAGTCTGAAGATATCAAGCCTGACAAAAATCAAGTTCATTTTGTGCCAGGCCACTCGGGTATAAGAGGAAATGGACAGGCTGGTGGGCTGGACTACTGTGGAAAGCAGATGAGCAATGAGTGGGCTGATATAGTGAATTCTGAGAGAGACATAGTAATTAAGACAAATGAAGAGACTGCAAATCCGCAACCGTAACCAGACTGCAAGAACTTAAAGTCAAAAGGGGTGGAGCTAAACAAAAGTGCTGTGCAGAAGGGCCAGAGAAGAAGTCATCAACATAGAACTGGTGTCATCAACCGCCATACAAGGACAATGAGGATGGGTCCAAGCACTTACGGACTGAATGGTTTGATGTGCAGGGAGGGTAATCTGACAGCTATCATATTTCACTGTCTCAAGATACTGAATAAAAAAATTGTTTTGTGAAGGTGTGTTAAAAATGCATTCATTGCATGTTGGGGTGTGCTGCTATTTCTGTGTATTAATTCAAGTGAATACATGTTGCTTATCTACCTGGTTTCTGTTCCGTGTTATTGTGTGTGTGTATATAAGGTAACAGTAAAGGACCTTGTTACCCACCCTAAGGTACACTGGACATATGGTGCTAAACTCATATTATTATAGATCAATCGGCACTCGGTGGCTGATGTGGTCAGTATCAAGTTGGCCGAATTTCCTGGTACCCTTGTTAAACTGCGTCAAACATAAAGGTCCATTTTTTTTAAAATGGCTGTCTCAGTGTTGAATTGAGTTGAGTCAAGAACTGACATAACTGCACTCAGGACATTCCCATACGCGCTCCATCCCCTAATTCAACAGCCAGCAAAGAGTCACTACTAATCATTCCCACCACTATCTGATTAAGTTCTCCTGGTCTTCCCTCTCAGTGTTGAGATTCTACCAAAAGCCCTGCCAATCCCCTGCAATCTCGTAGGGTTCTCAATCTGTTCCCCCACCTTCTCCACCTGGCCACACAGTGGTGACCTTGTCTTTCATCTCGGGACAACAAACCAAAGTGAGGTGGCAGAGGAGAGCAACATTCCAGCACCCCACCAAAACTCATATACAATCTCTCAAACACAATAACATAAAACCAATCTCAAATAAGAGCATTATCCAAAAGAAAAGTTATTATTGTTTCTGAAAATAGAATCCCTGAGGCAGCAGTAAAATCAAATTATTTACATCAATATAGTAAAAATTATAAGTAAGTCTTAATGATGATATTGTATGGGGGATGTCAAATACTAGGATTTCAAGAAGCCACCACCCCCCCCCCCCCCCCACACACACACACCATTTCACAACATTGAGTATGACAGTACCAAGCTACTGTTTGTGGAATGACATCAGGATCCTGGAGTATGACATTATCAGGTTCCTCTAGGTAGAATGACATCAGGATCCTGGAGTATGACATTAGGTTCCTTTAGGTAGAATGACATCAGGATCCTGGAGTATGACATTATCAGATTCCTCTAGGTAGAATGACATAAGGATCCTGGAATATGACATTATCAGGCTCCTGTTTGTGGAATGACATCAGGATCCTGGAGCATGACATTATCAGGTTCCTCTAGGTAGAATGACATCAGGATCCTGGAGTATGACATTATCAGGTTCCTCTAGGTAGAATGACATCAGGATCCTGGAGTATGACATTACCAGGCTCCTTTAGGTAGAAGGACATCAGGTTACTGAAGAATGACATCAGGTTCCTGAAGAATGACATTACCAGGCTCCTGTTTGTGGAATGACATTATCAGGTTCATCTAGGTAGAATGACATTATCAGGTTCCTCTAGGTAGAATGACATCAGGTTCCTGAAGAATGACATTATCAGGTTCCTTTAGGTAGAATGACATTATCAGGTTCCTCTAGGTAGAATTACATTATCAGGTTCCTCTAGGTAGAATGACATCAGGTTCCTGAAGAATGACATTATCAGGTTTCTCTAGGTAGAATGACATTATCAGGTTCCTCAAGAATGACATCAGGTTCCTGAAGAATGACATTATCAGGTTCCTCTAGTTAGAATGACAATAGTTAGAATGACAATACAGGGTTCCTCTAGGTAGAATGACATTATCAGGTTCCTCTAGGTAGAATGACATTATCAGGTTCCTCTAGGTAGAATGACATTATCAGGTTCCTCTAGGTAGAATGACATTATCAGGTTCCTCTAGGTAGAATGACATTATCAGGTTCCTCTAGGTAGAATGACATAATCAGGTTCCTCTAGGTAGAATGACATTATCAGGTTCCTCTAGGTAGAATGACATTATCAGGTTCCTCTAGGTAGAATGACATTATCAGGTTCCTCTATGTAGAATGACATCAGGTTCCTGAAGAATGACATTATCAGGTTCCTCTAGGTAGAATGACATTATCAGGTTCCTCTAGGTAGAATGACATCAGGTTCCTGAAGAATGACATCAGGTTCCTCTAGGTAGAATGACATTATCAGGTTCCTCTAGGTAGAATGACATCAGGTTCCTGAAGAATGACATTATCAGGTTCCTCTAGGTAGAATGACATTATCAGGTTCCTCTATGTAGAATGACATCAGGTTCCTGAAGAATGACATTATCAGGTTCCTCTAGGTAGAATGACATCAGGTTCCTGAAGAATGACATTATCAGGTTCCTCTAGGTAGAATGACATCAGGTTCCTCAAGAATGACATTATCAGGTTCCTCTAGGTAGAATGACATCAGGTTCCTCAAGAATGACATTATCAGGTTCCTCTAGGTAGAATGACATTATTAGGTTCCTCTAGGTAGAATGACATCAGGTTCCTGAAGAATGACATCAGGTTTCTCTAGGTAGAATGACATTATCAGGTTTCTCTAGGTAGAATGACATTATCAGGTTCCTGAAGAATGACATTATCAGGTTCCTCTAGTTAGAATGACAATGTTCCTCTAGGTAGAATGACCTCAGGTTCCTCTAGGTAGAATGACATTATCAGGTTCCTCTAGGTAGAATGACATCAGGTTCCTGAAGAATGACATTATCAGGTTCCTCTAGTTAGAATGACAATACTTAGTTCCTCTAGGTAGAATGACATTATCAGGTTCCTTGAGGTAGAATGACCTCAGGTTCCTCTAGGTAGAATGGCATTATCAGGTTCCTCTAGGTAGAATGACATCAGGTTCCTGAAGAATGACATTATCAGGTTTCTCTAGGTAGAATGACATTATCAGGTTCCTCTAGGTAGAATGACCTCAGGTTCCTCTAGATAGAATGACATTATCAGGTTCCTCTAGGTAGAATGACATCAGGTTCCTGAAGAATGACATTATCAGGTTTCTCTAGGTAGAATGACATTATCAGGTTCCTCAAGAATGACATCAGGTTCCTGAAGAATGACATTATCAGGTTCCTCTAGGTAGAATGACATCAGGTTCCTGAAGAATGACATTACCAGGCTCCTGTTTGTGGAATGACACCAGGTTCCTCTAGGTAGAATGACATCAGGTTTCTGGAGTATGACATTATCCTGTTCCTCTAGGTAGAGTGACATCAGGTCCAGAAGTATGACTGTACCAGGTTCCTGTCTTTAGAAAAATATCAGGTTTCTAATGTATGACATTACCAGCTTCTTCCAATCCATCTCTTGATATTTTCCACACATACATGTAGATGTAATGTTGTCATCCTATTGCAGGCTTGCAACAAGTCTCAACACCAAACTCACTTTGAAAGGTGCAAGTCCCTTTCAGGGCTCAGGCGACCTCAATGCCAGCACATCAAGAGATCTTCCAGTGGATTCACAAACAACATCGTCATGTGTATAGGCGTTCATGTCTCTCCACAGATCTTGGTTCTTGGTGTTCTGGATCACCAGAACTCTGTTCAAAATATTTCTCTATGCCACCGGCTCAGTCCATCCAGCATTTTTTAAATACTACCGGACAAGGATGTCCTAAAACGGCCATTAACATTGTCCGATTAAAATCTGTAGAAATTCATGAAATTTTGGGAAGATAATGTGGTGGTTTGCCCTCGACTTCCGCATCCACATGGGGTATTTTACCTCTTCCTTTAACAGCAATTTTCTACAGCCAGGGCAAGTGAGTGCCTTGCTCTGCTCAGCTGCAAATTTGTCCCTTTTCCCAGTGGTTACTTAGTCCTCAGAGCTGTGTTTGCCACACCCCTGTGATGTGTTTCCTATCTTCTACTTCATGGAGGTGCAGTTAGGATTTTCCTTTCCTAGATTATGGGGCCTTGGTTGTAGTTCCCAAAACTCTCTAGTACTTTTAGAGGATTCACAAACGACAAACAATAATATTCTTCCAAGTTAACCCGATATCTAAGATCTGGATCTGCAAGTCGTGGGTCGATATCGAAGATGTAGATCTGCAAGTCATGGGTCGTTGCCACAGTCATGAACTAACACTTCCTTTAGCTCACAGTTTTGATGAAGAACTGGCAAGTAGCGTGCTTTAATAAACAGGACCTCTGAAATATGAGCATTATATGATTAATTAAATTACCAACACAGGCAATGAATAATGCTGACATTAACATCACTAGTACAGTATTGATTGCAGACAACGAACAAGATCTGCAACATTTAGTAGATGTGATTCTTGTACACAGTGAACAAATAGGGTAAGAGTTAAATTGTATGAAGATAAGAGATTATGGTCATCACTAAGAAGAAAGAAATACCACAATGTAATATATGGGTAAATGGTAATATTCTTAAACATGTGAATTGGAACAATCTCAAAACAGTCTGATGGGAGGTACAATGAAGAGATTAGAACAAGAAGTTTTATGGCAAAGATAGCCTTTTGCAAAATGGAAAACATACTGACCAATAAAAAAGATGTCAACTGCAAAAAGAAAAAGAGTGTTGAAGTGCTACATAGAACCTGTACTTTGTATGTGAAGCGTCGACAATGAACAGACAAGCTGAAAAACATCTAATGGCAGTGGAAATGTGGTTTCTGAAGAAAAAACAAAGAATACCATGGACAGACAGAAAAACCAATGAGCAATTCCTACAAGAAACTACTTCTTCTTCTTCTGCGTTCATCCGGAGTTTTTTTCCGGATGTGATTGCGTTGTGCCTGTTTACAGCAGAGCTGCGTTCTTGCGCCGTTAGGCCGACACATCCGACTTCTGCGGGTATTTGTTGACCGGGTTAACCTTCCAGGGGCCTACAAGAAACGAAAACAGTTAACTGATTAGAGAATTTAGACATTTATAGTCAAGATGTTTGGGCACGTTATGATAAAAACTAGAGGAGAGGACATGGTGACAACTGGCAAGATTGAGGGAGAAAGGAACACAGGGAAGGCAGAGTAGTAAATATCTTAATGCCTTGGCCATTTGGCATAATCGAGAGAAGAAAAAAACAGCTCATCCACAACTCTGGTGATCATGTGAGATGGTAAAACATGACCACAAAGCTTGGCATGGCACATGATGACCATAATCATCACTCTCTGCTTGTTCATCTTGAAACATGCTGCCAGAATGGATAACACCCTCAGCTGTCGTGACAGCAGTCTGAGTTCAATCTCCACCAGAGGCAGGATTGTTTGTTCCACCTAATATGGGATCACTTACTAAATAAGCTGAACAGAGCATAAATGCCTGTGAATATAAATGCTATAGATGGATTCTTCTTCTTCTTCTTCGTTCATCCGGAGTTTTTTTTCGGATGTGATTGCGTTGTGCCTGTTTACAGCAGAGCTGCGTTCTTGCGCCGTTAGGCCGACACATCCGACTTCTGCGGGCATTTGTTGACCGGGTTAACCTTCCCGGGGGTTTCTTAGGACGTTTGACTCTCACTGTTGTGGTGTTATCCCCCATCCCAGCTGGTCCATATAGAACAGCCAAAGATCCTGGTCAGCCCTCAAGGGAAGGCAGGGGCAGACCATGGGCATTCCCCGCCATCCAAGGAGGCTTCCATACTTGCAGAGCCGATACATAGCGCTCTGGTACTGGGCTCACCCAAGGAATCGTCACGTCCTGCACATGGCTGCTTAGCCTCACTTCCGTATATTGGGCCTTCCGTTCACCATAGGCTGTTCTTCCGGAAACCAGAAGTATGCAGTCTGCAGATGACATCCACACAGTGAGCTTTCGATTCGGACTTTCCATGTAATGGATTTGCTAGCCAAGCAATATTCCATTTCGTGCCACTAGGACACTTTTCCACCTTTTATGAAGCCCACACAGTGGGCTTTTGATTCGGACTTTCCACGTAATGGATTTGCTATCCAAGCAATATTCCATTTCGTGCCACTAGGACACTTTTCCACCTTTTATGAAGCCCACACAATGGGCTTTTGATTTGGACTTTCCACGTAATGGATTTGCTATCCAAGCAATATTCCATTTCATGCCTCTGGGTCTTCATGCACCTTTAAATGTCAACCTGTATATAGTTAAAGTAATCTGCGGTCAACTTTAGCTTGTTGATATCTCCATAGAGCTTGTCCTCAAATGAAGCAGGTGTGGGCCAAAATATCTTTCTCTGTTCTGCATACGTTGGGCAATCCTGCAGTAAATGTTTTGCTGTCATTTTTCCAGTTCTACAATTACATTCATCGGTATCTCCTATCTTTAGTTTATTGAACAAGTGGTATTTCAGTCTGTTGTGTCCTGTGCGGAGTCTGAAGATTGCTACTTGTTCTCTTCTGTCGAGTTTGTAATATGCATCATCCTTCTGATGGCCTGGATGCTCTGATTCCCATTTGGTTCTATAAGTGCTTTTTATCAACCTCTTTGCCTCATTATAGGTTATGTCTATGTCAGGCTGTGGTAGTCGTCCGCCCTCTTTTGCCAGTCTGTCAGCCTCTTCGTTTCCAGGTATACTGCAATGTGATGGGATCCACTGTATTACAACTTTTTTGGATTTCTGGCATAGACCATGGAGTGCTGCTCTTAGGTCAGTTAGTTCTGTGCTGTTATTGCTCTTCAGTATTGAGACAGCTGACTTTGCATCTGTGAAGATAGCTATTTGCTTCTCTTTATTTTCCTCCATCAGGAGCATTTCTGCTGCAGTTTTCAGAGCCTCTACCTCCGCTTTGAAGTTACTTGAAAATTTTCCAGTTGCCATTGAATGTGTTTTTTTCGCTCCATTTTTTAAATTTAGGAGAATTCCTCCTCCTCCATTCTCTATTGAATTTTTGGCTGATCCATCTGTATATGCATGGGTCCAATTCCTGCTTGGGTAATGTTCTTTTATGTAGTTTAGGGTTATTTCTCTTCTTTCGGTTTCATGCTGAGTGTTCTTTTTCTCAATACCAGGAATGTTTTCTATCATCTCAGGCAGTTGCTGCTGTCTCCAAGCTGGGAACTTGTGTGCATTGTGTATGGGCTTGACTGTTGATATGTTAAGAATAGGATCTGACCTAATCCTTCGTTTTGCAGTTTCTACAAAGTTGCTACGCTTCAGTCTTCCCTTTCCAAAACCATTAAATCTGTTGTACATAGGGTGGTCTGTCAATCTTCTAAATTTTTCTGCTTGTTGCTGGGCTCTGCTATCTCTTCTATCCTGCATTGGTTGTAAACAAGTGATCTTTTCTAATTCATTAATAGGCGTTGTCTTCAGGCTTCCAGTTATGATTCGCATTCCTTGATTTTGGACTCTACTTATTTTGTTAAAGTTTGACTTAGCTGCTGTTGCCCAAGCTGCAATGCCATATTCCAGTACTGGCCTCACCCGTCCAGTATATAACTTCTTGAGAACTTTCTCATCTGCTCCCCATGTTGTACCAGCAAGCTTTTTCATGATTGCCATTCTTTGCCTTGCTCTTGTTCGATTTTTCTCAACCTGTGTCTTCCATGTCAGGCGACGATCAAAGGTGACTCCTAGATAGTTTGGATTTTCTTCATGGCGCAATATTTTTCCATTCAATACCAGCTTAGGTTGCTGAGTTTTAGTTGAGAGGGAGAACACTGTGCATGTTGTTTTCTCCTCACTTATCTTCACTAGCCATGATTTTGACCAGTCCTCTAGCGCTAATAGGGCTTGCTGTATTCTGCTGTTAGCTGTACTAATATATTCTTCAGATGTCCATATGGCTAGGTCATCTGCAAAGGATGATGTGTGTACTCTGGCTGGAAAATTTTCCGTGATGTCGTTTATATATGCTAGGAATAATGTTGGTGAAAGAACTCCTCCTTGGGGGACACCTTGCTCCAACAGCATCATTTTGCTGGTTTGTCCTTGTACTTTTGTCCTGGCAGTTCTGTTCTCAAGGTAGTGGCTGATCCATTTGTACATTTTCCCGCAAACATGCATTTTTTGCAGTTTTACTTTCAGTCCTTCCTTCCATACTTTATCAAATGCTTTTTCTAAATCTATCCAGACTGCTAGTGTGTGCTTTTTCTCTTGGAAGGCATCCTCTATTTCCTGAGCTATATAGGTTATTTGATCTTCAGTAGATCTGTACTTTCTGAATCCTGCTTGGTGAGGTGTTAAGAGTTGGTTTTCTTCCAGATGCCATGTTAGCCTGCCATTGATAATGCGTTCCATTAATTTTCCTACACAGCTAAGAAGACTGATAGGTCGATAGCCATTTGGTTCTTCCAGGTCTTTTCCTTTCTTTGGGACTGGTATTAGTATAGCTTCCTTCCATGCCTGTGGGACTATTCCCCTCTTCCAGCTGTAATTTAGGACTGCTAGTAGTTTCTTTTTTGCCTTAGTGCCTAGTCCTATTAGCATTTCATTTGTGATTCCATCCTTTCCTGGTGATGTCTTCTTTTTTAGGGTATTCATTGCCTGTTCCATTTCTTCCATTGTTAGATTTGCCATCATATATTCTGCTGCTGTCTCTGTATATGTATGATGCATCTGTTTATCTTTGATTGCTTTCTTCTGTTCGGCTGTAATATCAATGTGGTTTGCACTGGCATAGTGTTCCATTAGTGCATTTGCAGCCTTTTTTCCTGTAAGCAAGGAATTTCCTTGTTTAATTGTTATTTGTTTGTTTCTAGGTCCTTCATTGTTCATGGCTTTCACTAGTTTCCATAGTTTGTTTCCATCCCTGTCAAAATTCAGGTTTTCTGTTTTTTTCCTCCAACAATCTCTTGTTGTTTGATTTACTGTTCTTTTATATTTTGCTGAGATGGCTTTGAGAGAGATGTTCGCTTCAGTTGTTTGTTCTCTCTCTGCGGTCTTCCTAGCATCTTCAACTTTGTCCTCCAAAAATTGTAGTTCTTCAGTCCAGTATGGTTTGTAATTTTTCCTTGCTCCTCTTGGAATAGACTCAGTGGCTGCCTGTATTATTGCTCTGTTTAGACTTTCCACCATTTGCTTCATGTTGCCATATCGTGTATTTACGTTTTCACAATATTTGTCTGTTAGTATGGCAAAGTTGTCCCAATCTGCTCGTTTGTAATTCCAACGGGGCAAAGGCTTTTGCTCCTGTGGAACATACTCCATATTTATTACAAGCTTGATTGGTCTGTGGTCACTACCTGCTAATTGGTCCAGCACATGGCGATCGATTTTGTGGAGGATGTCTCCTGTGCAGAAAGCTAAGTCTGGAGTAGAAGTGGTAATCCATCTTCTGGAGTAGAAGCTCGGTGTGTCATCCGCTTTGTTAAGTAGATGGAGATTTGAGTCTATTTCCCAGTCCTCCACTTCATCTCCTCTTTTGTCAGTATCTGGGTATCCCCATCTTTCTGAACGGCTATTAAAGTCTCCGACAACAATGCAATTTGTGTCAGTTATTTCCATGTTTGAGAGTGTAAGATCCTTATCTGCCGGGCTATATAGATTGTAAATTCTTATTTTCACGTCCTTTATCATTATATCAACACCTATAATTTCCGTTTGGTTGTCAGAGATCACAGATACTTCGCTGCAAGGTATTGTATTTCGTGTAAGTATTACAACTCCTCCTTTATGTCCTTCGCGGTCGAAACGTGTGGCCTGATATCCCTCGACTGAAAATGTGCGATTGGCGTTGAGGTGTGTCTCTTGAATGCATGCCACATCTATTCTATCTTTATGAAGACGCTGTGTTAGGGAGGCTTTCTTGTTATAAACTCCTTCTGCATTCCATTGTAGTATGTTGAGTGTCCGGGGTGTTTGGTCAATAGCTCTTAACCTACTCCTCTGTGCCTTGACTCCACAGCACAGGGGAAGGTGACCACCAGTAGTCATGGGTGGACCCCCTCGAGGCAGGGGGCCCGGCACTATCACCGCCTGATGGGACTTCACGGGATTAGCACCATATCGATTAACTTTCATCTGTGGCATCATGAAATGATAAAGTTACGTTGCACTTCTTTGTCAAGCCTGTGGCTCAGTACATCCGATTTCGACAAGCATTTGTTCGGGATGCTTTCCCTAGCCTTTGACTGTCCCCAGTCTACCTACAAGGCAGCAGGTTTGTGCGTCACTTCGTCTGGTCCCTCTCCCTTGACCTGTCCGACATGGGTGACCCTACCAGTAGCTGTGCTACCGTCGGCATAGCTCTTGGGGTCATTGGAACGCTCAAGCCCCTCTACCTCGTCAAGGTGGACGCACGGCAGAGGGGAGATGGATTCTAAAAGTATCTTGGATACAGAAAATAACAAATGCATTCATGTGACACGACCAGAATATTGAAGAAGGCTGACTACTAAAGACAATAAATCAAAGAAAATTGAAATATTCTGGTCACTTGAAATGTCACTGTAGTTTGGAGAGAATAATAATGGAAGGGTATAGCCCGGGAAGAAAGGAAGAGGACGGCCAAAGAGAAGATGAGTGGAGGATGTGGCAGATGATCTCCAGATAGGTGTATCGGATGCAGGACATCTTGCTTATGACTGAGAAGTTTTTCAGAAAGTTGTTATGGGAGCGAGATTCTGCAAAGGACATGTTAGTGAATGAATGAACGAGTTTTGCACTATCATTCACTATCACTGACTGTAAGAAAGAGTGCTGAAAAGTTACATAATAATAAATTATTATCACTGAATGTCACAAAATGAGTATTGGAATGTTATATTGAAACTGTTTTGCTGTGTAGCAGTGAATCATGAAACATAAATGAACAAATTACTAAGAACTTAGGTAGCAACAGACAGGGATGTGGTTCCTGAGACAAATATTACGAATTCTGCCACAGTAACTGACAGTAATTGCCTTAAAGAGGCTAATGAAACTAGAACATTATATACAATAATAAGAATGAAACAATCAGCTTTCTTTGGTCATGTGATGAGAAGAAAGACATTGAAGCGACAACTGGGTAGATCAATGGGAAAAGAGGCAGATCAAGAGAAATAATGCTGGATGGACTGAAACGGTGGCATGGAGGAATATCATCACAATATGATTCAGAACACCAAAGATCGAGATCTGCGGAGAGACATGAATGCCTACGCCAGCTGACAGGTCACTTGATGATGATGAGTATGTCTCTGGGGCCATCCAAGCCTCATGAAAATGTGCACCAAAAAATTTTCTACAAACTGTCATGACCTAGAATATATGAAGACCTAATACTTGACACCCCATCAGCAGTACTGGCTGTGGGACTGCCTTACTTCTCTATCTTACAGCTGCTGGAGTTCTGCCATCACAACTTCCGACTTCTGTTTGAAGAAAACCAAGCAGATATTGGCTTGTCCTGAGTGCATTGATGTAAATCCCTTATCTTTCTCAGCCTTTCATCTTCCGATGAAGTCAAGACCCTGAACCAGTTGAGTTGAGTTGAGTTAAGAACCGACATCACTACACTCAGGACATTGCCATACGTGCTCCGTCCCCTCGTTCAACAGCCAGCGAAGAGTCATACTACTAATTGTTCCCACCGCTATCTGATTAAGTTCTCCTGGTTTTCTCTCTGTTTTGAGATTCTTCCAGAACCCCTGCCGATCCCCCGCAATCTCATTCTTTCCACATATGGGTTCGCAATCTGTTCCTCCACCTTCTCCACCTGGTCCCACAAGCGCACAACCACCTACCCCTTGTCCATAGGCAAACTACCACCAAGAGGTGCATTCCCTGCTAGCCTATCAGCCTGTTTACTCCCCCGTACCCCTGCATGGCCAGGGAAAAATATCCATACGATTCTCACAATCTGTGACCTCTGAAGCGACGATAGCCATTCCACACGAAACATTCCTTTCTCCACCTTACTAAGCATACTCTTTGAATCCGTAATGAATACAACGTGTGTTGCAGTGGTCTCCTCTAGCCACCTCTAGCTGTTACTGCCTCCACCTCCATTCTCATGCTGGAGGTCGTAGTCTCATATGCCAGACTCTCCTTTTTCAAGACTCGTCCATTAGCCTTTGCAATAAAGCCCCAGCCACTACATCTGTTTCTCACCACTGACCCATTTGTGTAGATGACTATGTCACCTTGATGTGTGTTGCTCTGGATCAGCTGTTGCACTTCAAACTCAGTGCGGCCCGCTGCCCATTCTATGCACTCACGACCCAGTGTTATTATTACATTATGCCAGTCCGTGATGTCTTCTGGACCTTCAACCCACTCTCTTTCACGATTGATGGTCTCTAGATCACACACCTGACGTATAGAAAGTTCCACCTGTGCCATCCAGAACCTGCCTCGTCTTAGTCTATGACCCTTGACCATATCCATTGCTGCATGCAGAGGGTGTTCCCTATCTGCGGCAACTTTCAGGTACCATATGGCCTGAAGGACCCTATGCCTATCCGTTATTGTTGGTAGCGCCAGGATATGCCTCATGCATATAATTGGTGTGTCCTTTGTGCACCCCAGGATTGGTCGCATGGCAGCATTCTGTATGCGCTCCAACCTTTCAAGCTGGCTCTTTGATACTGTCAGCAGCCCCAAACCATACTCAATGACAGAAATTATTAACTGCTGAAAGAGCCTGTACAGCATCCTCTGATCTACCCCAGTTGCTGCCATAGCCCTCAATGCATTAAGTCCCATACCAGCCTTCACCACCAAAGCCTCCACATGATCCTTAAAAGACAAACACCTGTCAAAGGTGATACCCAAGTACTTCAATTTACTCTCTTGACTAAGAGGACATCCATTCAACATAATACCTGGGACATTTGCCTTGACGATCCGGTTATCCAGGGAGTACCACACAACCTATGCCTTGTCTGGGTATATAATGGCCCCTGCGTCCCTGCATCACTCCGCTACCCTGTGTACTGCCACCTGTAAGTCTTTCGCCAAACTGGCCCTGTCTCTGCCCTGTTTGTACACCAGCACATCATCTGCAAATGTCAAGATTCTACCCACACCTGGTGTCTCAATAGCTGCGATTTTGCTGGTGTAGACATTAAAGAGCACTGGGGACAAGGCAGATCCCTGCGGCAACCCAGGTGTAATAGTACAGGGATCAGAAGTCCAGGAACCCATGCGCAGTGCAACCTTACGCTCATAATGGACCGCCGCAACCCATCTAACGAGGCAAGGGCAGACTTCCATTAACCGATCATACCTGACCCTGTTATACGCATCCTTCAGGTCAAGAGCTACCGCTACTGTCTCTTTATCCTGGAAGCCCTCGTAGACATCAAATGTAAAAGTCGCAGCATTGGCCCAGATGTCTTTCCCAGGCCGGTAACTCACGAGTCCTTGGGGAAGCAGATTACGACTTTCCAAATGTCACTGGAGCCTGCGTGCTACTATCTTTTTGAGGACTTTGCCATACATTTTGCAGGGTTATGTTTCGGTATCCATTAAGTCTGGAGTGATCTTTACCTGGCTTTGGGAGTGGGACCAGGTAGCTATGCAGCCAATCGTGGGGTATTTCCGCCGTATTGATGCTTAGGTTGAAACAAAGAGCCATCTCCTCCAAGTCCCCATCATTTATGTTCCTCATATGGGAGTACCTCACCCCATCCGGACCTGGTGCTGTGTCTTTAGCCCGCTTCAGTACCCGTCTAATGTCCTCCACTTTAATCTCAGTCCTCCTTCCTAGTGACCCATGACAAGGCTTCTCTGACGATGTCTTCAATGTCCTTGTCCATCTTTGTGGACAAGGGTGGTGGGATAGGGGTATCCCCTATAAAAGAAGAAATAAGGTGCCTCCTTCCCTCCGTTAGCCTATGGAACACCCTTGGGCAAAGTGGAATACCTGTTTATTCCCCCCGATTAGGGTTACGTGAAGCCATGGGCGCAGGTGTGGAAGAAGTTGAAGAGTAGGCAACAGGTAGGTAGATCATGGTCTCCAATATCATGACAGTAGGCAGAGGATCTCTTTTTAGAGACAATGGCTACAGCCATCGACCAGTATGGTCACTTCTAAGAAGGAAAGCAATGGCAAACTACCTTCTTCATAGATGCCTAAAAAGATAATGTTTCATCAATTAGCCATCACTCTGGTGATCGTGTGAGATGGCGAAACATGACCTCTTACATTTATCAGCATGGCACATTACTGTTCTTTCTAAACCATCATAACTGTCAATTATTCACGCTATTTACCTTTAATGGTGAGGAGGTGAGGCTCATTATTTACAGACATATATTCTGCCTTGTTGTGTCTTCCACGCAATCCTCCCATACACTGAAGTGCCGCCAGCGTCAAGCAGATCAAGAACACGAGACTCATGTATGCGTACTGTCCTTGTATCCTCCTGTTGGAGAATGCATTGAAGTTAACACATTTACTAAATCATTTAGTGAATTGCGTCGTACTGTTTTGTCAAGCCTGTGGTTCAGTACATCCAACTGACCAGAATTTTTTCAGGTTTGCTCTCCTGCACACCACATTCAAAACACTGCTGCGGGTGATTTGGAAGCAGAATGCCTTGCGTTGGTTTGCATACAATGATATGAGTGCCAGTTGTTCACAAAGCAATTGCAAACTACTGAATATAAACTTGCCCAGAAATCACAAACAACCAAATAAAGCTGGGGTCAACTGCTACGTCCTGTAAAGGATACGCAACTAACTTTCTATATATAGCCTTTGACTGTCCCTATCTACAAGGCAGCCAGATGGTGTCTCTCTTCATCTGGTTCCTATCCTTTGACCTGTCCGATATGGGAGACCCTACCAGTAGCTGTGCTACCGCCGAGATAGTTCTTGGTGGTCACTGGAACATGGAAACCCCTCTATCTCTACAAGACGGAGACACATCAGAAGGGCTATTTGCTAACTAATAAATAACAATATTTAACTCTTTTATGCCATACACCACATGAAATAGCTCAAAACTGTACCAAACTTAAGAGTGGCTCCAATTCTGCTATAGGTAGATTTCCCAATTTTGAAATATAGCCTTGGCAGCAGTTATGGAGTTACCCTAACTTTATTTTAATGCTTTGAAACGTTTTTTTCTTTGTGTTTGCTAATTTTGAACTCAAGTGTAGTCCATACACGTGCTACTACTTCTAGTGCACATGGACTGATTTTTTGCGTGTGGATTAGCTCTCCCTGTTACCAGTTTCCCTTGCCATCAGGCAAATCCACTTGTAATTTATGTCCCAAAGTCAAGGATGAGAAGTCAACATTTTAGTCCAACTGATCGGTGATGGGGTTGAACCCGATACCTCAGCACACCGAATGTTTAAGAACAAGCGCTCTTATCCATTCAACCATGCAGACCTTGAACCAGGTGGTCATGGTAATTTTTCTCTTACCCCTACCCTGTTCAACCTCGTAAGAGAAGTTATAATGAGGGCCCATCCCAGCCTCAAATTAATCATCCTATGACCAAATCAGCCACATTTCGACAATTAATTTGAAATAGATTGTTGTCCATAGGAGGTAATGAAGTCATGTGTAACAGTGATGTGAACACTTGAAGCAGTGTTTAAAGGGGGTTTATGTAGCCAAGTCATCCACCTCATACTCTGGAGACCATGGGTTCGTTCTCAGACTGTGTCATTCAGAGCATGAGCACAATTTGCCTAGAAACATGTTGTGGTCATTGCTAGAGCTATGGGGTTTGTGCTTTGTGGAATGCTCTCTGCTGGTGGCTTACAGTTTGAAGAATGAACAAACTTTATTTTTAAAGGGTCACAAATTGGGCATGCAGGCCCGTCTTATATTCGGCATCACTCATCTTTTGTTCATCAATTGTGCATGTTACTTTTACATAGGAAAAAACATTGTTAAATGAATGTTATAAACATAAACAATGCATATTACCATGTTATGAGGCAGGCAAGCAGACACATGTACATTCATAAACACATACATACAATCCTGCATACATACATTCATAAACACATACATACAATCCTGCATACATACATCATTTACACATACATACAATCCTGCATACATACATCATTTACCCAAACTCTCAAAATTATGCACCCACTCAATGACACACAAATTCACACTCCCTCGAATATACTTACTCACAATCACAAACTCACTAATAAAAGTTTCTCTCTCTCTCTCTCTCTCACACACACACATGCACACACTCTCTCTCCATCTCTCGCTCACACGCCCATAAATCCTCTTTCATACATACAGCAAGGCACACACATACACTCCTTCCCATACAAACTAATTGACACACACATGTTCACACATGTAAAGACACAAATACTCACACAGTTGTGCATCCACATAGTAACATACCTACACACTTCCTTACATACACACATATATACCCACTCACAATCACAAACACTACATCCAGAGAATGAGCCAGATGGAGTCAAACCCAGTGTGATGAAGTCGACCCTCTCAACTTCACCCATCTTTTGTGTTGAAAATAAACTATAGATTATGTCCAGGCTTGCACACTTTTACAACAAAAACCAAACCAAGATAACAGACACTAACAATTTCTGCAGACTCCAAATCTGTCTCATCTGCTTCTCATACATGGTTAAATTAGCATTAGATAATGCTTCTCTTCCAGTCATGGTTATATCCACAGTTTTATTATCAATGCCCTGCTGCAGATTGTCAATCGCTGCAAGCTGTAGACTATGAAGATTTTGCTGATGTCTGCCTGGCTGCAGTATTGTCAGCCTACTTCTGGATGAAACATCACTATCATGTTCAATAAGATGGTTTCTCTCTGTCACCTGTGGATGTTGAACAGATTGCAGAGTCAGTCATCTGGCAATTGTTTTAACCTTCTATTGCAATAGGTGGAAGTAAATCAGTGGTAAAATCTCTGCCAGGCAGCAAGCACGATAGGAGGCTTCTAATCATCAGAAGAGTTTTCCCATTGCAGAATGTTTCAGCCCCTTTACCTTCTTTGCACTTGTAGGGGGCAGGCCCATCTGGGTCATGACTCCTGGCAGAATAACTACAACCCATGGTGGGGACCAGGGATGGAGTTATACCTCTCCATAACACAAAGCCTGGGCTGAATTGTAGAGATCAAGTGGTGCCCATGCAACATGATCCCTTACTCTGCATGCCTAGTTTGCTCCAGAGGAAAAGTAACACCAATACATCTGGAATAAGACACAATTTCAACATCCAGACAATCAATAATCCCACGACAGTTTCGGGGAGTTAAAATAAGACAATTAATCATCCCATGGCACCCAAACAGTAACATATTGCTGTGAAAACTGGACAGTTAATAAACAAGCATCAACAACAAAAACTCCTGGAGGCCTCACAGATGTGGTTTTACAGAATGCTGACAATGTCTTGGACAGCCACAATGAGTAAACCAGATGTTACACAAGAGGTTAAGATAAAGATAATTTATCACAATCATCACAAAGTGGCAATTACCATGTTCTGGCCACATTATGATGAGAAAAATAGGGTCAGTATCATGCTGTGACAACTGGAAAGATCTGTTAAATGAGACAAATGAAAGCGAGAAGATGCATGACATGACACATTTTGTTGGTGATCACAAAGTGTGCAGATGCAGGATTATCCATGCCAGTCGACACTTGATGATGATGAAATTCCAATCTACTTAATCATAATCATTAATCAAAGTATGGTCCATTGCATGGTACAGAAATACCAAGAACTATAAAGGGCTGTGGTTGCCTGAGTTTCAATTCAATGACAGGTCGATGTCTAAGTTTGGTTGAAGTGCTGTTAAAGTCTTCAGTGAAGACTCTTCACCAAATAGTAAAGTACTATGACTATGAGTCACGAGCCTATGAACTCTATGAGTATGAGCATGAGTGATACGGGAGGCCAAATAGTTCTGAATAGTCAACCAACGCTCGTTCGAAACACAGCTACGACCGATTTGGTAGCAGACCATGTCGCGCTGGTTTTAATGTGATGGTTAGGGAGCTGGTCGTTCAGAAAGCAATGGCAAACTATTGAGCGTAAACTTGCCAAGACATCAACAGCAGCAGTGCTGGTGTTGACAGCGATGTCCTGTAAATAGGATAAGCAAAAAAAACGACAAAAAATCAACCAACACAGAACTGGTATCGTCAGCCACTACACACTGATGGAGATACTGAGATCGTAAAAGCACTTATGGACTTATAATAGTTGGAAATCAATTGGGGAACCCTTTGAGGCCACTAAGACAGTCCACAAATAAATCTATAATAATAGTTGAATGTGCAATGAGGATGATATGTTGACTAACTAGTAATGCAAGTTTAGACTGAAATGAATTGGATCGTATTCTCAGTTCTGATTCAGATACAATACTATAATATTATATTAATAAAGTGTTGTTTGTCCATCAAGAATGATGATGACCATTGATTTCATCCAGTGGGGTTGAAAGTATGGAGCCATGAGTTCTAAGAAGGTGATAGGGCCTATTTTGGCTTGAAATGTTCTTTGACAATGTGGGCAAAGAATGCTTGACGTTCCAGGAGGATCTCCTGCAGTGGTTTTTCTGTCCAGCCTTTTCTCCACAGCTCTTGCAGTCCTGGTTGATTCACAAGTGACTGCACCCTTATGTAATATGTACGCCACGAATTACGGTCTTTAGCAGCAGTCTCCCAGGTGTCAAGATGAATTCCAAAAAAAGCTTTCAGTGAGATTTTCAGTGTCTTTAAAGAGTTTCCTCTGGCTGCCTTGTGAGCGTTTACCACAACGCAGCTCGCCGTAAAAAATTTGTTTAGGGAGCCTTGATCTGGCATCGAGTTAAATGACCAGCCCAGCGAATCTGATTCTTCATTAGTAGAGTGTGGATACTGGGCATGGACGCTGCAACTTCAGTGTCTGGGATCTTGTCTTGCCATTTAATCTTCAATATATTAACTAATTACACAATTTATTATTGTCATTGGAATAACTACTAACTTATATACTACCTACTACTACTACTACTACTACTACTACTATGTGGTATTGTCTGACGATACTTCATTAATGAAATGATGTATTATCCGCACTGATATGCTTGTGAAACATAAACTGTTTATCAGCGACATGTTAGGAAATTAAATCACTTCCACAGTCTGCCCTAGGAAGCTACTGAAATAATTATAAATAATATAGAATAGAATATTAATTAATAATATATAGGGGCCATTCCACTAGACTTAACGTATATTACTAATAACTATATATTATTAATAATAAAATAATATTAATCTCAGGCTGTTAACTAGAACTAAATACGAAAGACGCATTTACTGTTTGTGGGTTGTTTTTAACACCCGCGGTTATCCTCCAAAACCATGCTAGGACTATAATGTAGGCGTGTTGGATGTTCATTTCAGGTCTAGTTCCCCTGCCAACATTGTCGACGATTGCTGTCGATACAGGGAAGACGTGTCGACCTAATATTAATAATCCGGAAGTTATTCTTCTTCTTCAGCAATGACTGGAGCAGGGTTGCCTTCCTAGATGTTTTACATCTAGATCTAAATGTTTTTGCCTGCGTCTAGATGCCGTTTATTGACGTTCAGATGGTATATCATGCAATTCTAGATGTTTTTCAATTGGAGTTAGATATTTTATAGATTTTTATTTTCTTTCGGTGTCATTTAATTATTTCCCCCCCCCCCCCCCGTGTTTCCATCCTGTTTCAGGAAATTGCGGTCAACATCAGCATCTTTCAGCTGTATGTTGATTCCTAGGCTAGATTACGCTCATCAGCACGCCACGACTATCTGAGCGACCCGCTCCATACTCTCATGTCACTAGTGCAGGGAGTGGCCAGCAGGGGCCACGGAAGTGGAAACCAAGCAACTATAATCTGTGCCGAAAAGAATGCCTTAATGTGTTAACGAGACAGAGATCGTAAACAATTGAAAATGTTGAACAGTTATGATTAATCTGGATAAATCAAAATCAGTTGTAGTATGTCCACATTTGGTTGCCTTCATTCACGATCAATTATTTTGAAAACTGTCTGTTGCATCGTTATGAAATTTTTCCTGCCGTCTTATATTTACCCTCACCCAAGGAATATGTCTTTTATCGTCGTCCGTGGTCGTCATTCGCACTGCGAGCGCGAACAAGTCAAGTCGCATTATTCTGTCAAGAAGCCTGATCAGCGGGAAAATGTCACGTTGAAAGTCCAACAACAAGAAACACGCTGTTGCCAAGATGTGCAGCGTGGGAGCCGACAACAAGAAGAAGAACGTCGAGAACCCACCTGCTAGCTGCATCAAAGAGCCTGATACTACACCGATTACTGAAGCTACCACGAGGGAGAAGATTGACAGCCCAACACAGTCAAGAACCAAGACAGCTGAGAAGGAGGAGAAAGACACCAGAGTCGGAAACACCGACTCAAAAACAGTCCGATGGGTTGTCAAGCGGATTCCTGTGGAGATGACAGATGAAGAAATCCTGAAGCAGCTACGTGAAGAGAATCTTCACATCCGATTCTTGAAGGCGAAGCGACTTCTCACCTACTCCAAGATACCTACAACCTTGGCAGTAGTGACGTCGGAGGGCAGCGAAATGCCGATCACAGTATCAGTCAGCAAGAAAACTCAACAGCCAGAGAGACTCATCCCAAGAGTCAATCAATGTTCAAGATGCCAGAAGGCCGGCCACAGCAGAGCAACATGTCGCAGTAAGACGGAAATCTGTCGATACTGCACCGATCACCACGCCTTCGAGGAGTGTCCGCTGGCCAAGTTGGACACGGACTTCCGAGCTCCCAACCACAGAAGAAAGTGCGCCAACTGCCTGGGCAAGCATGGAGCAAGATACTTGGGCTGTCCGTACCTGCAACGACTTAAATCTGTGTCGGACGATTCCAGTAGGTTGATGATTGCTCTCGGTTGCATTCAATTCAATCCATCCTTTCTCCAACATTCCTCTTCCTCTTTCAACACATGGTCCTCTCATTTTTCCAGTAACTTTTATCAATATTTAATAGCGCGAACTGGGTTAGTATCTTGACGTCAGACAATTTGAATGTAGTATTGGCAGCTGCCACCTGTCCTTTAATTTTAGCCCACACAAGTTCTATAGGGTTTAAATGAGAATGTTACGGCGGAAGTCTCAAGCACCTATGGCCACGCTCTTCTATCAACTTGTCGATTTGATATTTCTTGCTTTTTTTGCGCCTGTTTTACAAGGGACAACAACTGTAGCTTGAAATATGTTTCTGGAAATGGTATATTTTCCCTTCGGAGCCATATCTTTATTGCTTCCTTTGTGCTCGATGCCGTAGGTATTTTGTCTTCTTGGGCAACAACATTGTGATATGATGCATTATCCATGATTAGACAAGACGGTCTATAAGGGATGGAAGTACTGTATTCTCGAGCCAATCTCAAAATACATTACCATTCATCTCATTATGATAATCTCTATTGTCTGTATGCTTTGATACGAACACGAGCCCAGCATTCTGTAGTAAGCCATTATGAGTACTACCAGCATAGGCTATGACCAAACGCTGCCCTTTACTACTGGGCACATAACGCTTTATCTTTCCATCCATTGATTGCTGTAACAGTAATAGAGTACTGGGATATTATTAGGATCTAGTGGGAAATAGATATAGCACGATTGAGCATTGAGAGTGAAAGGGTGAGAGATGCTCAATCGTGACGTATTGGGTTGGCAAGGGCAGTTAAGATCCGGCCTTTGATCTGAGTGCAAGCTAACATCAACCCTTGGTCATCAAGAATAAATAAACTTTATATTGTCAACTAAAACCTGACTTGCGTGTTCATATACACTGGTATAGGACACGAAATGGTGCCGTCTAACCACGATACTGGATTTGGCCGTCCCGGACACCACGCGAAGTACTAGGAAACCTTCAAAGGATCCAGACCAGACTGCCTAAACAGGGTATTTAGAACAGACGTTTTTTCGAATCGGTTTTGTCAAGGTCGGGAGACGCTTGTTATTGTTCCATGCTCCGGTCAAATAACTCCTAGAAACAGCTTCGGCACGTGGTAGAACAACCAGTGAAGTGATGCCCAGTAAAACTCAGTAATCTGCAAATACAGAGGCCGAAAGCCCGCCCAGGGGTGGTCCTCTGTAAAGCTGTTACAGAGACTTGAGATAACAAATTTTCAACTCAAGAGGCTTGGAGGAGCCGTCGCCCTGCATAGTACAACTCAAGGGGCTTGCCATAGCCGTTGTCTGAACTTTAGCATTATCAAGGGGCTTGCCATAGCCGTTGTCTGAGCTTTAGCATTATCAAGGGGCTTGCCATAGCCGTTGTCTGAACTTTAGCATTATCAAGGGGCTTGCCATAGCCGTTGTCTGAACTTTAGCATTATCAAGGGGCTTGCCATAGCCGTTGTCTGAACTTTAGCATTATCAAGGGGCTTGCCATAGCCGTTGTCTGAACTTTAGCATTATCAAGGGGCTTGCCATAGCCGTTGTCTGAACTTTAGCATTATCAAGGGGCTTGCCATAGCCGTTGTCTGACTTTAGCGTTTCCAAGGGGCTCACCATAGCCTGAGTTTTGCTAATTTCAAATCGCCGCTTACATTGTCGCTATCTCAAGACATCGATGATGTGCCCCACCCGGGGTGAAAACAAAGGCTAGATATCTCAGATGGGACCCGACCAGGGGTTGAAGATTATTCCGGCATCCCTAGAGAAGTGACGAAATTACTTGGGAGAAGAGACAGTCTACCTGAACTCCGCGACCGATTTTTCAACTGAAACAGGCTCCTGGTGATCGAACGAGTCGAGGAAAGTACGTGCTTGAGTCAGGAAACAAAAAGAAGGTGAAATTGTGTGGTTCTCAAACCCAGAAACTAACTATAATTTTCCAAAACAAGTGAGTGTATTCCTTAAATTAAGAAATTGAAATTGTGTGCTTCTTTGCTTGCTTTGTTAAAGTATATTTCAGCGGAACAGGACACCTCGGACATATAAATGTTGTCTTATAATAATGAACTTGGAATAAGATTAATATTATACTAATATAGTGATATATATATATTGCAATTTTGTGTTGTACGGGGGTATTTCATATTTCAGATCTACAATATGGAGACCCTAGATATTTGTTAGGACAGGTACTTGGTAGTGTATAGTGGATTGGATTACATTGCCGAACATTGTCAACATACAACATACTGGATAAAAATGGATAAAGAATTAGGACGCGTGACTGCATGGTTGCAAGAATTGAAAGTAGCGGTCGATGAGGTAAATAATTTTGTAGAAAGGTTAAGAAGAAGAACAAATGGACTAGAGACCTATAGATTTAATGTACAAGGCAACAGAGTAGGAGGGAATAACAGGAGACAGCCAGTGCTTAATGAAGACAGAAGACGATATGATTCTATGTATGCGGCTGGTTATGACGAACCAAGTCCAAAGGCTTATAGGGTAAGAGACGGCAAGAAGAACAGACGTAATAGTGAAAGCGCTGACTGGTATAGTATTGGGCGTGAGAGAAACCTTGCAAAGAAATCGTGGGACTGGCCCTCTCACAGTGCAACCGCCAGAAAAAGACGTAACGACTGGTTTGAAAAGAGACAAAGACAATATTTGAAGTCAGGATCGAAAGACAGAGTGGAACACAAAGATAAGAATTCAACGACACCTAAAGTACTTGCCAACATTAGTATGGAACAGGAAAAGAAGACGACGGTGTTAGTAAGGAAAATAAACCGAGAGACACAGACGCAGACAGGTAATACGATGGAAAGTAGTACGCAGACTCAGGTACAACCAGCCAGCAAGATAACAAAGGGAAGTCAAACTGACTTAATAGAAACTCAGTCAAAACCAACTCATTTGACTAAGGGAGACAAGGTTGAAGGTAAGAAAGACAGACATATGAGAACCAAGGACGAAAGAAAGCCAAGGAAGAAAAGTATTAAGGAAAGAAATAGTATGATTGTTAATAGAAGTAGTACTATGTCAAGTTCCTCAGCGATAGACAGGAAACTAATTCCCAAATGGTGTAGGAATATTAGCTCTCAAAGTTCAGGTTACGGAGCAGATATTCTTACAGCCGCGAATTATAGTGATGCCGAAACAGATATTAATACTGATGATTCAGAGAATGAGAGAATTGCACTACGAGCAGATCCTGAATTGAAGAGTGAGATTTCCTCATACGATGTAGTTCCTGGTAGACAAGTGAACGGAACTTTGGAATTAGATACCAGCTTATGTGACAAGAAAGTAGGAAAGGCTAAGGGACAAAGACCGAGAAAGAGAAAGAAAGTCAGATGTACTAAAGACGACTGTGAGAATAGTGTAGACGTGTTTGCATTGGGCTATGGGTCTGAGGAAGGAACTATTGTCAGTGTGTCATCTGAAGACGAGATGGGAAGATACAAGCGGTACGTAAGGTACACAGGGAACATTGAGCAGACCGACGCAAATAAAGGTAATAAGAAGAAAACATTTAAGAAGAAGAATGGCGATAGACAGATAGCGCGAAATTACTCCGCGACAACAGAAGATAACATAAGAAAACTCAGAGAATTAAGACCTGAGTACTTTAACAGGTTGACAACAGATAGTGAAGAGGACATAATAAGAGAAAGACGGGTTAATATATTGAGAGACAACGAAATGTTTAACTTGAACACACTCTATAATGGTTAAAATTCCTTGGGTGAGGAAGGAAAATGGAATAGTTTATGAGAAGAATTGAGATTTAAGCATATAGATATGGGAGCTGTCTGGAATAGGCAGATGAATTTTGTTTGGTGTAGCATCGCATGGTATAGGGTAGGCGATGGAGTTGTTGATATTTTACGTGGATACGTAGTACAGGATATCTGGTTTTTGATTTCGGTGTAGGGAGAGTAAACTAGATAAAATAAGTTTGTCCGGAAGGGATAGGTACAGAGAGTTAATCACGTTGAGTGATGTATAAATGGTGTGCACAGAAGTAGTAGAGGGTGAGAGATAAATGGTTTGAATCAGAGCTATGACGTGATGTCTGAGATAGTTTTGCTTGTTGGTTTGAGAAGAAAGAATAGTATTGTATGACAGCTGAACCGAGAATGTCTGGTGAGGAGAAATAGATTGAGGAGGAATTAAGTATCCGGTGAGTAAAATAGTCAGTTGAACGCGAAGAGTATTAAGAGTAAAAGACTGTAGAAGTTGATACTTGAAGAATACGAGTTACGTCGTACTTGTGGAGAAGGAAGAGTTGATTAAGTCTGAGAAAGTTGTTGTGTGGAGAAATATAGAAAGCGGAATGAAGTTTGTTTTGAAAAGATAGTAGATAGTGCTGTGAAAGCGATATAAGTTGCGAGAGGCAGCGTCTGACCTTCGTATGGGAGTGAATGATTGAGTAAAGTAGAAATAAGGAAGAAGTGAATTGTGAAAGTCCTGTGGAGAAATTCGTCTGGTTATGCGTTGTTCATACGTGAGTATAACTGTAGTCAAACAGGTGTTCGTCGTGATGAGTAAAGCAGGATAGAGCTGTGATAACGTCACTTAAGTGTAATACATAGATAAAATGTAATGGTTGCGCTGATATATCTTGTGTCAATGTGTGTGGAGGAGGTCAATACGCTTAGATTGTGCTGAGTGATTGCTGGAATGTTGAATTGGCGTCGAAATTGTCTTTGTAGTAATAGTATAGACACGTTAGGTTGTCGCGATGCGAGTGGTCGTGAGATGAGAGCGAGGTTGTATGTCCGTGTGAATATGTGAAGAGTGGTTGATAAAACGTAGAACATAGAGTATGCGAAACATGGTTGGAGGATTGTGATGTCTTTTCGTTAGAATATCTGACGTTGGAAGGAAATTATGGAAGTTGAATGACGGAATGAGAGTTAACATTCTGAATGATGTTTCATAAAACATTGTTTAGTATTCTTGACAGGGACATGTAGAAGCAGGAATGCCCAATACTGAGAAACGAGGAAAGTGAGGTCCGTTGTCAGTTGTAAGTGGCGTGGCTTGCAGTTCTGAAAGAGTCCCGAGAAATAATAAGAAGAGTGAAAGATGCGGAGGTAAACATGGTTAGTAAAATGAATGTTGGAGAACGTGTTCCGAGGAGGGTGACCGGTTTGATTGTCGTCACGATGTAAGAGTGCTAGGAGAGACTTGAGGATAGCTATAGTAGTGCTGGTGAGACATTGAAAGTATTGAAGTAGGAGGATGAAATATTAATTGCGTCGGGTAGACGAGAAAGTTGGAAGTGGAATTGGTGGCTTTGGTGAGAGGTCTATAGTAAATAGACAAGTTCTTTTGATGGGAGTAGCATGGTGAAGATACTGTAGTTAACAGTAATGATTAAGAAGTGGTAGTGATGTTTTGTATAAAGCCAAGGGAAACAATAGCTGTGCCGAGCCACAGGTTATTAATAAGTGGATAATGGCTGGTACATTGAGTTGACATTGGAATAGTCGCCACATTAGGAATGGATAAAAGGAGTCAACCTGTAGTTTACAGTGATTGAATTCCAAATAATGTGGTGTGTTAGGACTTAGTTTTGTAAAAGATAGAAAATTGTGAGGGGAGATAATCAAAGTTTGACTTCCAGAAAAAGGAACGGTCAGTTGTTGAGTAGTGATTTAGGTTGAGGAGAACAAGTATTGTTCCGCGTTATGATGGTCTGAATTGTTTTGTTTTATAACAAAATAGGTATGAATTGGAGGAATAAATATGTGTTACAGTGAAGATGGGCCACTGTACGTAGTTAATTGTAAAGGGAATTATTTTTTTAAAAAAAAACCTTCTCTTTAGCGAGAAGACAATTCTTTTGTGGAGTCTGAGTGTTGATGCCTCGTGTATAAAATGTTTTTTTTTTGCTTGATTTGGTCCTGTAAAATGATTGTTATTATTTTAGAATAGGATTATTGTGTTTGTAGACTTTTGTGTGTAAACTACTGGTCCGTAAAAGAGACCAGTAGTAGTAGGTAAAAATAGAATAGGATGTATGTTGTATCATCATCACCATCATCATCACCATCATCATCATACCTTTAGTTGAGTTGCGGGGAAACATAAATGATTGTTACAAAAATTTGGGGGGGGGGGGGGTTTGATGTCCTGTTGTGATTTTATTTTGCTGTTTTGTATGTTAAATAGTAGTTAGTTAAGTTATGTTTAAATTACAGGGTTTTGTCTAGAATAAAGACAATATATGGGGTTTAATTAGGACCCTTCGTTCAGAAAAGAGTTAATAAAACTACTGAGAACTAATAGAGAGACACATTCTCTTTGTAAAGAGTAAGTTCATGGGTATTTTATTGCTGTGATAATCAGCGTAGAGAGGTTAATAGTTAATATGGTTATGAAGTAGTGGAAATATATGGATGGTTATGGGGAAGTTTAGAGTTACACTAAAGTCAGCATTGATTGGAAATATATGGATTAGAAGCCATATGGGGGAAGAAAAGATTAATATAGCAGTGGGGTAAATGAGGAGAAAGTTTTAAACATGGGTTACATGGGGTCAGAAGAACCATGATGTACACAGGATTGCGGGGTTATAGAAAAAGAAGAGGGTAACGGGTTACCCCAGACAAAAACATGAATTGAATCCATGTTTAAATCTGAAGAGTGATTAGACACTGTGGATAACAGTACAAGAATAAAGGGGTGTAAGTGTGTAGTCGAGACATAGTGACCTGGGGTGTTTGTAGGTCCGTAAGAAAGGGACTGAGATAAAGTTGATTGCAAGCAGTCACAGACATGAGTGGTTATTTTTGCTGCTGTGGGTTACGGCACGAATTATGAATTGAGAGGTGGAAGATGTTAGAGAGGCATTGGCTTACATGGCCTGGGCAGGATGTAAATGTTTATCCCTTTGGGTGTATTAAGCTTCAGAGATAGAATAATAAGTGGGTTGCTGGAGTAGGGTATATAATGGTCAGATTACGATGTTGTGTTAAATGGTTAACATTCAGAAGTTACCGGTGTCTATAATAAATAGACATTTAAGGGGAGATTTCGAAGTTACTAAGTTGCTGTAGATAACGGCATAAGTGGAGGTTTTAGTAGATATGCCCATAAGAAATGGACATTAAGAGATAATTTTTAACTGAGGTATAGAAGAAGATTAGTTATACGAGGTGATGTGGTTATGAGAGGTGATGTCTATAAGGTTGGAGGAGGTCTTAAGGGATAATAGACCTTTTTAATTGTGTCCTCGGGATGTGTTTTGTGGTTAACATTACAATGTGAGATTGAGATAAGGTAGTGTCTGTAATATATAGACACTTAGAAGTGAAGAATATTTTTAATGGTTGGTATTTGATGCTGTAGATAGCAGCGTAAACGTTTACCATAATGAGTGGTAAGGGGGTGTGTGATTTTAGACTTTATTACATAAAGTCTCAAAAGAACATAGGGGTGTAAAGGGGTGTGTGATTTAGATGAGTGTGATCTTAGGGTGAAAGAGTATACTTCTTCTTTAAATGCCGGTGGCCACCGATTCTTTATCTTTCTATCGTGTGAAAGTGATTTCAAGTTAGTCGAAAGGGGAGAATGGTATCAGCGTTTGAAATAGTAAGCGGAATGCTTATGAAGTGGAAAAGTAATATTTAAGAAGATGTGTTATAATGTATTTTATAAAGTTGATATTGAATTGTTATTAAAGATATGTAAATATGTTATGGTTGTTTGAAGAGCCAGAAACGAAGAAGAAGTGGGTTGATATATATATATATAGCAGGGGAAGACTTAAAGAAATAGAATATTCACTTTGGGGAAGATTAGGAGAACTGTGAGAGATAAAGAAAAGGAGGGAATAGAGTAAGGGGATTAGGAGTAAAGATTTTTTCCTTTTATAGGAAAAATTCTTTAAGTAACATGGGGAGGTGTAACAGTAATAGAGTACTGGGGTATTATTAGGATCTAGTGGGAAATAGATATAGCACGATTGAGCATTGAGAGTGAAAGGGTGAGAGATGCTCAATCGTGACGTATTGGGTTGGCAAGGGCAGTTAAGATCCGGCCTTTGATCTGAGTGCAAGCTAACATCAACCCTTGGTCATCAAGAATAAATAAACTTTATATTGTCAACTAAAACCTGACTTGCGTGTTCATATACACTGGTATATTGCCATTCCTTTTCACTTGTGTGGTGCGCATTGATCCACGTCTCATCCAAATACACTATGTCATTTTCTTTGCGCATTTCCTTTATTTCACGTAGGTATCTGCTTCTCATGGCTCCTAAATGCGGTTGCTCGCAAAGGATATTTCTACCTACCTTGTACTTTCTAAAAGTGAAGCCTAATGTCCTTATAATTTTCCACAAAGTTGTTTTGGATAGCTCTATGTTATTGTTCTTTCTCAACAAAACCCTCAGTTTTCTTACAGTCAATGTTTCTTTGGCATCCATCATTTTTATAATAACTCGCCTGATGACATCCTTGTCAAAGCTGTCTACAATTGCCTTTCTACTTACTGTTTGCTTATCGCGTGTTGGTTTCATTCCAGATCCTTGCACCCATCGACGAAATGACCGTTTACTCAAACCCAATGCATGCACTGTTCTTTTTTCGGGATTTGTAACAGTATGAAACAGTTTCCTGCGATCAGCTTCTTGACAAAAATATGTGAACAACTTCATAGCGATGTTTTGAAGTGTACACAATTTCAATTTTAATCCCATTGAACAATATTCACACATTCAAATATTAGCTATTAATATTATATTAATGGTAAGATTTATTTATATATTTATTTATATAATCACGTTTCATGAAAGAACCCACAATCGGAGACACCTCTGAACAATCCCATATAAATGCGCGCAGTTTGTGCCAAAACGAAAACCGCGAGACAATTTAAAAACAAGCGCGGATGTGTCTTGGTGAAGCTGTAATACTTTTAAAATTATTGACTAAATCTCTGAGCTGTAAATTATATACCGCATATAAACAAACATTGAAATCTCATGTACAATCTCCAGAACAAAATATTTCTTTGTTGGGTGGACATAATGATAAGGTTATATGCTAAATCTCATCATTTTCCCTCAGTTGGTTACTGAGGTATTTAATTTTATATTAGGGCAAAAAAAAAAAAAAAAAAGTAAACACACTATAATTCAGGACAATGCTCACTCGGGTGATGTGATTATCTACACAGATGGTTCGGTGTCAAGAGGTGAGAGAAGTGACTGGGGGTTCATAGCCAAAGCTAATGGTCGACGTTTGGTGCAGGAGAGCCTTGCATATGATCCACAACATCCAGCTTAAGAATGGAGGTGGAGGCAGTCACTGCTGCTCTCCGCTGGATGGAGAATACGACACACACACACACACACACACACACACACACACACACACACACACACACACACACACATACACATCGTGATTGTATTCGGAGGTCACGGGTGATAAGCATCGCCTGGATCTTTTCTCCGGGGCATGCCGGTGTGCTGGGAAATGAACAGGCGGACAGATTGGCTGGCTCTGCAGAACTTGGTGGAGTATTGATGCATGACAGGGCAGACGTGGTTGCCGCCTTGTGGGAGCACGTGTACACCTCGGGGGAGCAAATGGATTGACATGGTCTGACAAGAATGATACAGTGAGGAGTGACGAGGGGATCTGGCCGACGCTCAACGCTCAGAGGAAAGGCGAGACGGACATATAATCAGATTGCTACTGATACTATTGGTGTTGGAACTCTTCGCTGGCTGCTGAGGATGGGGACGGAGCGCTTATGGGAATGCCCCGAATGCTGTGATGTCGATTCCTAAATCAATCAATCAGCCAATCAATCAATCAATCATTCTCATAAGTCACTGGCGCGACTCGAACCACTTCTAATTCTCGTCAACCACGAGAGTATTCGGGGTTAAAGGAGAAAGCTGCTAACTCCTCGGCCAGGGAGCAGGCTCATTTAATTATTCATCAATAACCCATAATAATAATAATAATTATTACTTTATACAATCCATAATAATAATAATCCATAATAATAACAATCCATAATAATAATCAATAATAATAATTATTATTTATACAATATGTATTACCCATTTTTTTTTTGGAGGGGGGGGGGGTGTCATATATATATATATATATATATATATATATATATATATATATATATATATATATATATATATATATATATATATATATATATATATATATATATATATATATATATAATCACATTGAAACCTGGGATTTATATTTCGGCCAGTGGATAGAAATCATTGGACTCTTTTCTTGGAAAATTTGCTTGACTTTGGCTTTCCATCATCTTGTGGCGTGCCGTATTCTGAGGTATACTCTCTAAGTTCCTCCTTTAGGTACTCTGGTTGCTATTGTCCTTACTTTCTCGGATGGATGATTCTAGGAGGAGGATAAATTACTATCCCTGTCACCGTTGTTTATAAGATTCTTTTGAAATGTCATGATTCCTTCTTGGGAATGGTTCATAGAGAGATATCTTTCAGGCCGCGGTGGATATGATTGGTTGTGGTAGATTCTTTGTGGTCTGTTTTTGGAGACCTGAAGGACAGAACAAGATGAGGAGAGTGTTAATTGTTGGGATGTGATTAAATGGTGGGACATATCATGGATTACTCATTGGATGATTGTTTGGATTTTTTTTTTCAGATTCCCCCTTTTTATGATGTATTATCGGGCATGATGTTGACTTATCGTGCCCTACCTGGCGTTATCTGGAAGTGTACAGGAGGCGTATATGGTTTACACCACTAGTATGAGCGGCGACTCTTAATGATCCTAGGAATTCTGCATGTTGGGGAAGATAACATCTCCGATACTCACCAATTGAAGTATTCAGTTCATCAATTTTCATTGATAAGTTGGTGTGTCCAAAGACAAAGTAATCATCTGAACTTTGATCATCACTATTCAAGGAGTAACACGCATCGCCGGGTAATGACATTGTGCTTGGTTTACAATTTGTTTAATACATACACAGTATACACTCCGGTGAGGACCGGGATTTATTAAATAAATCCACCTGTACTTCCAGTAATAACATTTCCCCTGGTCCCTGGGTAGTAAGATCGGACGCCCGTGTGTATTGTTGCGCACGTAAAAAAATCCCTTGGCAGAGTAGCCTAACGGCGCTGCCCGGGCAAAATTTCGAGTTAAAAATCTACCCAAAGTATTTCAGGATCCTCGCTGATGCAACGGAGTTCGTGCATTGAGCTGAGTTTCTCCAGACTCAGGTTTGAGTTAGTAGGAAAACGGAGCACTTATGGGTTAAACCGTGTGCCGTGATGTTGATCCAACGACTAAACGACTAAACAGTATACACTCGTAATCTCATTGTGAACTCTTAATGATGATCTAACTCACCACCCATATACATTTGAACGATCGAGGCAAGGACTTTTCTCGAAACACATAACCATCCAAGCTAGGTTATTGTCTTAATTAAATCGTTTGTTACACTTTTAAATAAGTTTGTCGTATTTCTCAGAGTAAACGAGCATGTATCATACTATCGACTTGTCATAGGTCTGGATCTTAACTATATGTTGTTGGTTATTTAAAATATTCTGTCTATCACGCTCTGTTTTGTTTTTCTTTCTTTTAAAGATTAACACTCCCTAGGTGTGGTCTTTGTCTGAATGTTTATATTGAACGGGTGGAAGTTAATTTTAAGTCTATAACTCAAGAATTCGGGTTGTAACAGAGATCCTATCTCTTTGGATCCCGTTGCAGAGATGCCTTGAGGAGATTAGTACAAGAATCGCCATGGCGAAAGTAGACTTTAGCAAGATGAAAAATATACTGATTAATAAAATGTTGTCAATTGAAACGATAAAAAGAGTGTTGAGATGCTACATAGAGCCTGTACTTTTGTATGGATGTGAAGCGTGGACAATGTGCGATCAGGCTGAACAAAATCTGATAGCTGCGGAAATGTGGTTTTTGAGGAGAATGCAAAGAATACCACGGACAAACATAAAAACCAATGACAAAGTACAACAAGAAACAAATGAAAATCGTAAATTGATTAGAGAGATTAGACGTATAGAAAAAAAAAGATGTTTTGGACATGTTTTAAGAAGAAATAAATTGAAGAACTTGGTGACAACTGACAAGATCGAGGGGGAAGAGAACAAGTGGAAGACAGAGAAGTAAATACCTAAATAGTTTGACCACATGGCATGGACGAGACAGGAACACTGAGCTGATCCACGACTCTGGTGATCGAGTGAGATGGCGAATCAAGACCGCCCACGCTTACTAGTATGGCACATGATGGATGGATGGATGGCAGTTCATGGAGATGCGACTAAGGCTCGTTGTAAGCACTGCAAATGCGAAATGAAAGCGAAAATATAATACTTGAAGAATCTTGCAGAGACTCATTCATTCATTCATTCATTCAGTAGCATGTCCCCTGCAGAACCTCGCTCCCATAACAACCCCCCGGAAAACCTCTCGATCATAAGTCAGATGTCCCGCGTCTGACACACCCATCTGGAGATCATCCGCCACATCCTGCACCCATCTTCTCTTTGGCCTTCCTCTTCCTCTCTTCCCAGGCATATACCCTTCCATTATTGTTCTTTCCAAACTTTCGTGACGTTTCAAGTGACCAAAATATTTCAATTTTCTTTGTTTTATCGTCTTTAATAGCCAACCTTCTTCAATATTCAACTCTTGAAGTATGGATGCATACTAGAGACTAGAAAACATAAAAATGCAGTGCCATTCGGGGATATCTCACTGTTGACATCTGTTTTCATAACTACACAGATTAATGAATCATCAAAGGTTGAATGATCTGTCCCGATGTTTTTAAGTTGTCATTGTACAATTGCGAACTGTGACTATTTGTTTGATTTGCTTAAAAACACTATTTCTAACAGTTAAGTTCTAAATTACGTAAAAATGCATCGCAGCAAATGTACACATAGTATATATGACAGTTCTCTGTTTTCTCACTTTGAAGAAGATTTGGTCAGTGATATTTCTATAACATAAATATAGTTTATTATTAGACAAATCGAATGACATTTCTTTTCTGAAAGTGCCTGGTGTATGTGTTATATATTATAGCAACAGCAAAGACAAAGTAGTTTCTACATTTCTTGGACTAGTTCAATTGGAAATGTGTGATGCAGAAAGTATAGTTCAGGCACTGAAGAAACTTTTGGTCAGTAAACATTTAGACTTGAAGAATTTGGCTGCAATTGGTACAGATACTGCCTCGGTAATGGTTGGTATTGTGGCGAAAGCCTGGCTGCACGCTCCCCTCTTGCTCAGTACTCAGTATATTATAAAGATTCTTTAATATATGTTTACATTAAGGTTACGTTTAATTTGTATTTATAGTAATGGGGTAATTTAGTTTTGCTTACTTATCCTGGTCAACAGACAACTGGGCCCGGAAACGGCCACTTGCTAATCCTAGTTTCACTTACTGCCTCACTCTTCCGCGAGAAATCGCAGATAGCGGTCGGGGCGAAGTGAGGTGTTTGAAAGGCAAACCTTTTACAGCAGATTACAGAAATGGTAGATTACTGAAACCAGTTATAGTTCAATAGTAGATTACTGAAATAGTAGATTACTGAAACCAGTAATAGTTCTCACCAAATGTTATATTGAACAAGTGCCCCGACCCGTAATGAGAATCTGATTCTGGAACTAGAGTGTTGTGGTATACCAGAGCAACTCACCAGCAGCATGAGCTATCGTTACAACTCAGCAATATTTAAAATATCAATGTTGCGCATCAGCGACCCTGTGAAAGAACTGATTTGTGGGCCCTGGCAAATAGGGTGACCCGAAGAGGAACGACGGAGAGACTACCAACTTCACAGTTGGAAACACAATTTGCAGCTGAGTGCTTAAACACCTTCCTGGAGTCACAGCCATACTTTGCTTGACCTACCACCATCCCGTCTCATGATTAATGAGATCTAGCTCCGAGAACATTTTTTAAATATATTTATCAGTTATTCTCCTTTTACGTTCCTTGTGGGAACGTATAATTTCTATTTTCAATTATTAAACTTGTGATAAGCGGTGTTGTCGCTTATTGCTAAATAGGCAACCCTAGTTATTATCTTCATATCCAACATTTAATTAGATCACACTAGTGTGAGAATAGGACGAAAGTTGAATCTTCATCTTTACCGACTTTTTTGTGTGCTGCATAGCTCAAGTCAAGGCTGGGGGATAAATTCTTTTCCACATGATCATCGTGTCGCTGCTAACCAAGTTTGCTGTCATCTGTGTGTGTATAGCTGTACAACTTTATCTGCAGTCCTGTGCCACTGTAAGAATAGTAGACTTCTTTTTCTGGGACAATTTGTCATACTAACTTTGTTTTTCATGAGCCAATCGTCGGCTATTTCTTCAGTGGGGAGTCTTTCCTAGCGGTTAGGCTCATTGTCTTTTACTGTACCTGTGAGACTTCTCTCAACAGTAGCTAATCACGCGACATGTATCAACCATAGCGTTTATGCCAAATTGATGGGAGATATCCCATCTTGAATCCTCATACAGTGTGCAGCTGGCATTATCACATGTATCATCAGAATGTTTACCAAGGAATTTGGAATTCCTTTTTGCTAAAACACATAACTGAAACTGGTTCTCCAAATCATCTGTCAGACAACAGCAATAAAATAGTTTATACGAAGCATTACATGATAGTTCCTCACCACTGAAAATTTCGTCATATTGCAAAACTAGATGGTTATCAATTCAACCAGCTGTTGAAATAATTTGAAGACACACTTCGAAATAACAAGACAATGTGAAAATTGCTACACAGCTGAAATACTATATGGAATGTACAGTGATGAAAAAAAAAATTAGGCATTCCTTCTCTTTTTACAACCTATAATAAGTGAAGTGCAAAAAGTTAATAAACTGTTTGAATCTAAAAATGTTGATAAAGTTATATTACTTGACGATCTCACTTTGCTATTTCACTCAAATGGTAAAAGACTTATAATGCCAACTTCTAAAGCTGAGTTGTTCACTTGCACTATAGAGAGCTATTTGGCTCCTAAGCGATACCTGGGATACCAAATCGATAAAAAAAAAAATTGATGCTTTTACAAACAAAAGAACTGTTGAAAGAAAATGAAGAGAACAACTTAAGAAAGCATTGTCAAGATTTTCTTGTCTCACTATTCAAGCAACTGAAGCAGAGACTTCCTGAAAATTTCGATGTATTGAAAAATATTTCACTCTTTTCTGTTAACAAGATACTTCAGCCAGTAAAGGACATACCTAAATATTGTCAAGTTATGAAATTTGTAGAGGCTACTGATAATAGTGTGGAAGAAGCTGCATATCAGTAAACCAAAATAAATTTGGTTGACTAGACAAATAAAACAGAAACTGAAGCTTTTTTGGAGTGAAGTAAGACAATTCAAAAATGCACCAATAAACAGTCCATTCTGTGAGGTCTTTGAATGTGTGATGTCTGCCATGATACTACCCCATTCAAATGCGGATGTAGAAAGAGTTTTCAGTGCTATGAATGATATAAACTATAAACTAAGAAATAGGATTAAACTTGACCTCTTAAATGCTATCTTGACAATAACATTTGGCCTGATGAGAGTAGGAAAATGCTGTTCAACTTATCAGCTCCTTGATTGTGTATTAAAAGAAGTTGGAACAGCTAAAGCATACCACAGTCATTTTGAATCTGAAGCTTCAACCTCATCATCCAAGCTAAGTTTATCCTGTGGATATTGTGAGACAGACATCAGTGAAGATGAGGACTAGGGTAAGTCACACCATATCTATGTAATGTCTTACTTTTTCCATGTGGATGCTTTTCAAGATGTTTTACCAATCAAATCAATCATGCGCCATGCCTGAAAGTATGGGCGGCCATGACTGGCCATTTCACTCGATCACCAGAGTCGTAGATCAGCTCAGTGTTCCTGTCTCGACCATGCCATGTGGCCAGCACAATCTATATATTTCTAGATGTTGTTTGTTCCGTTTCTAGATGTTTTCTGTCAAAGAAACGTGGCAACCCTGGGTTCGAGGGCAAACGGCAGAAGCTCACGCATATTGTGATTGTGACGGACTCACAAAGTATGATCAGAAAGGTGAAGATAGGCATGCTTCAGGCAGAGTGGCAGGCTTCCATTCAACAATAAAATATAGAGAGCATCTGTTGAATTTTGTCCACAGGATACGTTGATGTTGTGGGAAAAGAGCATTCGCACAAATTGACAAGGTCTGCACCGGTGTGTTGGTGGGGTATTGGTAGTTGGTGTGTACAGAGAAATTGAAAAACAACACAACAGTAAAAATACAAAACTAATGTACAAAAGAATTCAGGTGCTTACTAATCAAAGAACACGCACATGAACTCTTCGCTGGCTGCTGAGGATGGGGACGGAGCGCTTATGGGAATGTCCCGAATGCTGTGATGTCGGTTCCTAAATCAATCAATCAACCAAGAACACGTACATCAGCAGGCTGCCTAAAGACAAAAGATGGAAGAGTCATAATAGAAAAAGATAAGATATTACATGTGTGACGAAACGCGTTTATCTGTCTTGGGTCGTCAAGATCCCGCACTATTTTGGCGCGTCATCGGGGACTTTCCCAGCTAAAAATAGACTGAGGGAAGCCGATGGAGGACTTATTATCTAGAATCTTCTCGAAACCCCGGAATTCGAGTAACCCGTGATGTTGGGTATCGCTCTAAATTCCCGTGCAGAGAGATCTAGAAACTCTAGGCGGGGAATGACGTTTTCCCGAGAAAGTATCTTTTCTCAAGAAGCACTCGCTTCTAGTGCGCATTGAGTTGGCACGAAGCGGGAAATTGGCTAAACCAGTCATTCACTTACTTTTGTTCGAAGAGAACAGACGCAGGCCTGATGTGAGCCATTTTTGTGTTGCGTCTCACCTCAACCATGATTCGGCTGACTGTTATGGAAAGGAAGCTGAGAAGCCCTTGAACAGTTCGGAAGCTGACTGGAGAGCTGGTTCACCATTCAGGTAGATATTTGTTTAAATCATTTAACTTTGTACGTGTGTTCCACACGCCATTGTTCTAACCTCATTACCTATGCGGATGTCCTTGCATACTAATTAGCAAACCGATCGATAACGCAGGTGACAATTAAGTGTGGGTTTGTTTACCGTGTGCTCGCGAATCAGCTGTTAGGAACGCCGTAATGTGATGTGGGCGATTTGGGTTCCAAATATATGTACCATATATTGCCAATCGTTGCATCTATTAGGTTGCTGTGTTAGAATAAAACATAGTTACTTGTGCCGGATGGAAACTTAGATTATGTCAGTCAGTTGCTGAAGCCAGAAGAACGGTTAGAAAACCAGGTAAGTTGGTAGGTGGAGATTCAGACAAAATTGTGCTTAGTTACTAAGTAAAGGAAGAACTTAGTTCTGTGCCACCAGGAATGATGTAACTATTGTGTACTAACTTAATAGTGAATTCATTGTGTGGAACAGCGGATTTCTGTGGAAAGGTAAGTGGCTTTGGTGCTATATCTATATATATATGATGTGACATTGTGTATATATTAGGTCATGGCATGTGATACTTCCTGGGGTAATTCCGAACGCCGAGTAGCTCGACGCGTGATAACCCTGCGTGCCGTCGCGATGTAAATATGCGTTCTGAAATCTTGTCTGAGCTATCCTGTTTCTTTCATACTGGCTCTAGTGCGAGTGAATGCTAAGGTGCTGGAAGTATGGAAGGATGCAAGGAGGCTGTATGAGACTGGGGAAATATAGGATATGGGGGATGTGAAAGCAAGTTATGAAAGTATGTGTTGGTAGACCAAACCAACGATGAAGTTCAGTCCATGCCAAGGCTAAACCACTTGGGAGGACAGAACTGGAACAGTACCCTTGGAACATGTGGGGAACATGTATTCTCAAGAAGGCTTCTTGACTCTAAGGCAGAGTCTGATAAGAAGAGTTTGCTGAGGCGTGGGCAGGTGGTCCCACCAGCAAACAGGCTTGTGTACATATTGGATGTGATCATGTACTATTCCTATATCCCGAGGGATCGTATATTGATCAAGATTATGTTTCTTAATGTACATTGATGATGTTAGGAACGAGTCTAGGGACTCTTTACCTATTGGTTTAGTTAGATTAAATTAGAACAATAACAGCCTTGTATCACTACTGACGTTAGCGACGACTGGTAGATGATTAGGGATAGGTGAGACCTATGATCAGACTCGTCATTCTGATTTCTTGCTCTGTTTGACGGGCTGTTCTGTGAGGCCAGCTGACATTTGTGAACCCATGCTTTGCTACTCTCCATATAGAGATAATGCTTTGGTTATATGAATAACTAACTAGCATGACTGAGGGTTGAGTAGTTATTGGTAGGATGCATGTGGACTAATGTTTGGGCCAGTATACTCTCACCGGTCGCTCTTCCTTTTCAGGAGTTTGCCTGTTGAGGAACCAGTCAACTATAATTGTTGTTGGCAGGAAACCACTTCGTGTGACAGAGCGAAGGGTTCAGTTCTTTACCTATCACGCCAGACTCAACCACACCAGGTACCCAATGTGATTCACCATGCGTGAAGTTTGCTTCAAGACATACAACTGCCCTGAAGGTGCACGTGTGGGAAGTGATGGTTGGTGATCGTTTTAAAATAGAAGATACTCTGTTTTTGCCAGGAACATTTCAGCATTTTGAGTAAACATGCTCCACGAAAGGAAACACCGGTCCGTCTATTATGACGGGGGTTCTGCCTAAACGCAGAAGTAACTGATCTTCAGACGCTTGAATGGTTCTTTGGACAGCTCTAGGGGCAGGTCTTGAGAAGAACTACACCAGTTATTGACTTGGTTCAAGTGTACACCGGTGGAAGGGACTATGGATTATAGTCCAACCTGAATTGTTTCCGTGAAATAGATGTCTGATTCTATTAATGTACTGTCTCAGTATGAAGATATAAACTGTGTTCGAGTAGGACTCAGTAACATTTTTCAGTAGCCATATCTGATTCCACAAACAGCGTGACTGTAAGAGACCATTGAATTGGTCAGTGACATTTGTTCATTCATGTTCCGGTGATGTGATGAAGGGACCATTGAATTGGTCTATGCCATATCGGTTCTGCAGTGGGACTGTGCTATGAGTGACAGACCATTCGATTGGTCAGTGACTATTTAGTTCATCGAAGTAACCAATACTTGGAGCCAAGTCCAGGAGGATTGTCTCCCAACCCGGTAGTGTTCGAGAACTGTATTACCAGTGACTCCGTGGGAGTGATATAGATGCAGTTGGTCCAGTGAAGTGTAGTCCAGCAGTGACTCTATTGTTGTGGATCCACGTTCGGGAGACGGAGTGGTCTCCAAGGTTCTAGTCATCTCACTGGAAGGAAGCCGGGTGAGTGGCGGACCGACTGGACGGGACATCTGCATCCACTCTACTTCCCAACTCGATGAAGACACCTACATCTCTGAGTCTGTCTCTACTCTATCTTCTATTTGTGTAAATAGATTCTTCTATCAGGATGTTCATTTCAGTTCTATATTCTCAAGGGTAGAATAAACTTTATGTAAGTTGACTTGCTCTTTGTATAATGATTGAGTGTGGTCTCGGACGATGCCTAAGTGTTCATTGTTCAACAGGTGTAGGTAGTTAGTGGGGGTCTAGAATCTGGAGGGGCTTGTAGACGTAATTAACTAACATGAGATCAACCACAGAGTAAAAATGTGTATCTGCTTGTCCAACCCCTGGGGCTAGAATACACGGGAGTGCCAGAGACACCTCGGGTGTGGTTCACTCTCACTACCCAAGGTGAACCCGAAACACTCCGTTACAACATGTATGGTCAGATTATGTGAAAAACCTTTGTGACGATAACAGAGACGAACAGTATGATGTTCAAAATAATAATGAAGGACCAGCAATTTTGAAGATGGTGGTTCAGAATGCTCTTAACCATATGAAATCTGGCAAGACCCCCGGTTCAGACAGCGTCACAACAGAAATGATTAATGCTTTAGAAGAATATGGAATAGATAAAGTTACCAGTCTGCTTAATACAATATATGATACTGGAAATATACCTCATGAATTATGTAATTCTGTATTTATTGCAATCCCAAAGAAATCAGGAGCCTTGGAATGTGATCAACATCGAAAAATTAGTATAATGAGTCACATCACGAAGATTTTGCTAAGAATTATCATGCAAAAAATTAGGAGGAAAATACAACCTGAAATAGGAGAAGAACAATGTGGGTTTGTAGAAGGCAAGGGTACAGTAAATGATGTGTATATAATGAGAACCGTAATCGAACGTTCTATAGAAGTAAACAAAGATCTACACCTTTGCTTTATTGACTACACAAAGGCTTTTGATAAAGTGAGACATGTCAACATGATAAGGATGCTTGAAGATCTACAAATTGATGGAAAAGACCTTAGACTTGTAAAAAACATATATTGGAAACAACAAGTTGCCATAAGAATTGATAATGAAGTAGGCCAATATCAGCCTATTAAGAGAGGTGTGAGACAGGTATGTGTAATGTCTCCAGATATGTTTTCCCTGTACAGTGAAAGTATTTTAAATAATATTGAAGATATGGAAAGAATCAACATTGGGGGACGATGCATCAATAATATTAGATATGCAGATGATACAGTCTTGATTGCAGACAATGAACAGGACCTGCAACATTTAGTAGATGCGGTTGTTACACACAGTGAACAACTACGGTTAGAATTAAATTGTAAAAAGACACAGATTATGGTCGTCATTAGGAAGAACGAAATACCACAATGGAATATTCTTCAACAAGTGAATAGGTACAATTATCTATGAACAGTAATAACATCTGATGGGAGATGCCTTGAAGAGATTAGAACAAGAATCGCCATGGAAAAAGCAGCCTTTAGCAAGATGAAAATCATACTAACCAATAAAAAGATGTCAACTGAAACGAGAAAAAGAGTGTTGAGGTGCTACATAGAACCTGTACTTTTATATGGATGTGAAGCTTGGACAATGAGCAGTCAAGCTGAAAAACATCTGATGGCTGTAGAAATGTGGGTTCTGAGGAAAATGCAAAGAATGCCATGGGCAGACAGAAAGACCAATGAACAAGTCCTTCAAGAAACAAATGAAGATCGTAAACTGATTAGAGTCATTAGACGTAGACAGTCAACATTTTGGGAGCATGTTATGAAAAGAAATGAATTGGAGAACTTGGTGACGACTGGCAAGATCGAAGGGAAGAGACCAAGGGGAATACCGAGAAGTAAATACCTGGATGGCTTGACCACGTGGCATGGTCGAGACAGAAACACGGAGCTAATCTACGACTCTGGTGATAGAGTGAGATGACAAAACATGACCGCCCACGCTTATTGGCATGGCACATGATGGATGGATGTATGGTGTACAATAAGATAAGGCAGATGTGGTCAGGTCAGGGCCGTTTGGTATCGTGTGTATAGTGTGGAAGGTACAAAAAAAAGTTAGTTGCATATCCTTTACAGGACGTTGCAGTCAACACGAGCAATTTTTGCTGTTTGGGTCTCTTGGCAAGTTTACGTTCAGTAGTTTGTCATTGCTTTCTGAACGACCAGCACCTATACCATTTCGTAAAAAACCAACGTAACGCGGTCTTCTGCCAAATCTCGCACAGCTGTGTTTGGAACGCGGGTATACGGGATCACGAACTGCGTCCGTAAGTCCTTCGCCACGGAGCAGGCGAAAGCCAACAGCACACGTAAATTGTGATTGTGGCCGACTTTGAACAAGCAATTAGAAAGTCGAATAGAGGCCCTGGAAATGTGGGTGTACAGAAGAATATGTCGTATTTCAAGGAAACAAAACAATAAAATTCAGAAGTTTAGAAAAAATGGGAATGAAAAGAACTGATGAAAGAAATAAAAACAATAAAAAGGCAAGTAAATTATTTTGCTCACGATAGTGTTTAGTTAGTCGGCAGATCATCCTCATTGCACAAGAACCATTCAGTCCATAAGTGCTCGGATCCCTTTCCCGGTAAATCTCCCAGCACGTAACGACACCAGTTCTGTGTTGGTTTATTAATCTTCTTTGGCCTCCTGTACAGTGTTCTTATTTGGCTACACCTCTTTTAATTTGCTTTTCTCGCAGTCTTACCATGGTTGTGGATTCACAGACATCACTTGGTTCTCGCAAACGACTTACCTCTCGTTTGAGTGGCACCTTGCCGTCTTTGCAGACGAAAGTATGTGGATTTGAATTAGGCCAGAACTCAATCGCACAATGCCTGGGCATGGATACAGAGAACATGTGTTGCCCATGCAGCATGTGCCATGATCTTATATTAGGCCATGGAATAGGGAACTGATAGAAGATAGAGCTTCACGCAATTCAGCGGGAAGCTCGGGCGGTTCACAGATGCGCGCCTGTCATGAAAACTGCAAGGCGAATCGTAAACGAAGGGACAGGTGGTCCTGGAGGCAATCAGTCTGCGTGGAACCATGGTCGGAGCTGGACCTGGTTCTTTAGTTCCCGTAGAGTGGCCAAATAATGAGCCCCTACATTGTTAGTTAGATGTATAGTTATTGTGTAGACTCTATCTATTGTGAATAGTGTCAGACATGTTGTGAAATTGATCATGTGAACTGTATAATATTTGGAATCAAAAGATTAATGAAACTAACATCCGTGTTGTGTTCTTGAGGAAATGTCGAGTTGTGTTCTAAATCGTGTGCTGTTACAGACTGGGTAGAGTGGAAGAGTTTCAACAGTATTTAAAAGAATAATAGAAACAGCTGCAGTGAGAAGATTACAGCACCTGCACAGTAAGAAAGATATAAACTTGTGCACTACAGCACAATCTCTCCAACTACTGGCAACATGTTGTCAAGATCGGGCAAGATGCGTATTGGGCAGAACGAATGCGTTGTTCGCCCACCAGTCTCATCTGGGTTGTGACCTCGGCCATGAGGCGTAAGACTATGGGCATCAACAAAAGTATTGTTGATGCCAATTTATCATCAACTGCCAATAAAACCTCGCATCAGCCATGGCGTAGTAACGTGCATTTTCTCGCCTTTGGCAGAATGTTCCCTCTCTCGGCCATGCCTTGTTTACTCCAGAGGAAAGGACAATCAGTACGTCTGGAACAAAGTGGGCTGCAGATGCTGGTCGCTCAGCATAAAACCCCCGAGAGCAGGAGGTGAATCTCACTTCCAAGAGTAGGAGGTCAGTGGTGGCCAGACCCCTACATCCGTGGGATTTGACTTGGGGGGGGGGGGGGGGTTCAGCCATATCCCGCAGCTGAGGACCTCAGATGAAGTGTCTTGACCTTATGAGCGCGTACACGTATCAATCGTAAGTGTCTGGACCAATGTAAGCGTGTACTACCGTCAGACTCTGCGGATCCCACGACCAACGAGAATCGGCCCACCGGAGATATTTCTCGTATGTTGCGAACAAATCTCCCGAGACTGAATAAGTAAAGAAACGATAAAAGTAGTGGTATTTCAATTGCGCTTGTGCTCCCACCTATACTATACCCTTCATATTTTAGCATTCAGTATATCAGCCTGCTTCATGGCTCGTCCACCGTAGCCTTACCTATAAGCCTGCTCATTCCTTGTACACTCGCATGCCCTGACACGCAAATGAAACTAATCTTTGCCAGCCGTGACCGCTCCAGAGACACCAACCACTCTCTTCGGACCTGACTCATCCCAAGCTTCCTGAGCATACTCACAGAGTCACTAAGGAAACATGCTCGAGTGAAGGTCTGTGTCTCGAACCATGTTATTTCTTTACTTACTGCCATGACTTTCATAGTCAGACTACTTGTGGGCAAGGCAGAAGCACCAGAATCGTCCTTCACAATTCTCCTTCCAGGCTTAGTCGTAAAAGGCACATGAACGTCTCACGCATCGAACGACCGACCCATCTGTGTAAATGACAGCATCACCATCTAAAGAATTCTCGAAAATCAAAACCTGTACTTCCACCTCCACTGCAGCCTGATTTTCTTTTCTGAATTTTCTGTCTAGTTGGATGCAAACTGAAAAGGACGTACAGAACTCTGTTGGCACTTGTATCCACTCCTCGCCAGGTTCTAAGTCCTCAACTGAACACACCTGTTGAAGAATATCTTCTGCTTGACCCATCCACGAGTTTCCTCCTTTTAACCTGCCGCCCCTTACCTTCTTTATTTCACCTTCTTAATTATGAGCGTAAGATTGCATTGCGCATGGATTCCAGGACTTATGACTCCTGTACTATTACATCTGTTTTGCCACAGGGATCTGTTATGTCCCCAGTGCTCTTTAATGTCGACACCAGCAAACTCGCATCTATTGAGACACCAGGTGTGGTTAGAATCTTTCAGACATTTTCAGACGATGTGCTGGTGTACAGACAGGGCCAGATTGGCGGAAGACCTATAGGTGGCAGTAAACAGGGTGGCAGAGTGGTGCAGGGACGCAGAGGCCGTTATAAACCCAGAAAAGGCATCGGTTGTGTGGTACTCCCTGGATAACCGGTTCGTCAAGGCAGATGTCCCAGGTATTATGTTGAATGGATGTCATCTTAGTACAAAGAGAGTAAATTGAAGTACTTGGGTATCACCTTTGACAGGTGTTTGTCTTTTAAGGATCATGTGGAATCTTTGCTGGTGAAGGCTGGTAAGGGACTTACTGCATTGAGGGCGATAGCAGCAACCGGGGTAGATCAGATGTTGCTTTACAGGCTCTTTCAGCAGTTAATAATTTCTGTCATTGAGTATGGTTTCGAGCTGCTGATAGTATCAAAGAGCCAGCTTGAAAGGTTGGAGAGCATACAGAATGCTGCCATGCGGGTAATCCTGGGGTGCACAAAGGACACACCAATTATCCGCATGAGGTATATCCTGGCGCTACCAACAATGACGGATATGCATGCGGTTCTTAAGACCACATGGTACACGAGAGTTGCTGCAGATAGGGATTACCCCCTGCATGAAGCCATGGATATGGTTAAGGGTCATAGACTATGACGAGGCAGGTCCTGTATGGCACAGGCAGAACTATCTATACGTTAGATGTGTGATCTAGAGACCATGAATCGTGAAAACGAGTGGGTTGAAGTTCCAGAAGACCTGGCACAATGTAATAGTAACACTGGATCGTGAGTGCAGAGAATAGGCAGCGGGCCGCATTGAGTTTGAAGTGCAGATTAACACACATCAAGTTGACATAGTCATCTACACCGATGGGACAGTGGTTAGAAACAAACTTAGTGGTTGGGGTTTTATTTATTTATTTTTTTTAAATTGTTGCATGTTCTTCACAGGACGTAGCATTTTGGCTTTTTGTGATTCCTGGTAAAATTTTGCTTTCAGTAGTTTGCCATTGCTTTCTGAATGACCTGCACCTATACCTTTATCGAAAAAATCAGCACCGCTGTGTTTCGAACCCTTGTATACGGGATTACGAATCGCGTCCGTAACAACTTCGCCACAAAAGTCGGGGTTTTATTGCAAAGGCTAATAGACGAGTCTTGAAAAAGGAGAGCCTGGCATATGAGACTACGACCTCCAGCATGAGAATGGAGGTGGAAGCAGTAACAACGGCATTCAGTTGGTTAGAAGAGACTACTGCAACACACGTTGTATTCATTACGGAATCAAAGAGTATGCTTAGTAAGGTGGAGAAAGGAATGTTTCGTATGGAATGGCTCTAGTCGCTTCGAAAGTCACAGATTGTGAGAATTGTATGAATATTTTGCCCTGGCCATGCGGAGGTGCGGGGGAATGAACAGGCTGATAGGCTGGCAGGGAATGCACCTCTTGGTGGAAGACTGCCTATGGAAAAGGGGGAGGTGGTCGTGCGATTGTGGGACCAGGTGGAGAAGGCGGAGAAACAGATTGAGAACCTGTATGTGGAAAGAATGAGATTGCGGGGGATTGGCAGGGGTTCTGGAAGAATCTCAAAACTGAGAGGCAAGACCAGGAGAACTGTAAATCAGATAGCGGAGGGATTTGATTTGACTTAACTTTATTTTAAAAGGGTAACAAATTGGGCACGCAGACCCGTCTTACATTCGGCCCTTCCAATCACTCATCTTTTATTCATCAGTAGTGCATGCTACATAGGGGGAAAAACATTGTCAAATGAATATTGTAAACATAAACAATGCATATTACAATGTTATGAGACACATCCCCCACCCACCACACCCCAACCCCCACACATCCAACCACAAACCCCCAGGCACACATATATTCCCCCAACCACCCACCCATCCCCACTATACATTCCCCCACACACACATCAAATACACACACACCACAACCCACCCACACACACAAATCCCTTACCCACACACACATCCCCAACCACACACATCTCCCCACTCATACACACATACCTGCACACACACATCCTCATCCACCCACACACATCTTGCCACCCACTGACACATCCCCCATCCACTCTTAAACAACTCCAACTCACACACACCCCCACAACCCACACCTACACCCCCCACCTACCCACCCGAACTCACACACCCCCACCCTCACCCATACACACACCACCATCACACACACACACACACATCCCCTGCACCCACACATCCATCACCCACACACACATTCCCTACTCACTCATCCACACACCCATTTATCTACACATTCCCCCACCCACCAACACCCACACATCCCCACCCACCCACAAAATATCCCTCACCTACAAACATATCCCCCACCAACCAACACTGCGCCCTCCCACACAAACACCCCCACCTACCCACCCCTCCACCAACGCATATGTCCCCACCCACCCACACATCCCCCACCCACCCACACATCCCCCACCCACCCACACACACCCCATACACCCATCCCTCACCCATGTCCCACCCCTATACACAAACCCCGACACCCATCCTAAACCCAAGCACACACACATCCACCATACCCCCTCCCCCCACACATCTCCCACCCACCCTTCCACACATCCCCACCCACCAGCACCCACACACCAACCCACGCAAACACAATCTCTTACCCACATACATCCCCATCCACACACACCCCACACACAAGCATCCCTCGCCACACACAAGGAGAAAAGGAGCGATTTGTAGTATGACTCTTCGCTGGCTGTTGAACGAGGTGACGGAGCACGTATGGGAATGTCGTGAGTGCAGTGATGTCGGTTCTTAACTCAGCTCAACTCAATCTTCTTAATTTCACCATGCAGTGGATGTTGTGTGTTTGCGTTGACTCTGAGGTAGGCAGTGCTCGGCAAATTTATATCTTATTCCCCATGGTTGGAAATAATAATAAGCCACGATCACCGAATGTATGAAAGAGAGTGCTGAAATGCTATATAGAAGGAGTTTTGCTGTTTGGCAGTGAATCTTGGAATGTAAATGAATAAATTAGGAAGAACTTAGAAGAAATAGAAATGTGGTTTTTGAAACGAATGTTGCGAATTCCTTAGACTGCCAAGGTAACTTACAACGATTGCCTGAAAGAGTCTAATGAAACTAGAACACTATATACAACAATAAGAATGAGACAAACAGATTTCTTTGGTCATGTGATGAGAAGAGAGACATTGGAGAACGTCGTGACAACTGGAAAGATCGAGGGGAAGAGAGGCAGAGGCAGACCAACAGAAATGATGCTAGATGGATTGAGGTGGTGGCATGGAGGAATATCATTAGCAGAGTTGATCCAGAACACCAAAGACCGAGATCTGTGGACAGCCATGAACGCCTACGCCAGCTGGCAGGGCACTTGATGATGATGATGGTTGGAAAATCAAGAAGGTAGCGCATCGCCCTGCATGCTGTATCTCTTGTACATCCAAGTATAATACGCATAGCTTCATTGTGTATCCTTTCCATCTGCTTGTGGCTGAGAGCCAGGATCACCATCGCATACTCAAAAACAGAAATGACCAGACCCTCGTATAGAAGACATAGATGGCGCAGCTCACAGTTTGCTGCCGCCATCACCCGCATCGCAGCCAAACCCCGCTTGGCCTTTGTTATTACCTGGTCTATGTGCTCAGTATAAGCAATGCTTCGGTCAAATTGCATCCCCAGGTGTTTCATTGCCTGCGTTCTGTCCACGGTCTCTGAGCACAGATTTACAATTGGTGTTGGATTGTTGATGGTTTTCGATGGTTATTCAAAGAGAACCATGTCACTACTGCTTTCGTTGGGTTTACCAATACACCAGCTTCAACGCACAAAGTGCTTATACGAATGAGTTCTGTTTGTAGTAACCCACACGCTGCAAAATACACTCAGAGAGGGATTCGCTCAGATTCATGAACTCCGTAGCACCGGCGAATATTTTGAGAAAAAAAGGATACACCTGGTTTACACCCTGACGCATAATTTACGCGCAAGAGATGAAACTATCAATCTCCTATGTGAAAAAGAAGAGGTTACAAAACAACACAACTGTCCGTCGCCAACTTGACACACACACACAGAGAGAGAGAGAGAGAGAGAGAGAGAGAGAGAGAGAGAGAGAGAGAGAGAGAGAGAGAGAGAGAGAGAGAGAGAGAAAGAAAGAGAGAAAATAAATTTTGTTGCGCATCCCTTATGGACGTTGCAGTCAACACCAGCATTTTTCAGCTGCTGTTGATATACTAGGCAAGTGTTACGTTCAGTAGTTTGCCATTGCTTTCCGAACGACCGGCTCCTATACCTTTTTTCGAAAAAACCAGTTGGTTATGGTTAGTGTTTCGAACCTGGGTATACGGGCTCACAAACCGCGTTCGTAAACCCTTAGCCACAGAGACCGGTGATTATGCGAATGATTTCTATTTGTGTGTGTGTGTGTGTGTATATATATATATATATATATATATATATATATATATATATATATATATATATATATATATATATATATATATATATATGCACACGGGACTTCCTGTTTTTCGCATTTAATTGAGAAGGCTAAATATCCAATCTTACTTCCCAAGAGAAAGGTGGAAGGAGGCGATATCATACAAAAGGTTCTTGGGGACAATTGCTAGAAACTAACCCTGTTCCTAATGCGCCCGAGACGGATACCATTACCTCTCTGCCACTGCTACAATGGAAAAACTAGTTTGTACTGTAAGAAAGTTAATACTAGGTCTTAATCAGATGTCGCTGAGCTACCATATGACGGTAGATGGTACTACCTGCTATTTATTGGCGCCGAATGTTTGGCAGAGCTTACCAAACTCGACATCCCACACACATTGTGCTTCGGGCGGAGGAGCAAACTTGGGACGGTATACGTCTTATCCTGGTGCAAGGAAATGCAGATGTCGTGGCCGAGCAGACCAGACCCTAAGCCTTGGTTGGCAACTGGTCTAGGATCGAAGCTCCGACAGGCGGACAGTTAGAGCATTGCTTTGCTGATCCGTTAGCTTCTGCAGCTTGTCTTGTTCCAGATATATTGGTGTTACCTTTCCTCTGAAGTAAACTAGGCAGGCCGAGAGAGGTATCGTGTTACATGATCTCTACAATTCACCCAGCCTTTATGCTATGTGGAGGTATAACTCCACCCCCTGTCTTCAACACCATGGGTTGTAGTTATTATGCTTTTTTCGAAGAACAGTGTAACAAACTGTCGTCTGTCAAGACGGCAAGGTGCAAGCACAATACGAAGAGACAAGTAGTGCTCGTTTATCATATAATAAGAATAAGAGGAGCATTAAGAAAATCGTGACAACTGGAAAGATTGGTGGTAGATAAGATTGTGGCTGACCAACAGAAATGATACTGGGTGGACTCAGACGGTGGCATAGATATACACCATGAACAGAATTGCTCCGGAACACCGAAGACCAGGATCTGTGGAGAACTATGAATGCTACGCAATTTTTCTAGACAGATAATGATGATTCAGACGATGGAAGACTAGATAGAGAAATAGAAACATGAATACAGAAAGCAAACAACATGACATATGAAATAGCTCCGATTATAAAACATCAAAATATCAACACGCGCGCGTGTATGCACACGCACACACTCAGCTACCGATATATATATATATATATATATGCTACTGACACATATTTTATAGACTCAAATTTGACTTAAATAATTATTTAATTACACACATTTTTATGGGAGGCATGAACGCAAAGGTTGACAAAATTAAATCTAAACAGATAGTAGTTCAACATGATATGGCATACAGAAACAATAGAGATTATGTGATACAGATTTGTGAAGAACGCCTTCTTATTATTTGTAATAGTACAACATAACCCTATGAAACTCTATACCTGGAAAAGCCCACTATGTTTGTAATAAGTTTCTTTCCGACTTAGCTTCCTTCATCACATCTGTGAGAGGGGAAGCAGAGGGAGAGAAGGTGCTGGGAGTTAGTTAGTTAGTTAGTTAGTTGCAGTTCCAACTTCACAGCAATGGGTCGTCCCCATTATGCTGGGAGTTGTCTATTCCCAACATACATTTACATCAGGATCCTCTCCAGGGGCCAAGAGTTATACATATTGCTGTTTTCCTTTCGTTGTGTTTCCATTTCTGTCCCTGGGATATTACGTGGTGGGATCGCATTCTCTTCCACGATGGCCAGCCATTTTCACTTTTGAGTTCTGAGCACCTCTCATGGTGCCACCACTCTGCTGTTTTGCTTTCGAAACCGTTGACCTATATAAGATCAGCCACCTTGTTCCCCGTCCGTCTTTTTGTGCACTAAGAATGGATAATCCTAGTTTAGTATTATTCCTACTTCACTTATGTAGTTTTGGTCCTTCACTTTTCATTCTCTAGCTGTAGATAAAATACTGTGTAACAGTGAAGTAGGTTTAGTTTAGTTTAGTTTAGTTTAGTAGATGGATCAACATCACGGCACACGGGTGCATCCCATAAGTGCTCCGTTCTCCTCCTAACTCAAGCCTGAGTCTGGAGAAACTCAACTCAGTGCACGAACTCCGTAGCACCGCCGAGGATCCTGAAATACTTTGGGTAGATTTTTAACTCGAAATTTTGCCCGAGCAGCGCGATTAGGCGACTCTTTTTCGATTTTCAACTGCCAAGGGATTTTTTACGTGCGCAACAATACACACGGGCGTCCGATCTCACTACCCAGAGACCAGGGGGAATTTATTACTAGAAGTCCACGAGAAAAAATCCCGGCATCACCGGGGCTTGAACCCGGGACCTCCAGCGATCGAGGCGGACACCATACCTCGAGACCACGCAGCCCCCTGAGGTGAAGTAGGTGTGTTGGTGTAATGTGGTTACATTGATATGCCATGCTCCCGAGGCAAATGTTGTTAGGTGTAGACGCTAATTATTCTAGTGTCACACTCCAGTGTTCTCTTCCAGTAAGGTTTTACAACAGCCTGGGATAAGAAAAAGGAAACGTTAAGCGGTCATCGATACACCGAGAGTAAATATGCTGGCATCTGTATCCTCACTAAAGTTTTACATGCCTCTATGGCTTTTCCTGTATTTTCTTTACATGGCCATTGTTGCCTTTTTAATATAATCCCCCCCCCCCCCACCCCGGGCATGTCTTAGAGTCCGAGACAACGAAATTTGTAAAACCAAAGGGAAACATCGCATTAAACTTGATATACTGTTAAAAAAACAACAACAACAACAACAACAACAACAACAACAACAACAACAAAACGCATAGCTGTCGAAGGCACATAAATAGTCATAATTTTGATATTTAATAAATTTTTTTGTAAAAAATGTAATGAGTTAATTGTTCAAATTGCACACAGGAATACCTTAGGGTTCAGACAATCAATTGACAGTTGTTTTGCATCTGGTTCACGAGAGTCTTAACGCGTACGGGCTTTCCCGTTAGTATGGTCAGTGTGGCCTCCTCTTGCATCGATCAGCGACTAGCACAGTGGTTCTCAACCTTTTTTGGCCCATTCCCCCCTTCACCATATTTTCAGAACGCCATTCCCCCCCCCCTTCCTATCAAAAATTTGGCCCGTTCCCCCCTTCACCGTATTTTCAGAACGTCATCCCCCCCCCTTTCATATTTCCTATCTAAAAATCCTCTCACCCCTACACAGTATACATAAAAGTGGAAGGCAAATGTAATAGCATATACTAAAACAAGTCTAGACATCCACATAAAACATGATTTGTGGGTCTACATACTTTATAAAATGAATTTTAGAAGGACGAGACATACATAACTATAAAATATGAAGGGAAAAACTATGTCAAGTAATCGGTTCTTGTATTAACACGATCTTGAAATGGTCATATTTCATATTTTCAGAACGCCATTCCCCCCCCCCTTCCTATCAAAAATTTGGCCCGTTCCCCCCTTCACCGTATTTTCAGAACGTCATCCCCCCCCCCTTTCATATTTCCTATCTAAAAATCCTCTCACCCCTACACAGTATACATAAAAGTGGAAGGCAAATGTAATAGCATATACTAAAACAAGTCTAGACATCCACATAAAACATGATTTGTGGGTCTACATACTTTATAAAATGAATTTTAGAAGGACGAGACATACATAACTATAAAATATGAAGGGAAAAACTATGTCAAGTAATCGGTTCTTGTATTAACACGATCTTGAAATGGTCTTCATCCCCTCCCCCCCCCCCCCCCCCTGGAAACCATGAAATTCCCCCCTGGGGGGAATTCCCCACCGGTTGAGAACCACTGGACTAGCATTTCCTGGGCATGGCTGTGATCAGACGTCTGATGTGGGCCTGTGGAATGGCTGCCGACTCCTCCTGGAGTGCCTGGAACAGATCACGACGATTGGCTGGAGCAACGTCTCGGCGACAAGCACATCTATGCAACTCATCCCACAGGTGCTCTATCGGACCAGGGAAGGGTAAGAATGTTGTTGGCATTCAGGAACTGCGTGGTCAACACTGCACAATGGTGTCTGGCCATGCCCTGTTGAAACACAGACCTATGGGTAGCCAAAGGTCGAAGAATTTCATTGACGTATCGTGGCGCTTTAAAGCCTCCTTCAATGTGAACCAATTGACTCCTTTCGCTGTAACTGATCATTCCCCACACCATTGCACCTCCACCACCGTGCGGCAGAGCTTTATTACCGCAATTGTGGGCAAAACGTTCATTTCATCCACGGTAGACCCTTCTCCGACTATCATGACGCTACCCAAAAAAAAAAAAAATTTAAAAATTCATCACTAAACCAGACACATCTCCATTGGTTGTCTGCTGCCCAAGGACGATGCTGGTTTGTCCAAAGAAGTCGATTTTGGCGATGGGAGGGTGTAAGGATAGGTCCACGATGAGGTCGTTTTGCCCGAAGTCCATCGTCACACAGTCTATTCAGTAGTTTTATCAGACACATGACGTCCTGCAGGCAATGGCTGGGCAGTATAGGAAGATGTCGTAAACTTGCCTCTGAGATGACGAAGCCGAATACAGTGATCATCCGCTGCTGTTGTCACACTGGGTCATCATTGCGTTCCGGTCTTCAACTGAGCCAGAGGCTTGGAACCGGTGCCAAAGTTGACTGATGGTACACAGATGCACATTTAGATGCCTGACAACCTGACTTTGAATTTCTCCTGCATGCAGTCGGCCAATAGCAATGTTCCTTAAATTATTTGATAGAGGTGCCATGGGTATTTGCTTGAAAATGAACTGAATTGTTTTGTGTAGCGTTATCTTTTTATAGGATTTCAGTTGCGTAGTCAGTGAATAGTGTTCACCCCAAATGTTGTTGCTTTCACGTGTGCGCATCATGAGCTGTGGTAAAAATTTGGTCATAAACACTATTGACCACTGCACTGTAACGATTACAAAAACGAAAGCAATTCAGGTCACCATATGCATCTGAAACTGTAAGAAACATGTGAGGCTAGTTTTTATAGACCCTAGCACCATATTTTACTAACAAACTCATAAAATCGCACCCTCGGATAGCTATGCTTTTTTTTTTTTTTTTAAAACAGTATACATACGTGTGCTGTTGTGAATCACGATGTTGTTGTATTCTCATATGACTCTTAGCATATGCAAAATTATATTACCAGTCTTGGAGACTTCGCTGGTTTCTGGGATTGGCGAGGGCAAGGCGAGCTCTGCAACATAGAATCCGTGCATATAAAATTAGGGGTGTCAAGTAGAAAGTAAAATCTGTATATCAGCCTTACGCCAATAGATGCAAGTTCTGGTAAGGTGTCCAAGTAACCTGCATACCAATGCATATGGTTTTATGAGTTACAATTCAGTCTGTCACAGGAATCATCAACCTGACTAATCTCAAGGGTAAAAGCGATATCTGAAAATTAACGTGTACCTGAAAGAAATCATAACGAGAAACAAAACGATTTTCCCTACCACACATAGGATCCATCAAGGCACTGCCATACAAATTTACACCACATGTAATTATTCTTATTTGCCAGGCTTCATATGGTTAATAGCATTATGAACCTCCATCTTCAAAATTGATGGTCCTTTATTATTATTTCGAATATCATACTGTTTTCTGGTATCATCATAAAGATTTTCACATAATCTGACCATACATGTACAATCTAATCATTTTCTAGTAAGAGTGTTTCCATCTTTTGTTTTTAGGCAGTCTGTTGATGTACGTGTTCTTTTATTAGTAAGGTCCTGAATTCTTCAAAGCTGGAAATAGAGATAAAACCCCACATAAGCGACTGCTTCAGAAATGTTCTCTCTTCTTATCCTAGTCACCCTGCTAGGCCTGATAATCCTTCATCATAAATATGATATATCTGAAAGATGTACTGCTTTTTTTTTGTTTAAATAGAAAGTGAATTATGCCCCCGTAAAATGCCCTATGTTCCCAAGGTTTTGCTGTCATGTGCGTATTCAAAGTATCTACCAGTCGGGGAAAAGTGGGACGCTTATTTCATTCGTTTGTCCATCCTCTTGCTGTAGGGTATACACTAGAAAAGGGAATAACAACTTAAATAACCCGAACCCAGGGCGCCATAGCTGGTGTTTAAATGTGCACTACTATACCCAGGTTTGGCCATGCAGATGATAGGTTACCAGTCAACAACATACCACAACAAGCAATGATGCACAGACCAGATTGAAACAGAGTAAGAGGCCGCCCACGTAAACGTTGGACGTAGGGAATAGCAGAGTCCATGGGAATATCGATATATGAAGCCCATAATCGGGCACTCTCACGATGTTTATACTTCACCTCAACACCGCAAGGTACAAGAGGAACATGATGAGATGAGATGAGATGAGATACCCAGGTTGATTAACACAAATATTTAAAGGTGGCAGTCTGACGCTAATAATTCCCCATACATCTATCTAGGGTTTACCCTCTTATGGGATGTACGTACGTTATAGATATCACAGTAAACATAAACCTGACAAATATCATACCGAGCAACAACAACAACAACAACAAAATAATGTAACACAATAAAGTGAACCTGAAAGAAATCGTAACGATAACCAAAACGATTTCTGACAATCAAAGTGTACCTGAAAGAAACCATAACGAGAAACAAAACGATTTTCCCTACCACACATAGGATCCATCAAGGCACTTACATACAAACTCACACCACATGCAATTATTCTTATTTTCCAGGCTTCATATGGTTAATAGCATTATGAACCTCCATCTTCAAAATTGATGGTCCTTTATTTTTATTTCGAATATTATCATACTGTTTTCTGGTATCATCATAAAGATTTTCACATAATATGACCATACATATAAATTCAGATCTTTTTCTAGTAAGATTTTTTTCCATCTTTTGTTTTTAGGCAGTCTGTTGATGTACGTGTTCTTTTATTAGTAAGGTCCTGAATTCTTCTGTGTATTAATTTATTATTTTATTATTTTTATGTTAGACAACTAGACAACAGAAACAAAAATACGTATACAGCTTTCATTCACCAACTAAGGCCTGCTTGTTAACAAGACATAAGCTTATGCTATCTAGGGGTTAGCGACTTTCCCCGTAATCCCGTTTATCCACGTGAGCAAACGCAGCTGCGCGAGAATGGGTTGCGGTTCTCACCGCACCCGTTACTTACGGGATATGTGAGCCGGCCGCTCAGAAAGCAATGGCAAACTACTGAGCGTAATCTTGCCAAGAAATCAACAGCAGCGGTAAAATACTGGTGTTGACGGCGATGACCAGGAATAGGACATGCGAGACAAACATTGCTGTACTGCGATTAAAATACTTGCTGTGGGTCGATAAAAACGGAGTATTAAACTATTCACGTTATAGCATGTCCTACTTAAAATCATTAGGAAAATGGTGGATCACAACTTGTGGCACGCTATATGGTGAAACCAGTCTGAAAATAATTACCTGGTAATGGGGAGTTCCAAGTGGGGATGGCAATCTTCCTCCGCTGGCTGACGACTCCTCTCAGGCGATGATGATTTCGGGGTTCTCAATGTCCATCAACAGCGCTCCTCGTACTGTACACGATGTGTATCGCTGTAGACAAAAAGGTCGTGATGATGATTTGTCTTGGACTTAAACGAAACAAATGTAGATGATTGACGTAATGTTCGTGATGATACTCATGTCCCTGTAACGAGTGTCAGAGTGACAGGCGAGATCGTACATGATGTATATTTCACGAGCCAGACATTGCTCATGTGAACCTGTCTTTGATCGTACGAGTTTTGTGACTATACTCAACTTTCGACCGACATCAAAGCTGGAAATAGAGATAAAACCCCACATAAGCGACTGCTTCAGAAATGTTCTCTCTTCTTATCCTAGTCACCCTGCTAGGCCTGATAATCCTTCATCATAAATATGATATATCTGAAAGATGTACTGCTTTTTTTTGTTTAAATAGAAAGTGAATTATGCCCCCGTAAAATGCCCTATGTTCCCAAGGTTTTGCTGTCATGTGCGTATTCAAAGTATCTACCAGTCGGGGAAAAGTGGGACGCTTATTTCATTCGTTTGTCCATCCTCTTGCTGTAGGGTATACACTAGAAAAGGGAATAACAACTTAAATAACCCGAACCTAGGGCGCCCTAGCTGGTGTTTAAATGTGCACTACTATACCCAGGTTTGGCCATGCAGATGATAGGTTACCAGTCAACAACATACCACAACAAGCAATGATGCACAGACCAGATTGAAACAGAGTAAGAGGCCGCCCACGTAAACGTTGGACGGAGGGAATAGCAGAGTCCATGGGAATATCGATATATGAAGCCCATAATCGGGCACTCTCACGATGTTTATACTTCACCTCAACACCGCAAGGTACAAGAGGAACATGATGAGATGAGATGAGATGAGATACCCAGGTTGATTAACACAAATATTTAAAGGTGGCAGTCTGACGCTAATAATTCCCCATACATCTATCTAGGGTTTACCCTCTTATGGGATGTACGTTCGTTATAGATATCACAATAAACATAAACCTGACAAATATCATACCGAGCAACAACAACAACAACAACAAAATAATGTAACACAATAAAGTGAACCTGAAAGAAATCGTAACGATAATCAAAACGATATCTGACAATCAAAATGTACCTGAAAGAAACCATAACGAGAAACAAAAACGATTTTCCCTACCACACATAGGATCCATCAAGGCACTTCCATACAAACTCACACCACATGTAATTATTCTTATTTTCCAGGCTTCATATGGTTAATAGCATTATGAACCTCCATCTTCAAAATTGATGGTCCTTTATTTTTATTTCGAATATTATCATACTGTTTTCTGGTATCATCATAAAGATTTTCACATAATATGACCATACATATAAATTCAGATCTTTTTCTAGTAAGATTTTTTTCCATCTTTTGTTTTTTGGCAGTCTGTTGATGTACGTGTTCTTTTATTAGTAAGGTCCTGAATTATTCTGTGTATTAATTTATTATTTTATTATTTTTATGTTAGACAACTAGACAACATAAACAAAAATACGTACACAGCTTTCATTCACCAACTAAGGCCTGCTTGTTAACAAGACATAAGCTTATGCTATCTAGGGGTTAGCGACTTTCCCCGTAATCCCGTTTATCCACGTGAGCAAACGCAGCTACGCGAGAATGGGTTGCGGTTCTCACCGCACCCGTTACTTACGGGATATGTGAGCCGGCCGCTCAGAAAGCAATGGCAAACTACTGAGCGTAATCTTGCCAAGAAATCAACAGTAGGTAAAATACTGGTGTTGACGGCGATGACCAGGAATAGGACATGCGAGACAAAAATTGCTGTACTGCGATTAAAATACTTGCTGTGGGTCGATAAAAACAGAGTATTAAACTATTCAAGTTATATCACGTCCTACTTATAATAATTAGGAAAATGGTGGATCACAACTTGAGGCACGCTATATGGTGAAACCAGTCTGAAAATAATTACCTGATCATGGGGAGTTCCAAGTGGGGATGGCAATCTTCCTCCGCTGGCTGACGACTCCTCTCAGGTGATGATGATTTCGGGGTTCTCAATGTCCATCAACAGCGCTCCTCGTACTGTACACGATGTGTATCGCTGTAGAATAAAAAGGTCGTGATGATGATTTGTCTTAGACTTAAACGAAACAAATGTAGATGATTGACGTAATGTTCGTGATGATACTCATGTCCCTGTAACGAGTCAGAGTGACAGGCCACCCTCGCTCGAAACTCTGGCACCTCATTGACTATGTCATCGTCAGGAGGAGTGACAGACAAGACGTTCGGGTGACACAATCCATGTGTGGTGCCGAATGTTGGACAGACCATCGTCTCATTATCTAGAAAATAAACATTCACATTAAACCACCACGGCGTCATGACGGGGTAAAAGTGCACAGGAACAGAGCATAATGGGGACGACCCGTTGCTGTGAAGTTGGAACCGCGACTAACTAACTAACTAAAGTGCAATAACAAAAATAAAAATAAAAATGTCATCCGCAGCTGTCTTTTGAAAATATGCTGGAAGACCGCCACAAGCCCAGTGCCGCAGCTAAATAAGATGCGGAAACAGCGTGGAGAGCCTTAAAGGACATAATTTACAACACTGCTATGGACATCTTGGGTTCAGCTCCCCTGAAGCATAAAGACTAGTTTGATGACAATTCCGAAGACGTCAACCATTTTCTGGCAGAGAAACACCTTCTCCGTAAGACATACTTGAACAACCCGAACTCAACATCCAAAAAAAAATGCATTGAGTAACTTCCGGATAGTAGTGCAGGAGAAACTTCGTCACATGCGGGATTCCTGCTGAGCAGCAAAGCTGATGAGATTAAAGGCTTTGCTGACAGACATGATATGAAAAAACTTCTACGACTCGCTGAAAGCGGTCTATAGTTCTACATCACCAGACATAGTTTCCCTCCTCCGTGCAAATGGGGGAACATTGGTCACCGATAAGACAGAAATCCTTCTACGTTGGGCAGAGTATTTCAGCAACATCTTAAATGCAACCTCTTCCATCGATGATGAAACAATCAACTGTCTTCTTCAAGTCCCTACTAATGATACTGTTGCTAATTTGTCAACCATAGCGAAAATGAACAAAGATATTCATCAACTTTCCAGCGGTAAGGCGCCTGGTCTTGACTCCATCCGGGCAGAGATATACAAAACATGTGGGCCGGTTCTCATAGAGCAGCTTCCTCAAGTCTTTATAAACGTATGGGTGATCGAGACCATGCCACAAGATTTCAAGGACGCGCTAATAGTCAACCTTTACAAACGTAAAGGAAACAGCCCATCCTGTGACAGCCACCGAGGCATCCCCTTGCTCTCAATCGCAGGGAAGATACTCGCCAGAATTCTTCTCAATCGCCTTACAGCCCATCTCGGCCAAGGTCTTCTTCCTGAGAGTCAATGTGGCTTCAGAAAAGAACGAGGAACTGTTGACATGATTTTCGCTGCAAGGCAGTTGCAAGAGAAATGTCAGGAACATAACACCGAAATGTTCTTCACTTTCATTGATCCTATCAAGTCTTTTGATACAGTCAGCAGAGAAGGACTATGGATTCTTCTTCTTCTGCATTCATCCGGAGTGTTTTCCCCCAGACGTAATTGCATTGGGGCATTCGACTCTTACTGTTGTGGTGTCGTCCACATCGCAGCTGGTCAAGTTAAAACTGTCGAAGACTTCACGGTAAACCCTCAAGGGAAGGCGGGGGCAGTCCATGGGGTTTATCCGCCACCCAAAGAGGCTTCCATAATTGCAGAGCCGACACATAGTGCTCTGGTCCTGGGCTCACCCAAGGAATTGCCACGTCCTGCACATGGCTGCTTATATTCCTCACTTACATGTATTGGGCATTTCGTTCGCAACGGGCCGCTTCCTGCTCAAACCAGGAACTGTCCCTCTACAGGAAACATCCACTCAGCAAGCTTTCGCTTCGGAATTCCACGTAAAAGATTAGCTAGTCAAGCGTTCCATTTCGTGTTAATGAGACTTTCAGACTTTCTGCGGCTGTTTGTTGATCGGGTAGCCTTCCCGGATGCTTCGAAGGACATTACACTACCACTCGGACGCTTTTGCATTGTGCCTGTTTTATTTGCGCTCTTAGGCCGGGACATCTGACTTCTGCGGGCGTTTTTGTAAAGATTAGCCTTCCAGGAGAGACTGTGGTTAATTATGGCGAAATATGGCTGTTCACGAAGGTTTATCCAAATAGTGCTGCTATTTCATAATGGTATGCAGGCAAGAGTGCAGGAAAATGGTGATCTGTCTGAGCCCTTTCCTATCATCAACGGAGTGAAGCAAGGCTGTGTCCTGGCATCAACACTATTCAGCCTCATGCTTTTAGCTATACTGACGAATGCCTTCGAAAACAACGACATTGGAATAGACATCAACTACCGCATGGATGGAAAGTTGTTCAATCTCAGAAGGCTGAATGCTAAAACCAAAAATATCAGTTACATCGTCAGAGAGCTCCCGTTTGCTGACGATTGCGCTCTATATGAAAACTCAGAGGCAGACATGCAACGCAATGATTCAGCGTTCTCATGTTAGTTAGTTAGTTAGTCGCGGTTCCAACTTCACGGCAACGGGTCGTCCCCATTATGCTCCGTTCCTGTGCCATTGAATATCACAAAATGCTCCTCACTGCCTCATGTGAACAATGGATTAGACAGGAGTATCGGCAAGCCAACAGCCCGCACAGGTACACTGTGCATAATGCCGCCGCCAGAATGCTAACACAAAAGTCTCCACGAGAAATACAATTCATTGTCGATGGAAACGGCAGTCACCAGAAAGACTTCATTGGCCCGGGTTTTATCCCATATGGCTCGGTCTCTTTCCGCAGGGCAACCCGCCAAAAGCGCCGCACAAAGCACGAACTCCGTAGCTCCAGCGACGACCCAGGAGTCTCCTGAAAAATGCACTCGTGAACCGAAAAGGCAAACCAGTCAATCCAGCAACAGCCGTCCGGGATCGTTCCGAACATGCAGTTCACGCTACAAACTGCCAGATGTAAAAGCATTCCACGCGAAATTCACAGCTCACAGTATCGCGCCACGTACTCACTCAATAGCAGGGCGACGGAACCATATCCTCCTTAGTCGCCTCTTACGACGTGCAAGGTAGGCAACAGTGTTACTATTCTTTGCTCCCCCGTATGGGCCCCGGCAACACACTTCGCCTGTGCATGTGCCAACTTTGGGCTCTATATCAACTCGGCAGGGATTAATCACACCGTGACGAATATAAAAGTGAATGGTCCCGGGGAAGGTTAACCCGGTCAACAAATGCCCGCAGAAGTCGGATGTGTCGGCCTAACGGCGCAAGAACGCAGCTCTGCTTTAAACAGGCACAACGCAATCACGTCCGAAAAAAAAACTCCGGATGAACGCAGAAGAAGAAGAAGAAGAAGAAGAAGAAGAAGAAGAAGAAGAAGAAGAAGAAGAAGAAGAAGAAGAAGAAGAAGAAGAAGAAGAAGAAGAAGAAGAAGAAGAAGAAAGTGAATGCTCACAGACTAAGTGTTGTGGACAAATTCACCTATCTTGGCAGCACTGTGTCCCAAGTGGTCCAGAGAGCACCACAAAACAGTTGCATTTTCCGGGTGGATGACATCACTCATTTCAGTGCACCAGTCAATAACTTTGTCTACTGTCACCTGTAGCTCCTGGGCTATTTTCTCCCTATCTCTCCCCTGCCTATATGCAAGAATATCATCTGCAAATGTTAGTATCCTTCCAATCCCTGGTGCTTCTAGGTTTGCAGTTTTGCTCGTATACACGTTAAAGAGTACCGGTGAGATTGCGGATCCCAATGGCAGTCCCGGGGTTAAAATGTGTGGCTCTGAGATCCATGCACCCAGACGGAGAGCAATCCGACGAGAATGCAGAACGGCCGCTATCCAGTTCACCAACCAGGAATTGCCCCCTTTTTCCGTCAGTGCGGTCATCAAAATATCATATCGAACTCTATTGTACTCATCCTCGAGATCAAGCGCTGCCGCCATCGTTTCCTGTCTGCTCTGGATCCTCTCATAAACGTCAAAGGCAAAAGTGGCTGCATTTGACCAGGTATCTTTTCCTGGCCTGTAGCTCCCCAGGCCTCTTGGAAGAAGCTTCCCCCTTTCCAAAAACTCTTGCAGCTTTACAGCGACAATCTTCTCTAAAACCTTCCCAAATGTATTTTGATGGGTGATGATCCTAAAGCCGCTAAACTTTGAATAATTCTTGAATGGTTTTGGGAGAGGAATGAGATAACTGTGTACCCAATCCTGCGGTACTGATGCTGTCCTAATGCTCTGCTTAAAGCAGTCGGTCATCTCCTTCAAGTCTACATCGCTCAAAGCCTTCATGTGACCATACCTAACCCCATCAGGCCCTGGTGCCGTATCTTTTGCCTTTTTCAAAATGTGTTAAACATATTCAACCCGTATGATGTCTTCATAAGGTATATTCTTTATGGTGCCAGATACCTCATCTTTAACTGCATCCTTGGTTCCACATCATCATGATTGGTCTGCTCTAAAAATCTCTGGAGAAACGTCTCCCCTTTCTCTTTGTCCGTTGTTACGCGCACACCATCATCTCTATAAATTGTTCCCACTGTCATCGGCCGATCTTTTCTTTGTATTTGTCTGTGCAGTTTCCAGAATTTTCGCAGTGTTTTATCGCCTCCAATCTCATTCATAAAACATTCCCATTTTGCCTTTTTGGCCTCTGAAGCACAGCTCTTGAAAACCTTCACCTTGTCTTTCTTGACATTTTCCGCGGTGTCCACTTCCTCTCCTGAGCTCCTGGGTGTCTGTCACACGTTCCTTAGCTGCTTCACTGCAGCTCTCTTTGCTTTCCAAGCCTGGTCTTCTTCTGGGGTCCACCATGTGGGGCTGCAAAAAAAAAAAAAAGAGTTTTAACAGCCCGGTTGCACGCCCCCCTGTCTGAGGCGTCCAAGAAGGCTGTCGGTCCACTCATACAGGAAGGCCTTGCGCGCTCTCCCAGCCTTAACTTTCCTGGATTTCGAGATCGGGACTGAGCATGGCATGTGATCACTCCCATGGTCATTCAAAACCGTCCACTTTACATCAAGGACTGATGACTGGGAGACAAGTGCCAAGTCAATAGCTGTGTCGGCCTACCATCATTTATGCAGACCACATCGGAGTCCACTATGGCACCCGCAAGGGCAATTCCCTGTCGGTTTTTTCCACTGCTGTCCCCATCTCTGTTCCTCTGAAGTCTCCACATATGTGTAGCCTATCACCTGGAAATTCCTCCAATTCATTAAGCCAGTCCCAGTGTTCCTTTCTAACAAAACAGTCCACTGTGGCATATACATTTATGATGTTCCAACTTAAGCCCCCCCCAATCTCCATTTGTATACCCTGGACCTCTCTTGCACTGTGATTTCACTGGCTCAAGTCAAGTACCACATGCTTCACTCCTTCCTTCACCAGCAGACCTTGCCCATGTCTCATCTGCCCAGTAGGGTTTATATAACTGGCGTACCCAGGGCAATGGTATTTCTCTGTATTTAGCTCCTGGAGCATGAAGACATCAAAACCAAACCAAAGGGAAATGTCGCGTTAAATATGATATACTGTTAAAAAAACAAACAAACAAACAAAAAAACAAAAAAAAAAAAAAAAACGCATAGCCGTCGAAGGCACATAAATAGTCATAAATTTGATATTCAATAACATTTTTTTTACTGTAATGAGTTAATTGTTCAAATTGCACACAGGAATACCTTAGGGTTCAGACAATCAATTGACAATTTGGTTGTTTCGGGATTTGAAATTTAAATATTGAGCACAACCCACTACTGGCAACGCTGATCGTATTCTGATATGAACCTAAGGCCCATCCACGTCAATATGGAAGCACTATTATTGCTCACTGGATTTAGGCGGCCTGGGGTGCCTTGCCAATGAGAAGTCCTGATCGTTCCGGTGATCCGGGGCTTGTTATCGGATCCGGTCAAGGATATGCACTACTGACGAGCTCAAATGAGAGCGAAACTCGAGTATAGTGCTTCCATATTGACGTGGATGGGCCTTAGGTTCATACCAGAATATGATCAGCGTTGCCAGTAGTGGGTTGTGCTCAATATTTAAATTTCAAATCCCGAAACAACCAAATAATCAATATGATTATTGCTCACTGGATTTAGGCGGCCTGGTATGCCTTGCCAGTGAAAAGTCCTGATCATTCGGGTCCACATCGATTGACGGACGTCAGTCGCGGCGATCGGACAATCTTGAGCTATAGCCTACAATGGGTGACGTTGTAGTGTTCTGTTATGATAATTTGGCTGTGTCCAGCGTGTGCCGCGTAGTTACACACCCGCTTCACACGTCAGTGATCCCGGGCTTGTTTCCGGATCCGGTCAAGGATATGCACTACTGACGAGCTCAAATGAGAGCGAAACTCGAGTATAGTGCTTCCATATTGACGTGGATGGGCCTTAGGTTCATACCAGAATACGACCAGCGTTGCCAGTAGTGGGTTGTGCTTAATATTTACATCAATTGACAGTTGTTTTGCATCTGGGTCACGAGAGTTTTAACGCGTACGGGCTTTTCCGTTAGTATGGTCAGTGTGGCCTCCTCTTACATCGATCAGCGACTAGCATTTCCTGGGCATAGCTGTGATCAGACGTCTAATGTGGGCCTGTGGAATGGCAGCCGACTCCTCCTGGAGTGTCTGGAACAGATCACGACGATTGGCTGGAGCAACGTCTCGGCGACAAGCATATCTATGCAAAACATCCCACAGGTGCTCTATCGGACCAGGGAAGGGTAAGAATGTTGTTGGCATTCAGGAACTGCGTGGTCAACACTGCACAATGGGGTCTGACCATGTCCTGTTGAAACACAGACCTATGGGTAGCCAACGGTCGAAGAATTTCATTGACGTATCGTGCTGCTTTAAAGCCTCCTTCAATGTGAACCAATTGACTCCTTTCGCTGTAACTGATCATTCCCCACACCATTGCACCTCCACCACCGTGCGGCAGAGCTTTGTTACCGCAATTGTGGGCAAAACGTTCATTTCACCCACGGTAGACCCTTCTCCAACTATCATACGCTACAAAAAAAAAACAAAAAAAACAACAACAACAAACAAATGCATCACTAAACCAGACACATCTCCATTGGTTGTCTGCTGCCCAAGGACGATGCTGGTTAGCCCAAAGAAGTCGATTTTGGCGATGGGAGCATGTAAGGATAGGTCCACGATGAGGTCGTTATGCCAGAAGTCCATCGTCATAGTCTATTCCGGAGTTTTATCAGACACATGACGTCCTGCAGGCAATGGCTGGGCAGTATAGGAAGATGTCGTAAACTTGCCTCTGAGATGACGAAGCCGAATACAGCGATCATCCGCTGCTGTTGCCACACTGGGTCAGTCATTGCGTTCCGGTCTTCAACTGAGCCAGAGGCTTGGAACCGGTGCCAAACTTGACTGATGGTACTCAGATGCACGTTTAGATGCCTGACAACCTGACTTTGACTTTCTCCTGCATGCAGTCGGCCAATAGCAATGTTCCATAAATTGTTTTGATAGAGGTGCCATAGGTATTTGCTTGAAAATGAACTGAATTGTTTTGTGTAGTGTTATCTTTTTATAGGGTTTCAGTTGCGTAGTCAGTGAATAGTGTTTACCCCAAATGTTGTTGCTTTCACGTGTGCGCATCATGAGCTGTGGTAAAAATTTGGTTATAAATATTATTGACCACTGCACTGTAACGATTACAAAAACGAAAGCAATTCAGGTCAACACATGCATTTGAAACTGTAAGAAACATTTGAGGCTAGTTTTTATATACCCTAGCACCATATTTTACTAACAAACTCATAAAATCGCACCCTCGGATAGCTATGCTTTTCTTTTTTTTAAACAGTATATATACGTGTGCTGTTGTGAATCACGATGTTGTATTCTCATATGACTCTTCGCAGATGCAAAATTATATTACCAGTCTTGGAGACTTCGCTGGTTTCTGGGATTGGTGAGGGCAAGGCGAGCTCTGCAACCTACAATCCGTGCATATAATATTAGGGGTGTCAAGTCGAAAGTAAAATCTGTATATCAGCCTTACGCCAATAGATGCAAGTTCTGGTAAAGTGTCCAAGTAACCTGCATACCAATGCATCTGGTTTTATGAGTTACAATTCAGTCTGTCACAGGAATCATCAACCTGACTAATCTCAAGGGTAAAAGCGATATTTGAAAATCAACGTGTACCTGAAAGAAATCATAACGAGAAACAAAACGATTTTCCCTACCACACATACTATAGGATCCATCAAGGCATTTCCATACAAACTCACACCACATGTGATTATTCTTATTTGCCAGGCTTCATATGGTTAATAGCATTATGAACCTCCATCTTCAAAATTGATGGTCCTTTATTATTATTTCGAATATCATACTGTTTTCTGGTATCATCATAAAGATTTTCACATAATCTGATCATACACGTAAAATCTGCTGCCTTAATCTGTCTGAATGATGGGAAGGTCACTAGAATGGCCACTCGACCAGGCGACTCTGACAGCATCATTGACTTGGCTCTGGTGTCGCCCACCATCGCACCAAGGTGCCGGTGGGGCACACTGGGAAACCACGATAGTGACCACTACCTTTGTGGCATCCTGATCAAGAAAGATGGGGCCATGAGTCAAAGAAACAAGACAAATGCCTTCCCGTACGACAACACTGGTCAAGACGCCATAAGCAAGATCAGAAGAAGAAAACTAACTTCCTCCCGCAGGAGACAAGAAAGATGGTTGCAGCCACCATGGAGAGGTCGAGAAGGCATGGCTGGGAAAGAGGCAGGCTGTCAAAGACTGGCAAAAGGCCAGAAAGGCTAACATGCCACAGGTTGAGTTGGCGAACCTGAAGACTGAGGTCGATAGGACGACGACTTTATTCAAATCCTGCGCCAAACATGCCAAGGCCGAGAAATGGGACGAGTTCTGCAGGAAGGTGTGCTCCGAGCGATCTCTTACGACATTCTAGCGCCTCCACAAGAGCATGAACGGTGCTGCACAACGTAGGGGTACTCCAGACTTTCAAGGCACATACCTGGCATGGAAAAAGTCGGATGCGGATAAAGGTTAGGCCCTTCTTGCACGCTACATAGAACAGACTGACCAGAAATACGAGCCCGCCAGACAGAGGACCACTATGACACTCTCTCAGTTGTGCGAGGGGGTCGGGACAGACGAAGAATGGACAATCACAGCTGAGATTTTGCGTGCGATGCTCAATAAATCACCTAACACCGCCCCAGGCCCAGACGGCATCCGATATGGTGACCTACTGGTGATATCAGATGATGACATAGAAGAACTGGCCAGAGAATTCAACACCAGTATCCAGAGGGGTCAGGTCAAAGAAGAATGGCTACACAGCTACTTGCTGCCGCTGCCAAAACCGAACAAAGACCATTCCAAGATAAGCGGCTACAGAATCATTACGATGCAGAATACTGTTGGCAAGCTACTGGAGAAAAGTGTAGCACACAGACTTGCTTGGGACTTGGAACAGCTCGGCTGCTTCCCGCCCACACTTGGAGGTTACAGACGCAACAAAGAGTCATGGCTGAATGTGGCGGTCTTTGCTCAAGATGTTTACGAAGGATTTCAGGTCAGAGAAGAGACATGTGCGGCCGCCATAGACTTAGAGGACGCATATAACAGAGTATCTTTCGAGCACTTGATGCAAACCCTCCTCAGACTGAAAGTGCACCCGCACCTTGTACGATGGATAGTTGCAGTTCTGCTCCAAAGGAAGGTGGTGCTAAGATGCGGGAGTTGGTCTTCTGAGCCGATAACGATATGTCCAGGATTGCCGCAGGGTTCACCACTGTCACCAGTACTATTCAACGTGTATACGGTGCCGATCACTGAACAACAGTTGGACGGGAGGGGTAGGACTCTGTCATTCGTTGACGACATCCTCGTGTATCGACAGGGTCGAGATAGACAGGCGGTTGCCAATGATATGCAGGGCGAACTAGATCGAATTTCCTCATGGTGTGCTGATGCCGATGCCCTTGTCAACCCTGCAAAGGCAACGGTTACATGGTTCTCACTAAACAACCATATTGTGAAAACAGACCTGCCGGCAGTAAGAATGGATGGGAGCATTTTTAGTAGAACCCAGTCATTGACATATCTTGGCGTGAGGCTTGATCGTAGCCTGTCCTTCAGAGATCATGTCGATTATGTCATAACGAAGGCTCGAAAAGGTTTGTCAGCAATGAGAGTCATGGCGACTGCCAATATCGAGCAAAGACTGCTAATACTTCTATTCCAAGGACTTATGCTTTCACGCATCGAGTATGCCCTGGCCATCCTCACTGTCAGCCCTACACAGATTGGAAGACTTGAAAAGGTACAAAACGAAGCCATGCGCATCATTTTGGGCTGCACGAGAGACACCAGCTGTGTAGCAATGAGATACCTCCTTGACTTCCCGACAATGGAACACAGGATCAAGATCTGGAGAGCTCGTGCATACTTAAAAATAAGTGCAGATGAGCAGCACCCTCTGCATGACGCTATATTCAGAGAAAAGGGTGACAGGCTAAAGAGGGGCAAATCATGGATGGGTCGGGCGGAAGATGTCGTCAGACAGGTCTGCAGTCTTACCAGTATCAACCCCGGCAAGGAATGGGTGCCGGTGCCTCCAGCTTTTAAGTGCACTTTCTCCTGCATTATCACACTCGACAGACGGTGCAGAGAGCAGAACCCTGCCGCTGTCAATGCAGAGGTTAACGCGCTCATCTATGAACACTCAGATAGCCCCGAAGTGCTCATCTATACAGATGGATCTGTTGTAAAGCAGCAGAGAAGTGCGTGGGCATTTACAGCCAGTTCGGCGGGCCGAACCGTTCAAGAATCCAGTGGTGCCCACTCTATGACCACGAGCAGCATGACGATGGAGGTGATGGCAGTTACACAGGCTTTCATATGGCTGGAATCACATCAGTATACCAACGTGTGTGTACTAAGTGATTCAATGAGCATGATTCAGAAGGTCGAAGCTGGATCTGTACGTAGACAGTGGACTGAATCGCTGCGGAAGTCTGTTGTCCGTAAAGTCACCTTCATCTTCGTCCCGGGACATGCGGGAGTCGAGGGAAATGAACGAGCTGACAAACTGGCTGGCTCTGCACCCCCTGTAGATGGCCAGCCCATGGATCGTGCCGATGTTATTAACGTCCTTAAAGATATGGCGAGAACAGAGGACTTTGACGTCAGTGATTCCACATCGCTGTCCAGGATGAAAGACCTGGGAGTAAGAATCGGCACAGCCAGACGCGAGAGGTACATCGGGAAAACAAAGCGCCTCGTCAACCAACACAGAACTGGCACTATTAGCCACCGGACGCTGATGAATATGCTGGGGGGAGGATCTGAGCACCTATGGACATGTCCGGAGTGCAACGAAGATACCCCAACTGATAACTGATAACTGATAACTGACACGTAAAATCTAATCATTTTCTAGTAAGAGTGTTTCCATCTTTTGTTCTTAGGCAGTCTGTTGATGTACGTGTTCTTTTATTAGTAAGGTCCTGGGTTTTTCTGTGCATTAATTTATTATTTTTACTGTTGTGTTGTTAGCTAGACAACAGAAACAAAAATACGTATACAGCTTTCATTCACCAACTAAGGCCTGCTTGTTAACAAGACATAAGCTTATGCTATCTAGGGGTTAACGACTTTCTCCGTAATCCCGTTTAACCACGTGAGCAAAAGCAGCTGCGCGAGAATCGATAGCGGTTCTCGCCGCTCCCGTTACTTACGGGATATGTGAGCCGGCCGCTCAAAAAGCAATGGCAAACTACAGAGCGTAATCTTGCCAAGAAATCAACAGCAGCGGTAAAATACTGGTGTTGACGTCGATGACCAGGAATAGGACATGCGAGACAAAAATTGCTGTACTGCGATTAAAATACTTGCTGTGGGTCGATAAAAACGGAGTATTAAACTATTCAAGTTATATCACGTCCTACTTATAATCATTAGGAAAATGGTGGATCAAAACTTGAGGCACGCTATATGGTGAAACCATTCTGAAAATAATTACCTGGTAATGGGGAGTTCCAAATGGGGATGGCAATCTTCCTCCGCTGGCTGACGACTCCTCTCAGGTGATGATGAATTCAGGGTTCTCAATGTCCATCAACAGCGCTCCTCGTACTGTACACGATGTGTATCGCTGTAGACAAAAAGGTCGTGATGATGATTTGTCTTGGACTTAAACGAAACAAATGTAGATGATTGACGTAATGTTCGTGATGATACTCATGTCCCTGTAACGAGTCAGAGTGACAGGCCACCCTCGCTCGAAACTCTGGCACCTCATTGACTATGTCATCGTCAGGAGGAGTGACAGACAAGACGTTCGGGTGACAAAATCCATGTGTGGTGCCGAATGTTGGACAGACCATCGTCTCATTATCTCGAAAATAAACATTCACATTAAACCACCACGGCGTCATGACGGGGTAAAAGTGCACAGGAACAGAGCATAATGGGGACGACCCGTTGATGTGAAGTTGGAACCGCGACTAACTAACTAACTAAAGTGCAATAACAAAAATAAAAATAAAAATGTCATCCGCAGCTGTCTTTTGAAAATATGCTGGAAGACCGCCACAAGCCCAGTGCCGCAGCTAAATAAGATGCGGAAACAGCGTGGAGAGCCTTAAAGGACATAATTTACAACACTGCTATGGACATCTTGGGTTCAGCTCCCCTGAAGCATAAAGACTAGTTTGATGACAATTCCGAAGACGTCAACCATTTTCTGGCCGAGAATCACCTTCTCCATAAGGCATACTTGAACAACCCGAACTCAACATCCAAACAAGATGCATTGAGTAACTTCCGGATAGTAGTGCAGGAGAAACTTCGTCACATGCGGGATTCCTGCTGAGCAGCAAAGCTGATGAGATTAAAGGCTTTGCTGACAGACATGATATGAAAAAACTTCTACGACTCGCTGAAAGCCGTCTATAGTTCTACATCACCAGACATAGTTTCCCTCCTCCGTGCAAATGGGGGAACATTGGTCACCGATAAGACAGAAATCCTTCTACGTTGGGCAGAGTATTTCAGCAACATCTTAAATGCAACCTCTTCCATCGATGATGAAACAATCAACTGTCTTCTTCAAGTCCCTACTAATGATACTGTTGCTAATTTGTCAACCATAGCGAAAATGAACAAAGATATTCATCAACTTTCCAGCGGTAAGGCGCCTGGTCTTGACTCCATCCGGGCAGAGATATACAAAACATGTGGGCCGGTTCTCATAGAGCAGCTTCCTCAAGTCTTTATAAACGTATGGGTGATCGAGACCATGCCACAAGATTTCAAGGACGCGCTAATAGTCAACCTTTACAAACGTAAAGGAAACAGCCCATCCTGTGACAGCCACCGAGGCATCCCCTTGCTCTCAATCGCAGGGAAGATACTCGCCAGAATTCTTCTCAATCGCCTCACAGCCCATCTCGGCCAAGGTCTTCTTCCTGAGAGTCAATGTGGCTTCAGAAAAGAACGAGGAACTGTTGACATGATTTTCGCTGCAAGGCAGCTGCAAGAGAAATGTCAGGAACATAACACTGAAATGTTCTTCACTTTCATTGATCCTATCAAGGCTTTTGATACAGTCAGCAGAGAAGGACTATGGATTCTTCTTCTTCTGCATTCATCCGGAGTGTTTTTCCCCAGACGTAATTGCATTGGGGCATTCGACTCTTACTGTTGTGGTGTCGTCCACATCGCAGCTGGTCAAGTTAGAACTGTCGAAGACTTCACGGTAAACCCTCAAGGGAAGGCGGGGGCAGTCCATGGGGTTTATCCGCCACCCAAAGAGGCTCCCATAATTGCAGAGCCGACACATAGTGCTCTGGTCCTGGGCTCACCCAAGGAATTGCCATGTCCTGCACATGGCTGCTTATATTCCTCACTTACATGTATTGGGCATTTCGTTCGCAACGGGCCGCTTCCTGCGCAAACCAGGAACTGTCCGTCTACAGGAAACATCCACTCAGCAAGCTTTCGCTTCGGAATTCCACGTAAAAGATTTGCTAGTCAAGCGTTCCATTTCGTGTTAATGAGACTTTCGGACTTTCTGCGGCTGTTTGTTGATCGGGTAGCCTTCCCGGATGCTTCGAAGGACATTACACTACCACTCGGACGCTTTTGCATTGTGCCTGTTTTATTTGCGCTCTTAGGCAGGCACATCTGACTTCTGCGGGCGCTTTTGTAAAGATTAGCCTTCCAGGAGAGACTGTGGTTAATTATGGCGAAATATGGCTGTTCACGAAGGTTTATCCAAATAGTGCTGCTATTTCATGATGGTATGCAGGCAAGAGTGCAGGAAAATGGTGATCTGTCTGAGCCCTTTCCTATCATCAACGGAGTGAAGCAAGGCTGTGTCCTGGCACCAACACTGTTCAGCCTCATGCTTTTAACTATACTGACGAATGCCTTCGAAAACAACGACATTGGAATAGACATCAACTACCGCATGGATGGAAAGTTGTTCAATCTCAGAAGGCTGAATGCTAAAACCAAAACTAACAGTTACATCGTCAGAGAGCTCCCGTTTCCTGACGATTGCGCTCTATATGCAAACTCAGAGGCAGACATGCAACGCAATGATTCAGCGTTCTCATGTTAGTTACTTAGTTAGTCGCGGTTCCAACTTCCCGGCAACGGGTCGTCCCCATTATGCTCCGTTCCTGTGCCAGTGAATATCACAAAATGCTCCTCACTGCCCTATGTGAACAATGGATTAGACAGGAGTATCCGCAAGCCAACAGCCCGCACAGGTACACTGTGCATATAATGCCGCCGCCAGAATGCTAACACAAAAGTCCTCCACGAGAAATACAGTTCATTGTCGATGGAACCGGCAGTCACCAGAAAGACTTCATTGGCCCGGGTTTTATCCCATATGGCTCGGTCTCTTTCCGCAGGGAAACCCGCCAAAAGTGCCGCACAAAGCACGAACTCCGAAGCTCCAGCGACGACCCGGGAGTCTCCTGAAAAATGCACTCGTGAACCGAAAAGGCAAACCAGTCAATCCAGCAACAGCCGGCCGGGATCGTTCCGAACATGCAGTTCACGCTACAAACTGCGAACAGATGTAAAAGCATTCCACGCGAAATTCACAGCTCACAGTATCGCGCCACGTACTCACTCAATAGCAGAGCGACGGAACCATAGCCTCCTTAGTCGCCTCTTACGACGTGCATGGTAGGCAACAGTGTTACTATTCTTTGCTCCCCCGTATGGGCCCCGGCAACACACTTCGCCTGTGCATGTGCCAACTTTGGGCTCTATATCAACTCGGAGAAAAAGGTAGTTATGTATCAGCCAGCTCCAGGGATTAATCACACCGTGCCGAATATAAAAGTGAATGGTCCCGGGGAAGGTTAACCCGGTCAACAAATGCCCGCAGAAGTCGGATGTGTCGGCCTAACGGCGCAAGAACGCAGCTCTGCTGTAAACAGGCACAACGCAATCACGTCCGGAAAAAAAAACTCCGGATGAACGCAGCAGAAGAAGAAGAAGAAGAAGAAGAAGAAGAAGAAGAAGAAGAAGAAGAAGAAGAAGAAGAAGAAGAAGAAGAAGAAGAAGAAGAAGAAGAAGAAGAAGAAGAAGAAGAAGAAAGTGAATGCTCACAGACTAAGTGTTGTGGACAAATTCACCTATCTTGGCAGCACTGTGTCACAAGCTGCCACAATTGATGACGAAGTGAATGCAAGAATCTCCAAGGCCAGTGCGGCCTTTGGCAGACTGTACAAGAATGTATGGGACAGAACTGGAATAAGCCTGCAAACAAAGCTAAAAGTCTACAAAGCAGTTGTATTATCCACACTGCTATATGCTTGTGAAACCTGGACTGTTTACCAGCGGCACGTTAGGTAATTAAAAACACTTCCACACAGTCTGCCTTGGGAAGCTATTGAAGATTAAATGGTAAGACAAACTCCCAGGCACTGGAGTCCTGGAAAAAGCGTCCATGCCCAGTATCCACATTCTACTAATGAAGAATCAGATCCGCTTGGCTGGTCACTTGATTCGCATGCCAGATCACAAGCTCCCTAAACGAATTTTTTACGGCGAGTTGCGTTGTGATAAACGCTCCCAATTCGGCCAGAGGTAACGCGTTAAGGATACTATGAAGATCTCACTAAAAGCTTTAGGACTTCATAACGACACTTGGGAGACTGATGCCAAGGACAGAAATTCGTGGCGAACATCATTACGTAAGGGTGCATTAACTTGTGAAGCAACCAGGACTGCAATAACTGTGGGGAAAAAAGGCTCGACAGGAAAATCACTGCAGGAGATCCTCCTCCCGGAACATCAAGCATTCTTTGCCCACATTGTCGAAGAACATTTCGAGCCAAAATAGGTCTTATCAGTCATCTTAGAACTCACGGCTCCATACTTTCAACCCCGCTGGGTGAAAGGAATGGTCATCATCATTCTTGAAGGAGAACAACAGGTCTGCAAGCATCGTTATCATATTGACATATCTTACTTTATCAATAGCCTTTTTGTAGTCAATAAAGCAAAGATGCAGGTCTTTGTTTTATACTGCTGGTAGAAAAACTAAGAAGTACTATAACTAAAGAAGAAAAAGCAACAACGATTCACCTAAACGGACATCCCTTGAAACAAGTAAAGAGTTTCAAGTACCTAGGAAGTATAATATCATCAAATGGCAAATCAGAAGACGAGATCGAAAATAGATGCAATAAGGCAAACCAACTCATTGGACAAGTGGCACCAATACTAAAGAACAAATATGTGTCAATAACTACTAAGAAAGCACTGTACAACACAATCTTCCTACCAACTCTATGCTACCAATGCCAAACCTGGACAATGGCAGAAAAGAGAAAAGAAAAATCACAACAACAGAAATGAGGTTCCTGAGAAGAATACTCAACGTATCAAGAAGAGATAAGATCAGAAATGAAGAAATCAGGACTAAAGTGGGGGTTATAGCTGCACTAGATTTTATTACAAGGCAACAAGTCAAATGGTTTTGCCATGCAAGTAAGTTAACAACTAATAGTATACCACAACAAGCAATGATGTACAGACCAGAGGAAAGCAGAGGAAGAGGCCGACCACGTAAACGATGGACGCAGGGAATAACAGAGCCCATGGGACTATCGATACATGAAGCCCAAAAGCGGGCACTCTCCCGCTGTTTATACTTCACCTCGACACCGCAAGGTACAAGAGGAACATGATGAGATTAGATGAGATTAGTAGGTTTTTGTTTGCTTCTATAGAACGTTTAATTACTGTTCTCAGTATGTACACAGCATTTACTGTACACTTGCCTTCTACAAACCCACATTGTTCTCCTATTTCGGGGTGTATTTTCGTCCTAACTCTTTGCATGATAATTCTTAGCAAAATCTTCGTGATGTGGATCATTAAACTAATTATTCCATGTTGACCACATTCCAAGGCTCCTGATTGTTTTCGGATTACAATAAATATAGAATGACATAATTCAGTAGGTATGTTTCCAGTATCATATATTGTGTTCAGCAATCTGGTGACTTGGTCTATTCCATACTCTTCCAAAGCATTGATAATTTATGTTGTGATGTTGTCTGAACCGAGATCTTGCCAGTTTTCATATGGTTAAGAGCATCCTGAACCTCCGTCTTTAATATTCATGGTCCTTTATTATTTCGAATGTCATACTGTTCTCTGGTATCATCATAACGGTTTTTCATATAATCTGACCATACATGTAAAATCTGATCTTTTTCTAGTATGATGGTTCTATCTTTTGTTTTTAGACAGCCTGTTGGTGTACGTGTTCTTTTATTAGTAAGCTCCTGCATTCTTTTTTGCATTAATTTGGTATGTTTACTGTTGTGTTGTTAGACAACTAGACAACAGAAACACAGGAACTCTTGGAACTCTTCGCTGGCTGCTGAGGATGGGGACGGAGCGCTTATGGGAATGTCCCGACTGCTGTGATGTCGATTCCCAAATCAATCAATCAATCAATCAACAACAGAAACACAAATACGTATACATCTTTCATTCACTAACAAGGCCTGCTGGTTAACAAAATAAAAGCTTATGCTATAATAAACATTTTTTTTTTAAAGTTGGTAATTAATGTACTGCGATTATAATAATTGCTATGGATCGATAAAAAGGGAGTATTAAATTGTTCAGGTTAAAATCTTGAGGAAAATGGTGGATCACAACTTTTGGGACGCGCATATTCTGGAACCAGTCTGAAAATAAATGACCTGATAATGGGAAGGTCCAGAAGGGGATGGCAATCTTCCTCCGACGACTCATCACAGGTGATGATCAATTCAGGGTTCTCAATGTCCTTCAACAGTGCTCATCGTACATTATGTGATGTGTATCGCTGAAGAAGCACGTGTCCTACATCACGGGGTAAAAGGTCGTGATTTTAATTTATCGTGGATAAAGAAAAAATCATATTTAAGTGATTAACGTAATGTGTGCGATGCTACTCACGTCCCTGTAAAGAGTCAGAGTGACAGGCGTGGTCGTACAGGATGTATTGTTCACGAGCTAGACGTTGCTCATGTGAACTTGCCTTTGATCGTACGAGTTGTGATAGGATACTGGACTCTCGACATCAAGCTGGAAATAGAGACAAAATACCACATAAGCTACTGCTTCAGGAATGTTCTCTCTCCTTATCCAAGTTGTGATACCTGATAATCCTGCAACTTACCTATGTTATATCTGAAAGATGTAATGTTTAATTTGTTGAAATAGAAGGTTCGTTATGCTCCGGTTAAATGCCCTATGTTCGCAAGGTTTTGCTGCCATGTACGTTTTCAAAGGATCTACCTGCCGGGGAAAAGGAGCGTTATTTAATTTATTTCCCCCTGTTTCTGTGGATGGATACACTAGAAAATGGAATAAAACTCTACATGGCCCTCACCCAAGGATTCATAGCTGTTATTTAAATTTGCACTACTATACACAGGTTGATTAACACAAATATTAAAATGCGGCAGTCTAACGCTAATAATTCCTTTCAATTCTATCTAGGTTTTACCCGCTTATGCGATGTACTTAAATTAAAGAAATCACAAACAACTTGGTGGAGTGTCCATGCTTTGAGCCGATGAGCTTTGTCTACAGGGCTTTGAAGTGTCCTGTCTTGGAAACTCTAAGTTTTCTCGTCTTCAGCTCACGTTGGCGCTTCTTCTCCTTCTCTTCTGCTTATTTCATTTATTTCTCCTGTTCAGTTTATACAATTCAAATCATCCCCTTTGATTCCATTTCAGCCATTTGAATTATCTCCCCTCTTGCTCTGCTCTATCTATCCTTGGCTATTTCTCTTTGTTCTGCTCTGTTTCATCCATTGGCACCTTGCTGTCTTGACAGACGATAGTTTGTGCTTCAAAAAGGCATAATAACTTTTACCTATGGCAGTATGGAATGTGACTAATAAGGCCAATTCACGCTGTAAATGTTCGTTCACAGTGGGTGCATGTGAACACGTGATCATTTCCACCAGCATGCACCATCTTACGTCTCACACGCTCGGTGTGTGGCTTATCTGCAATCATTTTCTCCTTTGTCTTTATTCCATTTCTGATGTTTGCCCTCCATGCAACACGTTCAGCGGCGACTTGCTCCCTATGTGCATTATCAATGACTGTATCAATCATGTCCCGCTTACACACATCTTTGTATCGTAGTAGAGGCCAACCCTGAGATCTATTACCCATCTGTGATTCACCAAAAAAAGATGTCCTTTGGTATTCTACCATCATCTATCCTCCTAAGATGTCCTATCCATCTAAGTCTACGAAGACTGAGCATGGAATAAACTGTAACACAACCTGATCTTTCCAATACTTCAGTATTGGTGATTTTGTCTTGCCACTTAATACCAAGAATTCTTCGCAGACACTGCATATGAAAGCTGTTTAAACGGTTCTCTTGGTGTGAGTAAATTGTCCAGGTTTCACTGACATAAAGAAGAGTACTACGGACACAGGCTTGACAGACAAGGACTTTTGTTTTGGCAGTAAGCTACCTGTTCTCCCAGACTCTTTTTCTTAACCTGTTCATTGTCGTTGCTGCCTTACCAATCCGATGTTGATTTCCTGATCTAGGGATAATTTGCTATTTACCACTGATCCTCGATATGTAAAATGGTCTACCATCTCTAGTTCGGCGTCGTCAATAAAGATTGATGGTACCCGATGTGCACCTTGTGACATAATCTGTGTCTTCTTTTTGGTAATTGTTAAACCAAATTCAGAACAATGCAGATAATAGACATTGTAATTGTTCCTCATAGTGGGTCGTAACTGCAGCATCATCTGCAAAAAGCAACTCTCTGATCAGTACCCCTCTAATTTTGGTCTTGGTATTCAATCTCTGAGCATTGTAGAGGCCGCCATCTGAGCGTGAGTGAATGTATATACCACCATCTTGATCACGAAAGGCATATTTCATTAGAAGTGAAAAGTATACTCCAAAGAAGGTGGGAGCTAGTACACAACCTTGCTTAACTCCACTCTTGATTTCAAACTCTTCAGAAGTTGCACCATCAAATTTGATTATACCCTTCATGCCTGCGTGGAACGATTCCACAATGGACAGAAGAGTTGGTGGGCAGCCAATCTTCTTTAGTGCCTTGAACAGACCCTCACGACTGACCAAATCAAATGCCTTTGTGAGGTCGATGAAGGCAATAGACAGTGGTTGATTCTGTTCACGGCATTTTTCTTGTATTTGTCGCAATGAGAATATCATATCAATGGTAGACCGATTCTGTCGAAAGCCACACTGTGATTCGGGGTAGATGTGATCTCCTAGAACTTAAAGTCTGAGCAGAACAATTCTGGCAAATATTTTTCCAACAATACACAGAAGTGAGATACCCCTATAGTTGTTGCAGTCACTCCGATCGCCCTTGTTCTTGTACAGTGTTATGATGCTTGAATCTTTGAAATCCTGTGGGACTTGACCTTCTCGTCAGCATAGCTCTATTAGCTGGTGGATCTGTAGAGTGAGTGTGTCTTGCCCACTCTTGATAACCTCTATTGGAATCCCATCCTTACCTGGAGCCTTGCCAGATGCACGTTCATTTATAGCACACATAACTTCTGTTATGGTGGGAAGTGTGTCCAGGTGGTAAAGAGTTGGTAGAGCCTCTATGGCGTTGAGGGCATCATCCGCTAGTTTGGTCTCACTTGAGTAAAGCTCCAAATAGTGCTCTACCCATCTGTCCGTCTGCTGTTTCTTATCAGTTATGATTTCTCCAGTCAAGGTTTCCAATGGTGCACTTCTTTTGATCATTGGACCACAGGCTTTCTTTATTGCTTCATACATGGTTCTGATGTTTCCCTTATCACTTGCGATTTGAATGGACTCACATAACTTGATCCAATAATCATATCCACACTACCTGGCAGCCTTTTGCACATCCTTCCTAGCTTGCTTTAGCTCACTCAGAGTGTTACGCGTTGGTCTTTCCTTGTTTTTTAAGAGAGCTATCTTCTTCTTATCAATCAAGGGCTGCAGAGCTTGGCTGTTTGTCGCAAACCAGTCCTGCCTCTTATGATCCACAGTGCCGTAAACCCCTACGGCAGTTTTATAAAGAGTTTCCTTAAGTTGACCCAACTTTTCACTTACTGTACAATTTTCTGGTGTATCAGTGAAAGCGTCTTCAAGTTGCTGTTGAAACTGAAAGCACTTTTCATGATCGTGAGTGTTAATAATATTAATCCTGGGGCTAGATTTGTGTTTAGCTGTGTAGATTATCTTTGGTCTCAATCTAACCCTTGCAACAACCAAAGAATTATCCGTATCACAGTCAGCACTGTGGTAACTTCGAGTCAATGATATATGGTTTAGATGTTGTCTCCGTGTGATGATGAAGTCCAGCTGGTGCCTGTCACAGAAAAAACTGCAGTTTAATGATTCCTTGATAACTTACATATTAAAATACAAGGAAGGAGAAGGGTTAACAATCGTGTACTTCATTCTGAGAGGAGGACGAATAAAAGAGCATTGACCGACACAGATATGAAAATAGGATACATGTGTTCATAAAGTTCATTGCTTGACGATCTGACGGACACGGAGAAACGGGACGATCGGCTGACGGGAAAATGAACGGAGAATGCTTTGAAGTGCAAACGAGCGATGGACAGAGGACCAGCGCAACAGCGGAGAACGGAGCGCCCGGACGTATACGTGATTTCACTGAACGTTTGATGTTACGGGAACGGCAAATGCGACTGTTGATGTATGGATATCAAACAATCAACGGAGAATGGGACACGCAATATAAAAAGCTGAACATGGAGTTTCTGTTTAGTGTGTGATACCAAACTGGACGGAAAGATAGTATTATGTGTCCTGTAATGAATAGGAATATCCTCCCTTATAATGGGATAGAGTGCTTGGCTGCGGATAAATTTCGATTCGGGGACTTACATTAATTCTATAGATATATATATAAGGTAACACTAATATTAGAGTAATAGTGGCATAGGGATATAGGTGTTGTTCTTAATGTGTGAAATTGCATTCGTTTATCTAGTCGTGTAAACTTTAGTGCACTCAGAAATCGTATGTCCGTATGTTTTTCGGAGGCTTTTCAGTATGGCTAGAAAAGGACTATCACATAAGAAAATTATATGAAGCAGACGCATATCACCAGATTACCTATCTTCTCCACAGGTTCAAATCTCCTATTGAAATCATAGAAGAGATGAAGGTTACTACACTGGAGCAAATAAAGTACCTACTTAGAAACAACAAGAACATAGACATGTTTTAATATGAAGAAGTGATAACTTAACGTCAAATACAGAACACTGTAGGCTCAAACAAATATACAACTAAAACCCTTAAAAGGAAAAGACGTTAACCTGTGGCAAGCAGGGATACTTAAAACTGCATGCAATTGCACTGTGCCGAAACATTAAACTTTGTTAACCATAGACATGGTGTAGAACATTCATAGTAACTCTAGACAATGTCGGATAGTGGCGGTGTGTATTCAGAGGTGGATTATAATACCGTCCAAACCGGGAAATATATGAACTTCAGTGACTTACCAAATCGGATTATTTTCTGGTGATAAGACATTGAACAGTTGTTTTCTTCAAGAATTGGATTAATTCCCGACTCAAGCAGGAGGAGATCATTCATGGTGAGATCACTCCATTTCTGTGTGTGCAGTCCTGTGTTTTGGCTGACAGAAAAGACGAGAAGAACTAATGCACATACGAGATCAACCGTCCTATCTTGCATTCACACTAGCAGACAATACCAACTACATATACTCAGTCCATACATACACCAGACATAGTTTTTCTTAATAAATCTTTTATTTATTGTTGAAAGGAACTGTTGTCTGAGTATGTGTTGAGAGAATAACAGAGAGAGTGAAAGAAATAGATATATGGAAGGGAAGACAGAAGGGAGGGGTGTAGACAAAAGTCAGTCAATAATCCCAACAGATAATAAGTTTGAAGATGTGCTTGTTGATTCCACCTCTCTCCCGGGAAAACAAGCGACAGTGCCAATGGCCGGATCTTGGATGTTTCCATGTGACCTTATGCAGCCCTTATGTGTTAAAAAAGGAGTTTGTAATACATAGGTCATTTCTGGTGCAATGCTCCAGCAGCCTTTGCCCATTATCATTCATGCGACCGATGCTGTATTTTCCAAGGCACACTGGCCATGAACTCGAGTCCTTGCCCACACGAGCATTGAAATCACAGAGCATATAAATGTAGTCAGAGTTTGGAACTGCCTTGATCGCAGAGTCTAACTCCTCATAGAACGAATCCTTCACATCATCAGAGGAATCGAGTGTCGGTGCATATGCAGTAATAATAGTGGGCAAAACCACAAGAGGTTGCCAAGAACAGGGATAATAGTCATTCATTTCCTCCTGCTGGAATTTCAATCATTCCCAGTAGCGATTTCTTCACTGCAAACCCACACCATGATGTCTTTTTTCTGCCTGCCCTCTACCCTTCCAAAAAAGGTGTAATTGTTTTCCCTGAGTGACCCTTCCTCAGCGAGGCGAGTCTCCTGCAAGCCAGCAATATCAGTGTTTAGACGATTGAGTTCAGCATCAATCACAGCCGTTTTTCTCACATCGTCAATATTGGTCAAGTCAGTGGAAAATCCTGGACACATGGTTTTCACGTTCCAGGTTGCAAGCCGTAGCTTGAGGTTTCTATTTTTCTTTTTATTAGTACCTGGTGCATTGGTCTTACAGCCTGCGATTCAGATTTTGTCCTAGCCCCAAGCACCCATTGAAGCAGGCAGTCTGTGGCGGATCAGCACCCAATTGGTCGGGGGCTGCCCAGCTTGAGGCGGGCGGTAGCTGATCAGTGACACCTGTAGGTGTCTCCCACCGTCAGAGGCAACGCGTGGCGCCCCGTGTCTACGCCAATTGACAGGGACTTATAACATGTGATAGTTGCCTCTCGCTTTGATTCCGTGACCGGTTAAGACCAAGGATGGAGTTATTGCCTCTCCATAGCACAAAGTCTGGGAGAAAATATAGACATCATGTGTTGCCCATGCAGCATGATCCCTCTCTCGGCCTGCCTAGTTCACTCCAGAGGAAAGGTAACACCTCTACATCTGGAACAAGACAAGCTACAGAAGATGCCGGATCAGCAAAGCAATGCTCTAACTGTCCGCCTGTCGGAGCTTCGATCCTAGACTAGCCGCCAACCAAGACTTAGGGCCTGGGCTGCCCTGCCATGACATTTTGTCTTTAGGTTGCATTTCCTCGCACCAGGGTAAGGCTTGTACCCTCCCAATTGCACTCTTCCGCCCGAAGCCGTTGGCACAATGTGGGGTGTCGGGTTTGGTAAGCGCCGCCCAACGTTCGGCGCTAACAGAAAGCAGGTAGTACCGTCTACGGTTATACGGTAGCCCAGTCATATCTGACTAAGACCTGACACCAAGTTCTGCTCTGTATTCTCTTTCTAAATCTTATATATACTTCCTCATCCCCTCTTCAGAGTACTCTATTTGACACCCCACCCCTTCACTTCACTCAGTAAAAGTGTTTTGTCTATCATACGACATAGTGATGGGTTGTAACAAATCCCTCTGAAGGGATGATTAAATCAGGGTTCCAAATGTTCTTCTAGTGTTCATCGTACAGTATGTGATGTGTATCGCTGTAGACAGCACGTGTCCAACACCACGGGGCAAAAGGTCGTGGTGATAATTCGTTGTAGACTGTAAAAAAATAAGTGATTGATTTAATGTTTGTAATGATACTCACGTCCCCGTAAGAAGCCAGAGTGACAGGCTTGGTCGTTCAGGATGCTAGAGCTATAAAAAAAAAGTGTGTTTTTTTTTGTTGCCTCAATATAAAATTGAATATCTCAGTAACCAACTGATGGAAAATAATGAGATTTAGTATATAACCTTATCATTATGTCCACCCAACAAACAAATTTTTGTTCTGGAGATTGTACAGCAGATTTCAATTTTTGCTTATATGAGGTATATATTTTACCGCCCCGCCATGAGTGCCTTAATTTTTAGAGTATTTCAGCTCAGCAAGACCCATTCGCGCAATTTTTAAAATTGTCTGGCGGTCTTTCGTTTTTGGACAGACTGGGTGTTATAGTTCAGAGGCGTCGTCAAACTGTGGGTTCTTTCATGAAACGTGATTATATAAATAAATCTTACCATTAATGTAATCTTAATAGCTAATATTTGAATGTGTTAATACTGTTCAATGGGATTAAAAGTGAAATTAAAATTAAATTAAAAGTCAAAACATCGCTATGAAGTTGTACACATATTTTTGTCAAGAAGCTGATCGCAGGAAACTGTTTCATACTGTTACAAATCCCGAAAAAAGAACAGTGCATGCATTAGGTTTGAGTAAACGATCGTTTCGTCGATGGGTGCAAGAATCTGGAATGAAACCAACACGCGATAAGCAAACGGTAGGTAGAAAGGCAATTGTAGACAGCTTTGACAAGGATGTCATCAGACGAGTTATTATAAAAAAGATGGATGCCAAAGAAACAGTGAGTGTAAGAAAACTGAGGGTTTTGTTGAGAAAGGACAATAACATAGAGCTATCCAAAACAACTTTGTAGAAAATTATAAGGACATTAGGCTTCACTTTTAGAAAGTACAAGGGAGGTAGAAATATCCTTTGCGAGCAACCGCATTTAGGAGCCATGAGAAGCAGATACCTACGTGAAATAAGGGAAATGCGCAAAGAAAATTATGACATAGTGTATTTGGATGAAACATGGATCAATGCGCACCACACAAGTGAAAAGGAATGGCAATCAATGGATGGAAAGATAAAACGTTATGTGCCCAGTAGTAAAGGACAGCGTTTGGTCATAGCCCATGCTGGTAGTACTCATAATGGCTTACTACAGAATGCTGGGCTCGTGTTCGTATCAAAGCATACAGACAATAGGGATTATCATAATGAGATGAATGGTAATGTATTTAGAGATTGGCTCGAGAATACAGTACTTCCATCCCTTGATAGACCGTCTTGTCTAATCATGGACAATGCATCATATCACAATGTTGTTGCCCAAGACAAAATACCTACGGCATCGAGCACAAAGGAAGCAATAAAGTTATGGCTCCGAAGGGAAAATATACCATTTCCAGAAACATATTTCAAGCTACAGTTGTTGTCCCTTGTAAAACAGACGCAAAAAAGCAAGAAATTTCAAATTGACAAGTTGATAGAAGAGCATGGCCATAGGTGCTTGAGACTTCCGCCGTATCATTCTCATTTAAACCCTATATAACTTGTGTGGGCTAAAATTAAAGGACAAGTGGCAGCTGCCAATACTTCATTCAAATTGTCTCACGTCAAGATACTAACCCAGTCCGCGCTATTAAATATTAATAAAAGTTACTGGAAAAAATGTGAGGACCATGTGTTGAAAGAGGAAGAGGACTATTGGAGAAAGGATGGATTGAATTTTATGCAACCGAGAACAATCATCAACCTACTGGAATCGTCCGACACAGATTAAGGTCTGAGCAGAGTATGCCCTGGCCATCCTCACTGTCAGCCCTACATAGATTGGAAGACTTGAAAAGGTACAAAACGAAGCCATGCGCATCATTTTGGGCTGCACGAAAGACACCAGCTGTGTATCAATGAGATACCTCCTTGACTTCCCGACAATGGAACACAGGATCAAGATCTGGAAAGCTCGTGCATTCTTAAAAATAAGTGCAGATGAGCAGCACCTCTGCATGACGCTATATTCAGAGAAAAGGGTGACAGGCTAAAGAGAGGCAAATCATGGATGGGTCGGGCGGAAGATGTCGTCAGACAGGTCTGCAGTCCTACCAGTATCAACCCCGGCAAGGAATGGGTGCCGGTGCCTCCAGCTTTTAAGTGCACTTTCTCCTGCATTATCACACTCGACAGACGGTGCAGAGAGCAGAAACCTGTCGCTGTCAATGCAGAAGTCAACGCGCTCATCTATGAGCACTCATATACCCCCAAAGTGCTCATCTATACAGATGGATCTGTTGTAAAGCAGCACAGAAGTGCGTGGGCATTTACAGCCCATTCAGCGGGCCGAACCGTTCAAGTATCCAGTGGTGCCCACTCTATGACCTCGAGCAGCATGACGATGGAGGTGATGGCAGTTACACAGGCTTTTATATGGCTGGAATCACAGCATTATACCAACGTGTGTGTACTAAGTGACTCAATGCACATGATTCAGAAGATCGAAGCTGGATCTGTACGCAGACGGTGGACTTAGTCGCTGCGGAAGTCTGTTGTTCGTAAAGTCACCTTCATCTTCGTCCCGGGTCATGCGGGAGTCGAGGGAAATGAACGAGCTGATAAACTGGCTGGCTCTGCACCCCCTGTAGATGGCCAGCCCATGGATCGTGCCGATGTTATTATCGTCCTTAAAGATATGGCGAGAACAGAGGACTTTGACGTCAGTGAATCCACATCGCTGTCCAGGATGAAAGACTTGGGAGTAAGAATTCGGCACGGCCAGATGCGAGAGGTACATCGGGAAAAAAGGCGCCTCGTCAACCAACACAGAACTGGCACTATTAGCCACCGGACGCTGATGCATATGCTGGGGGGAGGATCTGAGCACCTATGGACATGTCCGGAGTGCAATGAAGATACCCCAACCGATAACTGATAACTGAAGAAACAAGAAGGAAATGAAAAATAAGGTAAGAAATTTATTCCTTCTACTTTCCTGTTAATTTACAAATTATTTACCCCGTGCCTCTGTAAATTCTCTGTCTTTACTAATATTACACATTGCACCCCTCTCGGGATTCTCCGTGGTGAAGTGGTCAAACCGTCTGACTCGGGCTCCGAAGGTTGTATGTTCGATTCCGGGCCGTGTCCTTCATTTCACGAGTGCATTTTTTCGGAGACTCCCGACGGTCGTCGCTGGAGCTACGGAGTTCGTGCTTTGTGCGACGCTTTCCGCGCTGCGGAAAGAAACTGAGCCATATGGGATAAATACCCGGTGCAATGCAGCCGACCCTGTCGATTTTAAGCTAATTCTTTCATTAGACCCACTCTCATACGAATCCCGATACGCCTTTGTGTGTCAACAGAATTGACATGTCTCACATTACCGTAAAAATAACTTCATTAGCGAGAAATCACTAGTTGTTCAGCAAAAGATCAAAGGAATGTTTCCGCTTTCAATGATTTAAGTTGTTTTTGGACCTTTCAAATACATATTCCTTGGGTGGGGGTAAATATAAGACGGCTGGAAAAATTTCATAACGATGCAACAGACAGTTTTCAAAATAATTGATCGTGAATGAAGGCAACCAAATGTGGACACACTATAGTAGATATTGCTTATGTGAACTTACCTTTAATCGTACGAGTTGTACGACGATACTGGTCTCTCGACATTCACGCTGAAAATAGAGATAAATCCCAGTATAAGCGATTACTTCAGTAATCTTTTTTTTTTTAAAGCGATTACTTCAGTAATGTTCTCTCTCCTTATCCTAGTTACCATGTGATGCCTGATAATCCTTCATCATATCCATGCTATGTATGAAAGATTTAACCCTGAATTTGTTTAAATAGAAGATGAATTATGTCTAAATGAAATGCCCTATGTTCGCAAGGTTTTGCTGCCATGTGATGTTTTCAAAGAATCTGCATTCCGGGAAACAGAGAAAGGTTATTTCATTTATTTTTCCCTGTTGTGTACGTGGATGCACAAGGAAAGGGAATACAAACATAAAAAGCTCGCACCAAGAGCGTCATAGCTGGCATTCCAATTTGCACTACTATACCCAGGTTGATTAACGCAAATATTAAAAGGTGACAGTCTAACGCTAATAATTCCCTTTAAATCAACCTATGTTTTACTCTCTTATGCGATGTATTCAAATTATAGAAATCACAATAAACTTAGTGGGGTGTCCATGCTTTGAGTCAGTGCGCTTGGTCTGCTGGGCCTTGAACTGTCCCGAAATATTTAAATATTTTGTCACTTGGTTCTGTAGTCTCTTTATATTATTCTTTAGATTAAATTCTATTTGTAAACTGAAATCCCTACCAAAAATTAGTCTCGTTCACTCAACAACACTCATATAACCACGTGAAAAAAATGTATATGTGAGGGTTACCCAGTACACACATCCAGAATAGCAATACCTCAGATAAGACACCATGTGTAACGCAGTGTTCCAAAAGATTCAACAGATTTTACAAACAAGTCCTACATAGTTATTAAGCTCTACTGAACAAATTCACAACTCTCCAAACCGAGTGCTCAGTGTTACTTCAAATCCCGGATGAGCCCCAGTATGTAGCGTGGTCTTCAGTGTGTGGGAACCCACGTTTACCACAAATGAAGCCTGTTAGACTGGCCCTATTGGATAGTCTACACACGGTAGAATTAACCGATGAAAATGGCTCATGAAAAACTAAGAAGGTGCGATAACCGATACCTTAAGAAGATCAGCTAGTGCTTGCTTGCTTGCTTATGTTCGCTGGTTGTGAACTCCAGCGTGAAGTTCTATATTTCGAATGATGACATCCTGTTGTCCAACATCAGTGTGATGTCATACCGGACCTGAGGTGTGCGTGAGTATCCGTTGTCCCATGTCTGGCTTATTGGTGTGCAGACTGGTGGTTGCTCGCCATGCAGGCAGAAATTATCCGACTTCGGAAGAATCAACGATCCTACTACGTTAACCAGGACACTGAAGGGACCTGTTGCCCAGGACACACGACTAGGACATTTTAGTAGATCTTGGCCAGTATAGAACCTGGCCCTGGTGCCTTGGAAACACCCCTGCGTCCCAATCAGCTAGTTATTACACAAATATTTTCTTTAAAAAAAACGAGGGGATCAGCTTCATTGTATCGAGTGTTATCCTATATGGCTCGGTATCTTTCCGCAGGGCGATCTGACGAAATCGTCGTACAAAACACTAACTATGTAGTTCCAACGACGAACCACAGAGAAACACTCTGAGAAAAATATGCACTCTTGAACCGAAAGACGTAGCCCAGACTCGAATCCACAACTTTCAAACGGGAGTCGAACGGCTTGGCCACTTGGCTACGGAGGCTCCCAGCTAGTTCTTACAGTGGAGCAGAGTCTGGAAGAATAGAATGTATGCTGTACAAGTTCACTTCCATAGCTTTTCTGGTTATCCAGGCCACCTCTTCTCTGCTAAATGATTGCGAGAAACTCCACCCTCTCCTCCTCCCCAGTGCTCTGTCATACAACTAGACAACAGGAACACAAATACGTATACAGCTTTCATTCTCCAACTAAGGCCTGCTGGTTAACAAAACAAAAGCTTATGCTATAATAAACATATATTTTAAGTTGGTTATTGCTGTACTGCGATTAAAATACTTGCTATGAATCCATAAAGACGGAGCACTGTGTTAATCTGTTCACATTACAGCGTGTCCTACTTATAATTATTAGGAAAGTGGTGGATCACAACTTGTGGCACGCTTATATGGTGGAACCGGCCTGAAAAGAAATACATGACCTGATAATGGGGAGGTCCAGGTGGGGATGGCAATCTTCCTCCGCTGGCTGACGACTCCTCTCAGGTGATGATGAATTCAAGGTTCCCAATGTCCTTCAACAGTGCTCATCGTACAGTATGTGATGTGTATCGCTGTAGACAGCACGTGTCCAACACCATGGGCTAAAAGGTCGTGATGATAATTTGTCGTGGACTAAAAAAAAATCATATATAAGGGATTAACGTAATGTTTGTGATGATACTCACGTCCCTGTAACGAGTCAGAGTGACAGGCGTGATCGTACAGGATGTGTTGTTCACGAGCTAGACGTTGCTCATGTGAACTTGCCTTTGATCGTACGAGTTGTGATAGGATACTGGACTCTCGACATCAAGCTGGAAATAGAGATAAAATCCCACATAAGCGACTGCTTCAGGAATGTTCTCTCTCCTTATCCTAGTTACCATGTGACGCCTGATGATCCTTCATCATATCTATGTGATATCTGAAAGGTGTAATCTTTAATTTGTTTAAATATAAAATGAATTATGCCCCGGTTAAATGCCTTATGTTCGCAAGGTTGTGCTGCCATGTGCGTTTTCAAAGGATCTATCTGCCGGGGAAAATGATGAGAGTTATTTCATTTATTTTCTCCTGTTCCTGTGGGTGGATACATTATAAAATGGAATAAAAACATACATAACCCACACCCAAGGATTCATAGCTGGTATTTAAATTGCACTACTATACCCAGGCTTATTAACACAAATATTAAAAGGTGGCAGTCTTAGCTAATAATTCCTTTCAGACCTATTTAGGTTGTACCATCTTAAGCGATGTATTTAAATTATAGAAATCACAATAATCTTGATGGAGTGTCCATACTTTGAGCTAATGAATTGTCATAACTTGAAAACTTTAGTTTTCTCGTCTCCAGCTCACGTTGGCGCTTCTTATCCCTCTCTTCTGCTTATTTCATGTATTTCTCTTGTTCAATTTATACCATTCAAATCATCCCCTTTGGTTCAATTTCAGCCATTTGAATTCTCTCCCCTCTTGCTCTGTTCTATCCGTCCTTGGCTATTTCTCTTTGTTCTGCTCTGTATTCTCTTTCTAAATCTTATATATACTTCCTCAACCCCTCTCCAAGTTACTCGATTTGATACCCGCCCCCCCCCCCCTCACTTCACTCAGTAAAAGTGTTTAGTCTATCATACGACATAGTGATGGGTTGTAACAAATGGTAATGTACTTCACAACTCAAAATGTACTGAATTCAAATAATATTTAACAATCACAAACTGATTCAACTTACAACATTGCCTGTGCATTAAGTGATAAACAAGCTAGTTTACAACATAATTATTATTATTAATGGTAAATACTGTACTCATCACAACACCAACAGTTCCTGTTTTCTTATTCTCGCACCACAGATGATTTTTGTTTTCGGCTTTAAAATCTACGAAGGCAGCAAACCTCACCTATCAAATATAATAAGCCAGTAAAGGTCAAACGGTAACCGATAACGACAACATAGCAAGTTAAAAGAAAAGTCATATAAATACATGTAAAATACCAATACTAATACATAGTGAATGGTACCATTTAATCACACACGTCCCCTCGACCGAGTTTAATACCTTTGGTTGGGGATGCTTGTCTTAATTGGCAAATGAGGGACTACTATGGGGAGGCCGCGGGACCTTATGAAGCTCATGGATTAGTTAGCACAGCTCTCACATAGGCTGGTGCTACACGACGTATACCGGGGGTGTAGATAGAAGTGCGTGCCTGCAATATAATAATAATACTTTCTAAAATGAGATTTTGTGTGTGATTAATAGGAGACCATACCATCACATTAACACAGTTATACGTATGTGGAAACATGGTTATATGCATAGAATATATGAAGAGATATGACTCAGTAATTCTAAACTGCTACATGTCATGTTATATAAACCGACCAGACTTTTAAAATGGTTACACCATCTTCAAAAAAAGGGGGGGGCATACTGCCATGTAGCACTTCAGAATGAGATACAGAATTTATAAGTGAGAAAGAAACCAAACATTTAATCTCAAAGAAGCAGACGGCAAAAGTTCACAAGTGACGAAACTATGTGAAAAACATCACCGCGTGATAGATTAGTAACCAGGCAGTTAGACCTTCAGCTGACAACAGGAAGGCGGCATAAAGTTCTCAGAGGCGAATTATAAACGTTAGTCATTTAGAAGATGGAAATTGTGAAAGTGAACCATCATTTATAACAGACATATGATCAAGGCACACTCCAAAATCAGGACGGACGATTTACCATGAGTATTTAAATCAAAATTCGAAGGAATGGCTCAAGGTTAGCTATTGTCAACAAACAGGAGTTTTCTACGTAGTTGATATTATGATAAGCGGCAAGGGTGCAAGCTAACGCTAGGCGGTTAAGCATTATCTTGGCAGTCGATTAATGTAATATAAAAATGTTCAGCATTGTGCGTTTGCCTGTTAACCCATCGCCGACTCTCCCATCAACATGGGACCGGTGATGTTGATTGTTTAATGACGTCACAAGCTATTCTATATAAATAAATATTGCATTGCAAGAAATGTCAGCCTGCCTCCAGTCGTTTAATATTCATTGAAGTTGCTCCGGTTATTCTGCTGGACTGTTTTGTTGGACAGCGAGCTGAGAATCATATTCATTTTACATTGCTGGCAGTAGACTTAAAAAACAAAAACAAAAAAACAAATATAAGTGATTGATTTATTGTTTGTGATTATACTCACGTCCCCATAAGAAGCCAGAGTGACAGGCGTGGTCGTTCAGGATGCTAGAGCTAGACTTGCTCATGTGATCTTACCTTTAATCGTACCAGTTGTGCGACGATACTGGTTTCCGACATTAACGCTGAAATAAATAACGTAAATTAACGATGAGATAAAACCCTGTATAAGCGATTGCTTCATTAATATTCTCTTTTCTTATCCTAGTTACCATGTGATGCCTGATAATCCTTCATCATATCCATGCTATGTATGAAAGATTTAATCCTGAATTTGTTTAAATAGAAGGTGAATTATGATTCAGTGAAATGCCCTATGTTCGCAAGGTTTTGCTGCCATGTGATGTTTTCAAAGGGTCTGCTTTCCGGGGAAAAGGAGGAAGGTTATTTCATTTATTTTTTCCTGCTGCTGTACGTGGATGCACAAGAAAAGGGAATACAAACATTTAAAAAAAACTCGCACCCAGAGCGTCATAGCTGGCATTCCAATTTGCACTACTATACCCAGGTTGATTAACGCAAATATTAAAAGGTGACAGTCTTACGCTAATAATTCCCTTTAAATCAACCTAGGTTTTACCCTCTTATGTGATGTATTCAAATGATAGAAATCACAATAAACTTAGTGGGGTGTCCATGCTTTGAGCCAGTGCGTTTGGTCTGCTTGGCCTTGAACTGTCCCGAAATATGTAAATATTTTATCACTTGGTTCTGTAGTCTCTTTATATTATTCTTTAGATTAAGTTCTATTTGTAAACTGAAATCCCTACCAAAAATTAGTCTCATTCACTCAACAACACGCATATAACCACGTGAAAAAAATGTATATGTGAGGGTTACCCAGTACACACATCCAGAATAGCAATACCTCAGATAAGACACCATGTGTAACGCAGTGTTCCAAAAGATTCAACAGATTTTACAAACTAGTCCTACAGAGTTATTACTGCGATTAAAATACTTGCTATGAATCCATAAAGACGGAGTATTGTATTAAACTGTTCAGATTACAGCGTGTCCTACTATAATTGTTAGGAAAGTTGTGGATCACAACTTGTGGCACGCTTATATATGGTGGAACAGGCCTGAAAAGACATACATGGCCTGATAATGGAGAGGTCCAGGTGGGGATGGCAATCTTCCTCCGCTGGCTGACGACTCCTCTCAGGTAATGATGAATTCAGGGTTCCCAATGTCATTCAGCCGGCTTCCTGGCCTAGAGGTTAGCAACTTTTCTCCGTAATCTCGTAGGCCTATACTCTCGTAAGTATAGTGACGACGGTGAGAATCAGCAGTGGTTCGAATCGCGTCGGTAATTTAGGGGTATGTGAGCCGGCCGCTCAGAAAGCAATGGCAAACTACTGAGCGTAATCTTGCCAAAAAATCAACAATCAGCTGAAAGATGCTGATGTTGACAGCGATGTCATGTAAAGGATATGCAAAACATTTAATGTCCTTCAACAGTGCTCATCGTACAGTATGTGATGTGTTTCGCTGTAGACTGCACGGTTCCAACACCACGGGGTTAAAGGTCGTGACGATAATTTGTCGTGGACAATGCTTGGGATTCTGAGATAAGTAACATGTTTTTCAAGTTTTCATTTTCTCTTCATTGCTTTCATTTTGTCATCTTTTTATTCTTCTCATCCCGTCATTACCTATGCCCTAATGTAGTCACCGTGACTATATGTTATGTTTTATTGATGTATTTGCTTGCTGATGAAGGTTAGTCGCCGCAACGTCCTGTATGTGTCGTAATCCTGTTTGTAATGCTGCATTACTTTGTGTTATTTCATATTGTTTACTTTGAACATACACATTTGTGGGGATATATAACGTGGACAAAACAGACAAGCTGAAAAATGTCAAATGGGCAGTGGAAATGTGGTTTCTGGGGAAAATGCTAAGAAAATCAAGTACAGACAGAAAAACAAATGAGGAAGGCCTACAAGAAACAAATGGGAAAAAACCCCGTAAATTACCGTTAACTGAATAATGAAACGTAGGCAAGGTTTTTTTTTTTAGCACATGCGACGAAATAAACCGGAGATCTTGGTGACAAGTGGCAAAAGTTAGGGGAAAAGAACAAGGGAAACACAGAGAAATCTGGATGACTTGGCCACATGGATTGGTTGAGACAAGGACACGGAACTCATTCACGACTCTGGTGATAGCGTAAGATGACGAAACATGGTCGCCCACGCTTATCGGCATGGCACATGATGAGCGATATTATTAATAGAAGCATTAGAGTAGAGAAGCCATCTTGCGTGTAATCACGTACTCAATCGTCTGCCCAAATACGGAAAAGGTGGCGGAGACGGAGGTGTTTCTGTTTTAACTTTAGTTCTAGTTTTACTGTTTCAACAATGGTTATTCACATCGACCAAGATCAAGAAAATGATGATTTCATTTTATGTACACAATGTGAAGAAGCTAAATCAACGACAGGCGATGAACATCAGTTTTTGAAGTCCATGTCGGTATGGATTAACAAACCCCATGTCGTCAACAGGAGATTGTGCGGGTCTAAAATTATCCACGTACTGCGTACTTCGTCGAAACAAGAAATTCAAGCAGTGTTGGAGGAATACAAGATTTTCTACAAGGAACAACATGTTTCAGATGTCAGTATCAGTAAGGAGATTAATGGTCATTTTACTGACTTGACAGATGAGGATGAGACAGAAGATTTTACAGTGATCGTCAGAGAACTGATTCCAAAATCGGAGTTCTTTCCTAAGCTTCTTGAGGCCATTGTTTATGGTAAGTCTTACTGAAGTTACTGGCACTTAGTCCTAAGTGCACTGATTCTCTTTCAAACTGAAACTAACTCTTTGGATACCAATTACTTTCAAATTAATGTCCTATTTGTGGTTCTTCGTCACAGGATTATTAATCTGAACCAGGGATGATATCTTCTCTACTGAGGTTGAATTGGGTAGGGGTAATTAATCAGTTAATTGGAATGGACATTGAATTATAACAATAATATATAATTAATAATATAATAAAATTATACTATAATACTGGTGTTAAGCAACCATTTCTGACTTTATTAGTTACATATTATTACCATTGTTACTGTTAACTGCGGTTTATATTCCATTACTGAACTGGTTAGGTTATACTGAAATATCAATAAACTTGTTCTTTTCATTTGTATTACAATTATAACATGGACTGGTTCGAAAGCCAGTGAAACTGAAACTTCTGAAAGTCATAATAAGATAATTGATTAATTCTCAGAATTAGTAGGTGTGGCATAAGAGGATGTATATATATAGCTTTACTTTATAAACTTGTGAGGCGGGTGTTCGTTCAGTAATGTTTGATTTAAAACATATATTTAGTTCCTAAAGTAGCTCACCATATGTACACTTGAACACTTAATCTTTTCCTTTTTGTTGTTAATATATTTTTTAAAATTTTGATTGAGAAGACCTACTTACCTCTGAATCACCTTGAAAGTGAAACTGAAAGTAGTCACAAAATAACCTAACTTCAATACACTTCATCGAATTTGTGTGCAGAAAATGCCTTTATTTGAACAAAGCTGATTATCTTACTGTAGGATACAGCGTCCTTTGATGCTTTATTGTTGTGTGTCAACTATGTTGTTTTTGTTTTTACTATCCCTTATTGCTCTTTCCATGTTTCGTTTCTCCCATAATATTTTTAATGTCTTTTTTTACTTTTATTAACAATTGAGACTCGTTTCGGGTTGCTGCACATTGTATCGTTCTAGTGGGAAAATCTTTGTCATGAACACTATTAATATTATGTGTGTCACTATGTTGTATTTGGTTTTACTATCCCTTATTGTTTATTCCATGTTTCTCCCATAATATTACTGTCTATATTTACTTTTCTTAGCAATTGAGACTACTTTCGGCTTGCTGCACATTGTGTTATTAGGTTATTCGATCATGCCACGACCCAAACTGAAAACGGAAGTGATGTACCACACCACCCCCCGCCTGATTCATCGCGTCACCAAAATGGCTGCTGTGAAAACCATTCACGCTTACGACATCATTCAAATATTCAAATTTTGTTTCCCTTAGCAATTGAGACTGCTTTTGGCTTGCTGCACGCACATTGTATTATTCTAGTTGGAAAATCTTTGTTCTGAACATGATTATGTGTCACTATGTTGTTTTTGTTTTTACTTATTGTTTCCTCCATGTTTCTCCCATATTATTACTAATCACTATTTTTTTCATTTTTTAGCAAATGAAACTTGTTTCGGCTTACTACACATTGTATTATTCTAGTGGGAAAATCTTTTGTCGTGAACACGATAATGTATCTGTATCTGAGGTTTTCATTGGTCCCCCACAATTAATCCTGTAAGATTTTTCCTGTGGCTAGATTTCTTTTCTCCTGTATAATTTGGGCATTCTTGTAAGATACACCGTTTTATTTACTCAGTGCCCAACAGCTGCAGGTGCCACAGTCTCAGAGACCCAATTGGTGATCTGCTCCGAGTTCGTAGTTTTCTATTTTGAGTCTGAAGATCGTGGATTGCTAATTTTTTTTTGCCTAGCCTATTAATGATTTAAATTGAAGATTGCAGACTAGAGCATGATAGCATCAACAACATGTCTGAATAATTTTATTTTCTGAAGACTTGTGAGGCTGGTGTTTGTATTTTAAATTTCGATTGAGATTTCGCTAAATCTGATTCACTTTTTACAGTGAAACTGAAAGTGGTAGTAAAATCAATACACTTCTCAGAATTTGTGAATTCTCAGAATATACCTTTAATAGAACAAAAAGCTGGCTATCTTACTGCAGGACCACAAAGTCCTTTGATGCATAAGTTTATGTGTGTCACTATGTTGTTTTTTGTTTTTACTATCCCTTAATGTTCCATGTTTCTCCCATAATATTACAGATCTCCTATTTTTACTTTTCTTAGCAATTGAGACTACTTTCGGCTTGCTGCACATTGTATTCTAGTGGGAGACTCTTTGTCGTGAGCACGATTATGTGTGTCACTATGTTGTTTTTGTTTTCGCTATCCCTTATTGTTCCTTCCATGTTTCTCCTGTGTTACTAATCTCTATTTTTACTTTTCTTAGCAATTGAGACTACTTTCGGCTTGCTGCACATTGTATTCTAGTGGGAGACTCTTTGTCGTGAGCACGATTATGTGTGTCACTATGTTGTTTTTGTTTTCGCTATCCCTTATTGTTCCTTCCATGTTTCTCATGTGTTACTAATCTCTATTTTTACTTTTCTTAGCAATTGTGACTCCTTTCAGCTTGCTGCACATTGTATTTTAGTGAGGATATCTTTGTCGTGAACATGATAATATATCTGCATCTGAGGTCTTCATTGGTCCCCACAATTTATCTTGTAAGGCTTTTCCCTGTTGGCTAGATTTCTTTTCTCCTGTATAATTTGGGGAATTCTTGTAAGATACGCTGTTTTATTAATTCAGTTCCAAGCAACAGGCCAACGGCCATCGTTCTGAACATGCAGTTCACACTGTAACAACCGCGGACAGCTGTAAAAACATTCCAAATGAAACTCAGTGTCTCGCCACGCACTCAACTCAGTAGCGGGGCGATGGAACCATGCGCTACCAATCCAACATGAGGAAAATAAAATGCGACTGCAAACCGTAGCCAGAAGCATAAACAGTCCAGAAGTTTAACGGTTTAAATGCCTATCCGCCGTGTTGGGGACCGAAAGTGTTGCAAACTAGAGCACGATAGCATCAACAACATGGCTGAATAATTTTCTTTTCTGAAGACTTGTAAGGCTGGTGTTTGTACAGTACGTTTTATCTAAAACATTGATTTAGTTCTTAAAGCATCTCACTTTATGTATGTAATAAACACTTAATATTTTCCTGAATATTTTAATTGTTAATATTAAAAAAAATTTTGATTGAGATCTTGCTCCCTCTAAATCACTTTGAAAGTGAAACTGAAAGTCATCGATTTGTGGCAGAATACACCTTTACCTGAACACAGCTGGGTATCCTCTTGTAGGACATCACAGTGTCCTTTGATGCATTATTTCTGTGTCGACTATTTTGTTTTTGTTTTTGCTATCCCTTATTGTTCCTTCCATATTTGTCCTATATTAAAGTTAGTTGCATATCCATTAACAGGATGCAGCAGTCAACTCCTGCATCTCTTGGCTATTTGAGATCTCTTGGCAAGTTTATGTTCAGTAGTTTGCCATTGCTTTCTGAACGACTGGCACAGATACCATTTTCATAAAGAAACCTCTCCATCTGCTGCCAAATCACCTGCTGCTGTGTTTCAAATGCGGAATTACGAACCGTGTCCGCAATCCCTTCACCAAGGAGCCAGCATATTATTACTCATCTCTATGGTTACTTTTCTTAGAAATTGAGACTCCTTTTGGCTTTTTGCACATTGTGGAAACTGAAAGTGGTAGTAAAATATGAGTACACTTCTAAGATTTTTTGAGCAGAATATGCCTTTACCAGAACAAAAAGCTGGCTGTCTTACTGTAAGACCATGGAGTCCTTTGATGGCATTATTTCTGTGTGTCACTATGTTGTTATTGTGTTTACTATCCCTTATTGTTTCTTCCATATTTCTCCCATAATATTACAAATGTCTATATTTTTACTTTTCTTAGCAATTGACTCCTCTCGGCTTGCAGCACATTGTATTCTAATGGGAAAATGTTTATCATGAACACGATAATGTATCTATATCTGAGGTCTTCATTGGTCCCCCACAACTTATCTTGTAAGGTCTTTCATGTCGGCTAGATAGATTTCCTTTCTCCTGTATAATCTGTAAACACCCCCCCCCCCCCCCTTCCCTTAAACAATCCAAAAAATATATAATAATAAATTAAAAATAAGTATTCTAGGACACAACAAATGGTGTTTCGATTATACAACACAAATAGATCTAAATAAAAAACATAAATTTATAAAATAATATTAAAACACAACTCCTTTGTTATCAACTGTTGTGTCTTCTTGACAACGAAGGAGTTGTGTTTTAATATTATTTTATAAATTTATGATTTTTCTTTAGATTTATTTGTTCTATATTCTATCTATTTTTAATATATCTGTTTTAATATTATTAGAAAGGAAAGGGGGGGGGGGAATTCCCCACTGGTTGAGAACCACTGTATTAAAGTAATTAAAAAAAAATGTCTTACAAGTTTTTTCCATTTTTCCAGACAAACAGAATGCCAAGGTTAATTTCGTACCAATTGATCAAGATTGCCAAGGGGAAAATGGGGACATAAAGCCGACTAAGGAGTTGTGCTACCAGTTTCAGCTTGAATTGTCTGATGAAAGAATGTAAGTGCAGAATTCTTAATTTAGTCTGTTATTATTCTGTCATTTATTGTAATGGAATATCTCAAATCGAAGGATTCTTGTACATGTGATGTAGTATGTTTATGTATTCATTTGTAATCTTTTTTACCCTGGGGTGTAGATATCCTCTTTATCTTCTTTATGTTTGTTTATGTTTAAATGTACACCTAGAGAGAGAGAGAGAGAGAGAGAGATTCTGTTACTAACTATGTCATTCTTCTTCTTCTTCGTTCATCCGGAGTTTTTTTTTTCCGGATGTGATTGCGTTGTGCCTGTTTACAGCAGAGCTGCGTTCTTGCGCCGTTGGGCCGACACATCCGACTTCTGCGGGCATTTGTTGACCGGGTTAACCTTCCCGGGACTATTCAATACATCCAATTCAGTTTGATATGAAAAGGTGAATTTGCGGAGTAATAAGGATGGTTTACCTGGCATTTATAATGTTAGATATATAGAGAGAGAGAGAGAAAGACAGAGATTCTGCTACTAACTATGCTATTCCAGTTCAGTCTGATATGAAATGATGAATTTGCGGAGTAATGAGGATGGTTTACCTGGCATTCATAATGTTAGACAGAGAGAGAGAGAGAGAGAGAGAGAGAGAATATTATTACTAACACTTTCTTCTAGTCATTCATTCTTATATGACATTATGATTAAGGGGAGTGATGATGATGATGACTTACTTTTACTGATATTCCCACCTTGGAATAGAAAGAGAGTTTTACCGCTATCCAAATCATTCCTGCAGTTCTCTTATACAACATGGACAATTTGCGAGAGAGAGAGAGACAGAGAGAGAGAGAGTTTTTTCAGCTGAAATATACATAAGTTAAAAAGTTAGTTGCATATCCTTTAACACATTCAACCCCATATTGCAATTACTTGGCTGTTTGTGATTTCTTGGCAAGTTTATGTTCAGTAGTTTGCCATTGTATTCTGAAAGAACAGCACTGATATATTGTATGAAAACCAACACAAGGCAGTCTGCTGCCAAATCACATCTTGCTGTGTCTCAAATGTGGTATGCAGGATTACAAATTGCATCCATAACCCCCTTTCCCACAGAGAAGTAGCAGGATCAAATGCAGCTTGCTATAAATTGCAGTTGTTATGGTCTCCTATGTCCCTTTTCTGCTTTATTCCACTTGTCTTAAGTGACAGCAAATCAATACCTTGAACCATGAAATTTGATGTTCACAGTCTTCCACTCAGGAATATGTTCATAAGGAATTGGAGTTCAGAACCTTAAACACATTCTTTAGCACATGGATAGAGTTTGTGAACTGTTCTGAGATTCTCCTTGTGTGACCCATGGGATAACTTGAACATTTATATAAGGTATCCTTGCACAAATCAAACTGCAACCTAGTATGTGTGAAATCCCTGGCAGCTCTGTGGTCAGTTGATGCTCTGTGATGTGAAATCCCTGGCAGCTCTGTGGTCAGTTTATGCTCTGTGATGTGAAATCCCTGGCAGCTCTGTGGTCAGTTTATGCTCTGTGATGTATTCTAATATTCTCCATGTTTTCTGTTTTTGTTTTTCTTTTTTCATTCACTTGAAATTTGTCTATAACTGCAATGCTGCCTCTTGTATTAATTTAACTGTCTTTTGTAATTAACTCAGTGGTCCATAGAGTTTAATGTTCTTGTTCTATATTATATCTAAAAATGCAGTCATAAACATATATCTAAATTGTAGAACAAGGGAGGGAGCTATCACATCATCATCATCATCATCATCATCATCATCATCATCATCATTCCTTTTTCTGCTGCCTTTTGTCTCTCAATGGAGCACAGGCCATCAACCAACTCATGCCAAGCATTCCATCTTTTGCTACCTCCTGCAGTTTCCTCCATGTCTTCCCTATATTAGACACTCCTGCCTCTAACCCTCTCCTCCACGTGCTTTAGATTTCCATTTCTTTTGCTGTGAGGGATCCAGAGAAAGGATTTTCTAATTATTCTAGTAGCAGGTGTTCTCAGGGTGTCCCTTCCAGCACCAGCTTTTCCCCCATCTCTTGATTTGATGGAATTTTAGTCTTCTCTATCAGCTGTAGATTAATGATTCTGTCATACCATTTTACTACTTCTGTTCTATGAAGGCACCAGTTAATGAATATTTGTTGTTTACTATTAGTTGTTTTAGTTGTTCTGCATGTTTCATGTGGTATTGTTGCCTTCATAATCCAGTCTGTTGTCAGTAAGCATAATACAAGTGATAAAAGGCATCCCTGTCTCCCTGTCTTACTCCTGTTCTTATTTGTACCATTTTTGTTTCTTGAATTACTGCTTCATTAGTTTTTTTCTGTCCATCCAAGGTGTTCTTTACTTTTTCCACAGAAACCACATTTCTCCTGTTACTAGATGTTTCTCAGCTTGTAACATGCTCATTTGATGAACATAAGATGAATGATTGGAAGGTCCGAATGTAAGACGGGTGTGCGTTGACTGGTCTCAGATCTGTCAGCACAATTGAATGTGTTATTTTATCAGTGCGTCCAGGTCTGTTAGAAAAGATAGATTTATATTCGTCAAGGATAGTCAAAATGTCTTGTCGCTGTTGTTGTGTCAAAGTGTCAGAGATATGTATGTCATTTATACTTCCGTCGTCAGTCATGATTGGTACAGGGATTTCAGTGTTGTCCACGTCTGTCTGATTTACCACAGATGCCACTGTTTGTAAATTGTCTTCAATGTCATTGTCGTCGTCGTCGAGATCAATTGTTGTCAATATGTCGTCAAATTTGTAGTCGATGTCGATATCACAGATTGTCGGTAATGTCCATATGTCTTCGTCGTTTTCGTCGTCGTAAGAGTGTGTCGTTAACGATGCTACGTTTGTCGAGGTGTCATTTCGTTGAGAAATTGTCGTTTCGTCTCCGTCGCCAGTTCGTTGAGTCAGTTCATTTGTCTCATTGTCCTGTCTAACATAATATGGTTTCAACATATTTATATGGAATATTTTCAGTTTTCCATTTAAAGAGATTTCGTAATCTACTTCTGAAATTCTTCTAATGATCTTAAAAGGTCCCTGCCAGGAGGTTGACAGTAAATCTCTTTTGTCAGGTAGTAAGAGTAAAATATCCTGACCTGGATGTAGGACAATGGTTTTTGCACTTCTATTGGCGTACTGCCTGTATTTAAAACCTTTCTCCTGTAGTGATGTTCTGGCCAATATACACGAACGTATGATTTTGTCTCTGGTATCAGTGACCAAATCATAGGTGGAAATGGGAAGTTGGCTATCTACAGGTTGTGAGATGATCTCTTTATAAATGGTGAGAGGTCCTCTTGGGTTCGCTCCATACATCAATTCGAAGGGAGAGAACCCTGTACTTGATTGAGGGACTTCTCTGTATGCGAACAGCACCGTTGGGAGAAGTATGTCCCAATCGGCTGGATTTTCAGCTGTCACTTTAGATAGCATATGTTTCAGGTCCCCATTAAGTTTTTCGCAGATACCGTTTGCGGCCGGTCGATAGGGACTGGTGAAACACTGCTTGATGCCTAGTAACTTAGTTACTGATTGGGTGGCATTAGATATGAACTGGGTACCTCTATCTGAAATGATTTTCTCCGGGAAGCCAAAACGGGAGAAAATATTTAGTAATATGTCCATCACATCCTTAGAGGAGATAGATCTTAATGGCAACATTTCGGGCCACCTTGTACATAAATCCACGAGAGTAAAAATGTACCTATTCCCCTTATTCGATATGTGATTCAACGGACCTACTAGGTCAACTGCCACGATTTGGAAAGGCCTCGAGGCAGTTGTCGTTGATTGGACTTCTGCTGTAGGGTTTTTTCCCTTTTTCCCCAGTCTTTGACATACATCACAAGATCTACAGAAAGATTTTATATGTTGGCAAAACTTTGGCCAATAAAATTGGGTGAGGACTCTAGCTCTGGTCTTTTCATACCCCATGTGACCTCCAAAAGGGGAGTCATGGGCTAATTTTAGCACTTTGTCTCGATGTGCTTGTGGTAACACTATTTGCTGTGTCGTGGTCTGGTTTGTTGTGTAAAATCTCGTTAAGATGTTGTTCTGTAGCCTAAATGTCCACGATGCGTTCTTTGTTAATTTTGGCTTAAGGCCTACTAACTTAAAGTATGGTGCTAGTGTTGTATCTGCTTTTTGTTCATTACCAAAAGTGATGTTAGTTGAGTTTGGCGCTACTATTTCTAATGATTCCTGTAGTTGGTCGGTGTTGGTTTTGTGGGTTGTCTGTCGTGTTATTGCGTTTGTGTGTTGTGTGTTTTGTTGCACATTTACAGGCTTGGTATTTGGTACATGAGTAGCATCCTCAATTCGAGGTTTTAATTTGGTCGTATCGTTTCTTGATTCGACCGCCCCTGCATTGTACACCTCGGTAAATTCTTCCTGGATTACCTCAGTGGTTGTCTCCCTTGGTATTTTGGCAGTTTGAGACAAGCAAGAATGGTGTTTCTCTTTTGTGTCGCTATTTATGTGGTGGATACCATGTTTTTGCTCCCACCTTTTTATTTCTCTTTCAGAGCATGGATGTATGTTGGGTAAATTACCAAGTATAATATCCGCGACGGGATTTTCAAGGATAGCACACAATACTCGCCCCGATATGAACGGTGTTTGAATTTCGACCAAAGCAAGGGGGTATTTCTCTATTGTACCTGAAAATGTGCGACACATCACATGTTTGTCTGTGTAGTCTTTAGCGTCTATTAATGTTCTCCTCACTCCACAGAGAGTTGCGCCGGAATCACGAATTAACGTGCCCTTTTTGTTGTTAACAAACCCTGTATAAAAAACTAGCTTGCCTGTAGATGATAAGGCAGCGTTAGCTATTTCATTTGCAATTGGGATTATGTGACCACAATGTAGTGTTGTGTCAAGTTGGAACTTTGTACAGGTGTTGCACTTACTGTCTGTTATGGTGTTGATGACGTGTACAGCATTCCCAAGCTCGCTTTCATTGTCGTGTTGATTTTCACATTCATTTAGTGACTCAAGCTCTTCGTCAGTCGACGTTTCTACTAATGCCGCATTGGCCTGTTTCAATAACTTTCGGCCTTGACAATCTTTATTATAGTGACCCCAGCTATTGCAGAAATAACATTTAATTGCTCTGTGGTAAGCCATGCGTTTAGCTGTTTGCTTCTCTACCATCTTTTTGAGGTGTTCAGGGTAGGTGGGTGATTTGTCACACATACCGTAACTGTCGTGATGAAAATTGCAATATTGGCACCTTACTACTTTACCGACATTGGATCGTGGTTTAAATCTGCTCTGTGATTGTTTGGAGTATTTGGTGTTCACTACTGCAGCTGCTGTATCATTGTGACTTATATTATGTTGAAAAATATCCCTATTTGCTGTAAAAAATGCATTCCCTTTCGCCTCGATTTCCTGAATGCTCTTACAATCCATTTGTTTTAAGAACTTGGCAAAAGGTGTGGGGATGGTGCTAACTATTTTATCTATTATAATTAGTTCCTTAAGTTTATCATGGCTATTGTTGGTTTTAGCCGAGTTAATCCATTTTGTGCATATGTCTTGGACTGTACTGACATAATCTATGAAGGTTTGGTTTGGTTGTGGAGATAATTTGGCGAATTGTTGTTGGTAACCTGCATTGTCTAAAGAAAAATGTTGGAGAATGCGTTGTTTTAGGTAGTCATAGTCTTTTCGCATTTCCTGTGGTATTGTTTCTATTACTTTCAGTGGTTCAAGAGCCAAATTCCTCATTAGAATAAATGCCCAATCTGATTTACTGATTTTATGATGAGACATGAGGCATTCAAAATTTTCTAAGTACGCGGAGATGGAATCTCCAGAACAGAAAGCCTTCACGAGACCTTTATATTTATTATATTTTTGTTCTTCTTCTTTGCTTCTTAACTTATTTTATTGATATTTCTGCGTTGGCCTCCATTTCCATCTGTTTTAGTTTAATCTGTGTCTCGGCATTTAACTGGGCCTGTTTGGCGGCGGCCTCAAGTTCCATCTGTAATTTCTTTTCATCGGCCTCGATTTGCAATTTCTTTTCCTCTGCTTGCATCTGCAATTTCTTTTCATCGGCCTCTATTTGCATCTGAATTTTCTTCTCTTCGGCCTCCATTTGAGATTTCTTTTCTTCTCGTTCTATCGCTCTTTCTTCACGGGCAATATTTTCTGCGTGTGTTTTCTGTGCCCATTCTGACAATTTCTCTTCTTTATAACCTAACTTTATTCCTTGCTCAATGCATTTATCTAAGGAAGACATTTTGTGTTTTACTTGTATGTAATGTTTCTAAAGTTAAATCCCTTAGAAGGAATGTTGTGTACTCGAAGATGTTGTTAACTCCCTTACTTATTAATGTGTAAATCAAAATGCAAGGTTATGTTGGTGCAAACTTATGAATATGCAAAGAAATCAATATGATACAAAATAATACATTGATGAAACATGAGAAGTACAGCTTAGAAGTACAATGAGTATAAGGTGAAACTTAGCTCTGAATTTTGAAGCTCCTCGATGTTATCTTGCACTCTCGTTACTGTGGGACAGGTTTCATCGGTTGGACGCGGCACTTGTTGCGGAACAATCTGCTCGTGGAGCGAGAACACATTAGTGACTGTCACAAAAAAAAATGTCAAAATAGTAACATGTCAAAAAAAAATTGTTTACAGAATCAAAATAAAGAGGCGCTGTGGAGGCAATGGTGAGACATTGCCGAGGGACTCAGATTACTTCTATTTTATCGCTAGATAGCTACTAGTTTTATGTAACCTTGTAACGTTAACAATTTCTTTGATTTAAACAAATCAATGTGTTATCCAAAAATCAATGTTTTGTCAAAAATCAGTGTGATATGATTAAATAATTAATTTTACATGGCATTTAATAGGTTTTTAAGAAAACATTCTATGCCAAAACCGGAAAACTAGCCCCCAAAAAGCCTGTCATAGTCTTGCTCGTATCTAGGTAACTAAACTTGGGTTCATACAGGCAACAATAAATCTGTTCGTTATGAGATCGAATATTTATTGTATTTACATATACAGTATGCGTTGGCGCAGTGGGTAAACAGACCCGCGCTATATTACATCTCCCAAATAGTAAACATCAAACACATAAGTATCATTTAACAGTCTAGCAAACTATCTAGCCTATGTCTATATATCTATTGATATCTATAGAGTCCCTCAAAGGCAGGCCCTGTTGCCTCTCTCAAGTCCATCCGTCCTCTGCCGGTCTCCGCGTGTCCGAACTCGACACGGGCGGTAACTCTGTCCGAGTTCCTTGTGGACCCCGCATTAGGCGGGCCACATCAGTGTCCACGGAATCATGGACTGGGTGACCATCTCTTTCGAGAAGGTTCTAGATTACTCGGGTCCTGCTCGACTCAATGGTTTCCCTTGGGCTGGACTTGCAGCCCTTTACTAAATGTGTAAGTGAGGCGGTGACAGTGCCCAATTTGTGACCCTTTGAAAATAAAGGTTGTTCATTCGTTGCCTGTTGTCACCATTTCACCTGCCTACAAAGCATAGGCTCTAAAGTACTTAAACATTCTTTTTCTAACTGCAGTTAACAGCTTTGTATTCTTGTTTTTCTTCTTGGCGATGATTATAATTTCTGTTTTCGTACAATTTAATTCTAACCCTAGTTGCCGACTCTATTCAGTAACCGCATCTGCTGAATGCTGTGGGACTTGTTCATTGTCTGCAATCAATACCATATCATCTGCACAACTTATATTATTGATGTTATGTCTTTAAATGTCTTACAATATTTTCACTGTAGATGTAAATAAAAATTCTTTAGACAATACGCCTGTCACACACTTTCTTTGATCGGCTTATATTCACCTGCTTTATCGATTTTTATGGCAGCACGTTGTTTCTAATATAAGAAGTCTTTCATGTCAGTTTGCACATCTGCAAGCATTTGTATCATGTAGACATTTCTTACTTTATGTAGTTAATGAAGCAAAGATGTAGGTCACACAACCTCAAAAAAGTTGTACAGTATATATGAAGCCATCCTTGGCAACCCAGTGCATAGTTTGTACCCTTGGAATGTCTTAGTTTTCTGTGTTTTGTTGCAGCTCTGAATTGGACACAGTCAATGAAATTAAGCTAGCATGGTCATGTGATCATACAGAAACTAATCTGGTCAGGAGGCAGATAACTTCAGGCTGGTTAAGAACCACACTTCTAGAGAAACTCGTCAACTGGTCTCAGATAGATGGTATTTCTACAGCTGTGACCTCCCTGCAGTTGGTGGCAGTGGACAAATACAAGGACACATATCTGCGTCTGAAGAATACATATGGACGGGAGCTTGTCAAGGTTTGCATTTTTTATATTGAGTACTGCTTACTTAAGGTTGCTTTTGAATGCTTTGAAAGATTGAAATTTAACTGTTAAGTCAGACAATGACATTCAGGTTGTTTGAACTCTATCAGAATGGGGTTGGTTTCCCAGGACATGCTGGTATAGTGGGAAATGAGCAGGTGGACAGTTTGGCTGCGTCTGCACCCATTGGTGGGGTTCATTGAAATCATGTGTGTAGTGCAGAAGAACGGGTAGAACATCACGACCTGGAGAGAATGGTTCTGCAGGGGGTGACCAGAGGATCTGGCCAACACTGAAAACTCCTAGGAAAGGCCAGACAGACATATAATCAGACTGATATTGGTACCATTATTATTGAGACTTCGCTGGCTGTTGCAGATGAGGACTGAGCACGTGTGGGAATGTTCCGAGTGCTGTGATATCTCTTCTTTACTCAATTCAGCTCAATAAGGTTGCTGTGGAGACTTTCTTCCTTACCTAGTGCAGTAGTACCATCTCCTTAGCAACTTTTACAGAGCTCTCCTACTAAATGACAGGTTGAGGTGTCCATTGAATGAGAATCCTACAGAATGATAACTTGGTTCAAATGTCTACCAAGTGTTGTCTGTGTAATGAAATAAATGATGTGGTTGAAACCATGCTTTGCATGCAAGTTTCTCAAAATTGAAGGGAAAATCCTGAATGTACTTGGTGTGCCACGCTGTATGCCCTAGGCATCTATGTAGATGGAAAAATCATCTTGGTGGCTACTAATTGTAAAATTGCTTTTCAGGGAAATTTATTAGGTGGAAAGTCTCACTTAGCCGCTCGTGGTGCAGGTGTGATCAAAATCTACTGTACTGTGTCTGTCTGGTCTCCGAAAGGTGCAGCCTGTGTGAACAGAAGACTCAACATTTGGAAGTGAGGCTAAGCCAGCCATTTGCAGGATGTGACAGTTCCTTGGGTGAGCCCAGTACCAGAACATCACATGTTGGCTCTGCACTTATGGAAGCCTCCTCGAGTGCAAGGAATATCCTGGTCTACTCCTGCCTTCCATTGAGGACTGACCAGCATGCATGCAGCTGTTCTTGGTGATCCAATGGGAGTGTCAACTTTAGATGGAGTTACAATGATGGTTTCAAAACTTGAGACATTGGAATGTCCAACAAAACACCTGGCACAACTAATCCAGTCAACAGATGCCTGAAGAAGTAAAATTGTATTGACTGAAAGATGTAAATATCGCAGCTGAACTAGAACAGACACGTCGCAATTATATCCAATAGAAAAAATACTGGAGGAATGAAGAAGAAAACCTGGATCATTGTATTGAGTAGCCATTCCTCTGACCAGGCTTGACAGTTCGTAACTAAACTTCACTTGTTTTGTTTTACAGAACTGGACAGAGCGCACAGACCCAAAGAAATTTGTATATGAGGATGTTGCTATTGCTGCTTACCTACTGGTATGTGCACCTTGTTGATAATGTTAATTGTTTGGTTTATGTATTGTTCACACAGATTTGACAACCCAGCTTCCTTTCTTCTGAAAGGATCTTTATTTCCTCTCTGTTAAATGTGTACAGCAGATTTCCCATCAGGTGACAAGTCATCATCTGCAGCACTAGAATGTTCTTTTCTTTCCTCATTGTTTTCTGTTATCTATGTTTTTATTAAGTCTTTGTGCTGTGCTTGACAAATTTTATTTGTAACCACAATTCTGGATATGTGTTGTGTGATTTAAATATTTATTCTTAGTTCTCTTTGGCTTTTAAACTATAATTTTTGTATATAACAAAATATGTTCTCCAATCAGTTACATGTAGGATGTTAATGCTGCTGTGATTTCAGATCTCTAATCCTGTTGACTTTGTGAGATACAGTATATGGATTTATGTCTGTTGTTTCTCAACATAATCTCAACACACCTTCTTTGTTTTATTTTGTATAGCTGTATCTTTCTGCTGTCATCTTTCATATTTTCTGGAGATTTATTGTTACCAAAATGTGATGTGAAGTTGCTAACAAATCTTGCTGTCTGAATTTACACAATTGTTTTGTTTGCATGGAGGCTTGTTGAAGATTTACTGACATTTCTGACTGATTTTTTATTGTTGTTTTAGCTTATTTGGGAAGAGGAGCGTAGGGAGAAGAACCTGAAACACAAGCAAAGCTTTGTCGATCTAGGCTGTGGGAATGGCTTGCTTGTCTACATTCTCACTAAAGAAGGGGTAAGTTTTCGCTAAAGAACTAAAGAAAAAAATAATTCACTAAAGAAGGTGTAAGATTTAACTAAAGAAAGGAAAACATGCAGCTAAGGAGGGGTAAGATTTCACTCAAGAAGTGGGAAATAATTCTGTTAAGAAGGGGCAAAATTTCACTGAAGGGAAAGAATTAAGTAAAGAAATGGTAAGATTTCACTACCGAATGGAAAGAATTTTGTGAAGAAGGGTTAGGATTTCACTAAAGATGAGAAACAAGTTAAAAAAAAAGGGGTAAGATTTCACTAAAGAAGAGAAAGAAATATGTGAAGAAGGGGTATTTGAACATTTAAGATTTCATTAGGATCGTTTAGTAGGTTGGTAACTTACTGCAAATTGAAAAGCTGTTGATATAAGGCACTTTGAGACTCAGAAAGTTAAATAACTATTGTAGATCCTGTTAATTTTTTGTTAGTATTGCATGTTTAAATTTTAAACTATTCTGCGTGAAGACATACATTGCATACTCTCACACACACAGTTAGCCAATTAGACCTGTGTTTCTTTATTCAGTCATAATAATAGCAGTCATTCTGTCCTGTAAATAGTTAATTAAGGTTAGAAATAATTCATAAACAAGTTCACAAGTTTTGCATGGCACTTATAGAAGTAGATGAAAGTGGTATACATGATATCTGATATGTGGCTCACAGGATTATTATCCGAGGCTTGGATGGGCTCCAATTATAATTCTGAGGTTGAACGAGGTAGAGATAATGGAAAAATGACATAGCTGGTCGTGCACTGAAGGACACTTGTTCCTGCAGTGAGGCACTGTCGTCATTTGGAGGTGAAAGGTTCAAATCCTAACATGGTAACAACAGGTTTCAATTTTAATGTTGTCTAGTGTGTCCACTGAACGTAAACTTGCCAAGAGATCACAACAGCAAAAAGTGCTGGTGTTGACTGCAACATCCTGTAAAGGATATGCAACTAACTAGTGTGTCCTCTAATCTCTACTTCTTTCTTCTAACTTCTGTGAGCCCCATACAGTCTTTGTGAATTTGTTTATATGTTTATAAACTGTCTCAGTGACCTCAAATTCCCTAATTGATATTTCTGTGTATTAGAAATCATTGTTGCTCTAGATTATTTCATATCTAGAAGAGAATGACTCATTTTCTGCATGATTTTGGATTACTACAGCACAAAGGTCTTGGGATTGATCTTAGAAGGAGAAACATTTGGAGCACTTTTGGACCTGACATTGATTTGAAGGTGAGTAGTTTGATGGTAATTAACATTGTTGCGCTTTGTGTATATTTTAGCAGCTGTTGGAGACAAAAAACACCAACTAAAGTATATATTTAATTTTATGACACTGAGTAGTTTGAAGGCAATTAACATTGTTGCATTTTGTAACACCAATTAAAGTATATTTATTTATGACACTAAGCAGTTTGGTGTTAATTAACGTTGCATTTTGTATACGTTTTAGCAGCTGTTAATCACAAAACATACCAGCTAATTGGAGTTCAGCATGGCCGAATGGATAAGAGTGCTCGCTGTTAAACTTCCAGTGTGCTGATGCTGAGGTAGTCGGTTTAACCCCTACGCCTGTTAACTGGACAGGCTGACTTTTCGTCCTTGACTTTGGGACGTAAATTATAAGTACTTCAGAAGTTGGAGTGGATTTGCCTAATGACGAGAGACATTGATCATAGGGAAAGCTAATCCACACATAAAAATCGGTCCACTGGACTCCCCAGTAGTCATAGCTATTAGTAGTAATAGCACATGTATGGACTATGCTTCAGTTCAAAGTGAGCGAACACACACACACAAAAACACTTGCCAAACTAGTAAGTTTAGCTTTTGGCAGGATTGATTTCTCCAAGCAGTTCTGCAGAGATTTCTATAGGGAGGCAATGAAGTGAAGTTGAAAACTGCCCACTTAGCCTCATAATTCAGTAACATCATACATACCTACCCTGGTCGAGGGGTTAGCAGCTTTCTCCGTAACCCCCAAATACTTTCGTGGTTGACGTGAGCGCATGAGAATTGGAAGCGGTTCGAGTTGCGCCAGTGACTTATGAGAGTATGGAGCCGGTCGTTCAGAAAGTCGTGGCGTGCTGATGAGCGTAATCTAGCCTAGGAATCAACATACAGCTGAAATATGCTGATGTTGACTGCAATATCCTGAAGCAGGATGGAAACGTGGAAAAAAAACAAAACAAAACATGCCTATCCCCTTGCAGGATCTAGGACGCCTGGTTTAGTTCTGTTGCTTCGGTCCTTTAATCCATTATTCTGGTATTATTAAATGTAGCCTACTGTTTTTTTTTGGTAGTCCCCAGCCTTTTTACAATCATAAAGCAATGGCAAACTACTGAATGTAAACTTGCCAAGAAATCACAAACAGCCAAAAATATGCTGGGGTGGACTGCAATGTCTCGTAAAGGATATGCAACTAACTATTCATCTCACATTCCCTTCTTACATGACCTTGCTGGTTTTCCTAGAATATGCCTTGTTGATTCAGTACGTTATTCTGGTTTCACCAGGAGAAGACAGTCAGCCCTTCAGGAGATCATTTGTATCAAGGATATGACTGGATCATTGGAAACCACAGCGATGAACTCACTCCTTGGATTCCTGTCATTGCAGCCAGGTATTGTCTTATTACAATTCATAGAACAGGTTGTTTACACAATTGTTTTATATTTGTTTTTATTTCTTCTGTGTACCTCAAGGACCCAGTACACCTCAATGACCAATTATGCCTCAAGGCCCCATTATGCCTCAAGGCCCCATTATGCCTCAAGGCCCCAGTTCACCTCAAGGACCCAGTACACCTCAATGACCCAATACACCTCAATGACCCAATACACCTCAAAGACCCAATACACCTCAAGGACCCAATACACCTCAAGGACCCATTATGCCTCAAGGACCCAAATCACCTCAAGGACCCATCACACCTCAAGGACCCATTACACTCAACCACCCATTATGCCTCAAGGACATGGGTCCACCTCAAGGACCCAGTACACCTCAAGGACCCATTATGCCCCAAGGACTCGGTACACGTCAAGACCCAGTACACCTCAAGGACCCAGTACACCTCAAGGACCCAGTACACCTCAAGGACCAATTATGCATAAAGGACCCAGTACACAAGAGGACCCAATACACTTCAAGGACCCAGGACACCTCAAGGACCCAGTACACCTCAAGGACCCAGTGCACCCCAAGGACAAAATACAGTTCAAGGACCCAGTACACCTGAAGGACCCAGTGCACACCAAGGACCCAATACACTTCAAGCACCCAGTACACCTCAAGGACCCAGTACACCTCAAGGACCCTGTACACCTCAAGGACCAATTATGCATAAAGGACCCAGTACACAAGAGGACCCAGTATACCTCAAGGACCCAATACACCTCAAGGACCCAGTGCACCCTGTCAAAGTCTTTCTTGCTTAGGGCAAGTAATATGGCTCGTATCTTGACAAGTGTGGTACTAACTATGCTTATCAAATAACACAAGGCTAACAGCCGATAATATAATTCGCGCTATTTATTCGCGCACTGCACACATCAGAAATACTACAAGCTTCGCGCAATCACAATTCACAGTATCCAATACATTATAAATGCAAGCAATCAATACATCAATATAACAATACATCAATGCACTCCACTTACAAGTCACACAGACAGGCGTTCCATCTCCAACGTTCATACAGGCTAACTCTCAAGACATGCATCAAACTCTCAAGCCGCTTTCACACGTCAGTCTCTAACGGCCACCGAGCCTGGTCTGCCAGCACACAACACAGTTGTGCTTGCGTCAGCCCGCGTGACCCCTCAATGTTCACGCTGCATTCCAGCTGACCGCCGACTGCTTAGAATCGCTCAGTGTTGATTGCCTGGCGTTGGTGAAGACGCCGCGTTCTAGCTGTAGTGCTTATGATAGATTAGCGTTGCATTGTCGGGCGTTGGTGCAGACAACGCGTTATCACTCTGGGTGAGACTCTGACACACCCCAAGGACCCAGTGCACCCCAAGGACCCAATACACTTCAAGGACCCAGTGCACCCCAAGAACCCAATACACTTCAAGGACCCAGTACACCTCAAGGACCCAGTACACCTCAAGGACCCAGTACACCACAAGGACCCAGTACACCTCAATGACCCAGTACACCTCAAGGACCCAGTACACCTCAAGGACCCAGTACACCTCAAGGACTCATTATGCCTCAAGGACCCATTATGCCTCAAGGACCCATTACGCCTCAAGGACCCAGTACACCTCAAGGATCCAGTACCCCTCAAGGACCCATTACGCCTCAAGGACCCAAATCACCTCAAGGACCCATTACATTCAACCACCCATTATGCCTCAAGGACACGGGTCCACCTCAAGGACCTAGTACACCTCAAGGACTCAGTACACCTCAAGGACTCATTATCCCATTATGCCTGAAGGACCCAATGCAATTCAAGGGCCCATTATGCCTCAAGGACCCAGTGCATCCCAAGGACCCAGTACACCTCAAGGACCCAGTGCACCCCAAGGACAAAATACACTTCAAGGACCCTGTACACCTCAAGTACCCAATACACCTCAAGGACCAATTATGCATAAAGGACCCAGTATACCTCAAGGACCCAGTACACCTCAAGGACCCAGTACACCTCAAGGACCCATTATGCCTCAAGTACCCATTATGCCTCAAGGACCCATTATGCCTTAAGGACCCAGTACACCTCAAGGACCAAGTCCCAAGGTCCCAATATACTTCAAGGACCCAGTACACCTCAAGGACCCAGTGCACCCCAAGGACCCAATACACTTCAAGGACCCAGTACACCTGAAGCATCCAGTACAGCTCAAGGACCCAGTACGCCTCAAGGACCCATTATGCCTCAAGGACCCAGTACACCTCAAAGACTCATTACGCCTCAAGGACCCATTATGCCGCAAGGACCCAATACACCTCAAGGACCTATTATGCCGCAAGGACCCAATACACCTCAAGGACCCAATACACCTCAGGATCCAATACACCACAGGACCCAATATGCCTCAAAAGCCCAACACACCTCAGGGACCCAATACATCCATGACCCAATACACCTCAAGGACCCATTGCACCTCAAGGACCCAAAACACCTCAAGGACCCACTATGCCCCTAGGTGTATAAAAGGATTCTTTACTTAACTTTACCATTGATAGAATATATCCTTACTTAGTTTCACTCAGGTTGTCATTCAAGTTTAATACAAGCGCTGCCTGCTAAATTCTTTGCTGTCTAGGTCATCATACAGCACCTCGTTTTTCTTGCTGCCCTGCTGCCCGCATGACTTCAATGGCAAATTTAACATGACTGAAAAAGGGAAGAGTCGCTACAGCTCTTACATGGACTATGTGAAGGATGTCATTGTGCACTGTGGGTATGTTCCAGAAAGTGATACTCTCAGGATACCATCAACAAGACGGGTAAGAAGTCCTGGTTTTTGTTCTGCAGTTTATTGTTTTTTTTTTTCTTCAGCAGTTTATTAAATGTATTAAGTCTGTTTTTGTTCAGCAGTTTGTTAAGTCTGTTTTTGTTCGGGCAATTTATTAAGTCTGTTTTTGTTCACCAGTTTATTAAGTCTGTTTTTGTTCACCAGTTTATTTTAAGTCTGTTTTTGTTCACCAGTTTTTTTGTTCAGCAGTTTATTAAGTGTAATATGTTTGTTTTTGTTCAGCAGTTTATTCACTTTATTAAGTCTGTTTTTGTTCACCAGCTTATTAAGTCTGTTTTTGTTCACCAATTTATTTCGTTTATTAAATCTGATTTTGTTCAGCATTTTATTTTGTTTGTTTTTGTTCAGCAGTTTATTAAGTGTAATATGTTTGTTTTTGTTCAGCAGTTTATTCAGTTTATTAACCCTTTACAAGGCATATCGTCCGATGCCATAAAACGATCGTAGCGTCTGATTCCGGCCGATACTATTATGCATTGTAAAATCGCGATCTCTCGGCTTTCTGACACTTCCGACGGCTACTTTCGCTTTCGCCTACAGCTTGACAACGTGGCCGCCATTTGTAAACGCGATAGTATCAATTTGAACGGACTTTTAAGGACAATTTTTGATAGTTTTCGGGATTTTTACGCTGTTTTTCAAAATGGATTTCGGCGATTCTTCAAGTGATAGCCGAGATTTCGCTAGGTTCATTTTAAATGACATTAAAAGGCACGAAGTTGACTATTAATCGGAGCTAGATATCAGTGCAAAGCGTTACTTTGCATTAGCGGTCGTGAGTTGGACTTTAAAGAAAGTGATTATGATTCTGAAAATGTGTTTGTATATTGCCGTTTATGTGACGGAAAATCACAAACAACATGCCGTATTTCGTAAATATTTGTGTTCATGTATGGATTACTGGCAACAATCACGTGAGTAACATATTCTGCATGCTTTTCCCTTCATTGTGTTGTTTATTTAACTAAAATCAGTTGACTAACACCTTATTAGTGATGTTTTTACTAACGCAACCCGAACTTTTTCCAAACCTGAAAAAATCTTGCCCGTTCAGGGCTACAAAATGGACAAGCGTCTGCCCTGTAAAGGGTTAAGTCTGTTTTTGTTCACCAGTTTTTTAAGTCAGTTTTTGTTCACCAGTTTATTAAGTCTGTTTTTGTTCAGCAGCTTATTAAGTCACCCGTATGTTACTGGTGCCCCAAAGGGGAAGTAAAGAATAGTAATACTGTAGCCTCTTGCTCAGGTTGTAAAGGGTGTCTAAAGAGGGTTGGTGTGAGCCTAGCCACTTCATACCCTAGAAAAATGCATCTGACATTCAGTCAACCATGAACTGGCCGACAAAGAGCTTGGCATGCACGGTTTTGTATATGGCTGATCCCCCATAAGACCTAACCATACCCGATGAGCACAGCTGGAAAAATATAACCAGTCTTATTTAGGACTCACTCGAAAGAGAGCAAAAATAGGAAGACAATCAAAACTCACAAAAACGGATCTCAATTATAACCATCGCTGAAGAAGCAGGTTGAGCGAGGCAGAATATTTATTTTTTTCATAAATACTGAACGGTTGTGGGTCTGTACTCCATTAGAAGTCTTAAATGCAGAAGAGGAAGTTAAGTCTGGTTGTGTTCAGCAGTTTATGAAGATTTGGCAGTGTATGGAACACAACAATTCTTGAGTGCTGATTGATCTAAATAATTATGGGGTGAAAACCATGTGCTGAAGATTCCCCAAAGCATGTAAAAAGGGTCCTTTGCTTTTACTAAAAAAAATGTCTGCTTTTGTTATTTTATTAGCCATTTATTAAGTATGGTTTTGTTCAGCAGGCTATTGAGTCTGTTTTTATTTAAAAGTCTATTAATATTGTCTGTTTTTGTTCAAAAGTCTATTAATATTGTCTGTTTTTGTTCAAAAGTCTATTAATATTGTCTATTTTTGTTCAAAAGTCTATTAATATTGTCTGTTTTTGTTCAACAGTCTATTAATATTGTCTGTTTTTGTTCAACAGTCTATGAATATTGTCTGTTTTTGTTTAACAGTCCATGAAATATGTTGTTACTCAAAAGTCTATTAACATTAAGTTTGTTGTTGTTCGACACTCCATTATCATTAAGTCTGTTTTTCTTCAGAAGTCTATAAAGTCTGTTTTAAAATGTAGTCAGGCTGTGATTCAACACAGCACTTAAGCCCAGATTGATCATGTTTCCTACATGAGTTTCAGATATTTCATTTGTCAACAGACTTCAGCTCAATGCCTAGAGGATTCATTCTTGCATTTGTTTCCATCTTCTCCGTCTTTTCCTCATTGTTTTGTCAACATTAAATTCTATGCATGTTTATATGTGGGATCAGTAATATATCTGTTATTGTGTATGTTCAATTGGATTACGTGTTCTAGATTATTAATATTAACTCTGTCATTGTTTTCTTTTCTTTTCTTTTTTCAGATGTGTTTTATCGGTAAAAGGAGGTCATACAAAGAGCAAGATGAACATGAGATGGATGTTAAGAGGCAGGCTTTCATCGACAAACGGACTGCTTACAGTTCAAACCCAAAGCTGGAAAAACCTGCCTCACACCAGTCTGTGAGTAAAGTCGGCATGGACAGAGATATTGTATCAAACTGTTCGGTCTCTACTGAGAAGAATGTGCCACTTCTAACAGATGGCATGGATGCAGATTGTGAGCATTCTTTGTTGTCACCATGGAGTGTGAATAGTGGCCTGGAAAATATTATTTCAACAGCGGCAGGTGAAGAGGACAGTGATTCTTCACATTCTGAGAAAAGAAAATACGACAGTTTAGGCAGTACAGACAGTGGGTTTAGTGAACTAGATTTTGACAGCCCCGTTGAAAATACCTGTACAAAAAGGCACAAAGGAAACGGCGATAAAGAAGACTGTGAATTTGTTATTGCTGAGCAAAAAAATAGTAAAACAGATGAAAGGTCTTTGGCTATTGTCAGCTGTGTGTCTTCAAATGTCTGTTCTTGCAACACAAACTTGAGTGATAAAATTGTCAGTGTTACTCAAGAGATAAAGGCGCAGACTTGGGTGAAGGACTTTCAGCCGAGGGTGGAGCCTGGTGTCAGGAACTGCCAAAGAGTACCGGAGCAGGTGAAGTCCAAGTTTGTCCAGGTTGCTTTCCAGCTTGTCTTTAATGCCCCAGATGCAACAAGTGTGTTACTGGCTAGTGGGAAGGCCTGGCATAAAGGAGGTAGGCATGGTAGTTTACGTTGTGATTGTAAGATTATGTTGAGTAGTTTACGTTGTGATTGTAAGATTATGTTGAGTAGTTTATGTTGTGATTGTAAGATTATGTTGAGTAGTTTGCGTTGTGATTGTAAGATTATGTTGAGTAGTTTATGTTGTAATTGTAAGTTTATATTGAGTAGTTTACGTTGTAATTGTAAGATTGTGTATGCTGAACTACTAGCTCTTAAACTTCCGGTGTGCTGGCGGTGGGTAGTTGGATCAACTCCTACACCAGACAGTTTGACTTCAACGGTGACTTTTTGTTGAGAAAGCAATAGCGAACTGTTGAACGTAAAATTGTCTAGAAAATAAACTATGGGTTAGGGTTGATTGCAGCGTCCTGCAAAGAAAAAAAAACGGTACTTTTGCTTTCTTTCACCCCAAACAAAAGGGAATCCCAGGGTATGATGTCACATCCAGGGGTTCCCTGTGTTGCGCCGAACATCCAGGGGTTTCCGTGTGTTGCGCCGTAGCTCGGTGAGCAATTCTATGCGGCGCTGGTGCGCTATTCTTGCGGTGGCCAGAATCCAACAATGTCCGCAAGAATGATGTTGAACACATCTAGACCAGCGCATTTAGTCTGTCGGCGCCACATGAATTCGCACATGTAGGACTCTAGTAGATGCCTGCGTGTTCCATTCTGCCTCTTGTTTCTCTCCTTGGCCGTTCTCCACATGCGCTCGATACATTGAGTATGTGCACCGGTGGTAGGGTCCACAAAGTTGTAGGAGTGGTTGACTGTGAGATGCGTCAATTCGGGAATACTTCCAATTCCGTTGTATGCACGCCAGAGGTCTGAGACTACAGTTGTACCAGGCCGAATGTGTGTCCTGATCAGCGGCAGCAGAAGCGTTGCTGCTGTTCTGTCTGGAACACAGAACCATGAAGCAGTCGGCTGTTTCACGACAGATGCCACCAAATACCCCCACTGTTGTGGCAACATTCGTCCGACATTATGTTTGTTGATGTTTGTCCGACATTATGCCTTGTAAATAGGCTCTCATCTATCTCGACAGTGGTATTTGGTCCTCCGATTACTACCGGATTGACTAACAGTTTGATTCACATAATAGAAGTGCTCTTGTGTATGTTACTTTACTGAGTCTCTACAAAGAACCACTATGCTGACATCTGGCCTCGCTGGGCAGATCCATAAATAGACAGCAGCAGGTAGGAACCATTGATATTGATCAGGTCACTGGCACCTGGTGGCCGTCTTGACAGATGATAGTTTGTTACATTGTGCTTCTAAAAGGCATGATAACAGTACCCCACTGCGGGGACCTGGAATGGAATTATACCTCCCATAGCATAAAACCGGGGCTTAATTGCAGAGACCATATGTTACCCATACAGCATGACTCCTCTCATGGCCTACTTATTTTACTCCAGAGGAAAGGTAAACACTAATACACCTGGAACAAGACAAGCTGGAAAAGATGCTGAATCAGCAAAGCAATGCTCTTATTGTCTGCCTGTCAGAGTTTCGATCCTAAACCAGTTGCTGACCAGGATTTAGATTCAGTTCATTGCTGATTCTCTACGACATACCTTCAATGAACCCATTTTACATACCCTGAAGCATATCGGGTATATAATGCCAAACGCAATATTTTAGACCAGGGGTGGGCAAACTTTTTGTGCGTAGGGCCACATTGACATATGTAAAGCTATTCGGGGGAGGGGGGGGGGGGGGCGCATATATATTATGTCCACTTTGTTTACAGCAACCTATCACAATAAGTAGTTATGAATTATTTATAGGTTATTAAAAAGTATAAATAAATAATTATTGCAATTTTATTTTACTTATACACGTACACGTTAAATTTTACAATATGAACAAAAACGTTTACTAATTTGTGAACAAGATTTAAACATTTTTTATTCTAATAATTTTAAAAAAAATTATCTATCAATGGCTTTAAATTAGACACAACCCGACTATATTGTTACTACAATTATTGGTTTCTAATGAGATGTATGTAACTGCTTGCAGTTTTTGACAATATTCTTGAAATATGGAGCAAGTTCACTTGTTGAAATTCGCATGACAGCATGCAAGGTGCAGTCCTACAATAAAAACCTATTCTTAGATTTGCTGATCTTAAAGCAAGAAGATGCTTGTTCGCAAACGTATGTTGATCCAAACAAAGATAAAAGTTTACCTTTAGCACATGAAATTCTGTAAAATTCAACAAAATAACTTAAAAACGAAGTGAAAATTTTTATTTATAAATGCTCTCGAGGGCCGCATAATATCAGTTGCCGGGCCGCATGCGGCCCACGGGCCATAGTTTGCCCACCCCTGTTTTAGACCATTCAGCACTTAAAGGAGGATGTGGTCATTATCACATCAACTGCCTCCACTTCTCCCAGGAAGTGCCTTTTCAGGGTTCAAACAACCAGAGTACCAATACTTCAGACTTAAAAAATAAAACTCATAGTCTTCCAGAGGGTTCTCCAACCAACCAAAACTGGAACCATGCCTTCTTGACAGACGATAGTTTTGTGAAATGAAGTTATACGTCTCAATAGCACAAAGCCTGGGCTGAATTTAGAGACCATGTGTTGTCCATGCTACCACAGCTGCCCGACACACTTTCAGTGGAAATTTTATATTTTGTTTCAGGAAGTGTACCTTTGAGTCAGATAGCAGCTCAGTTTGACAAGACAGCAATGCAGCAATTGAAAAACGAATGTGGGGGCCTGCAAACATTGTTGCGGAACCACAGTCATATATTTCAGGGTAAGTTGACTGAATCAGTTTCCTGTTTGAAGGGGGTGTGTCACAAATAGTTATGTACCTTTCTAACATAGAGCGTGTCATTCGGTAGTTTGCCATTGCTTTCTGAATGAGAAGTAACATTTAAGTCAGCTGTATGGTGTGTGGAATGAACTCTGCATCAGACACAGGAAGTTTAGACGCCATTACTTTAACCCTCTCGGCTAATTAAACATTGCGTGTCCTTTTCAGGACGTGGCAATCACATCCAGTCCCTCTCGGCTGTTTGTGATTCACTAGACAAATTTATGTTCACTAGATTGCCATTGCTATCTGAATGAGACGTCAACATTTAAGTCCACGTGATTGGCGTATGGAATGGACCCGCTACATCGCTGTCAATGCTGTTATCCATGGTAACAGACTCTTCCGGTGTGACCTTGGGGTTGTAATGCGCTTACACTTAAAACTCTGGTCTACAGGGTTTTCTACACTGGCAAGTTGGACTTCACTGTTGACTTCTTGTTCAGAAAGCAATGGCAAACTACTCAATGTAAAATTGCCTAGTAAATCAACCTGGGGTTGGGATTGATCACTTCTTGCAAAGGACATGCAACATTTAGGTTTTTCCGAGCTATTTTGCCAAAGCAGTGGCTTTACTGCCTACCCTTTGATTTCAACCCGAGACAGTATTCTGTCACCTAACATTGCTTTAAATATTCTACAATTTTCTTATGTGATTAATGATATATTTGTGACACAAATTAAGTAATCATTATCTTTAACTTACTAGCTAGCATGGCTGACTCAGAGGTGGCCTCAGATAGGATGCCATTCTCTGTGATCTGAGCACATGGGTTCATACCCTGGGAAGACACGTTTGGAGTGCAAGCCTTTTCAGGGTTCAAACAATGAGAGTGCCAATACTTCAGACGTAAAACTTAAAACTTTCCAGAGGATTCTCCTACCAATCAAATCTGGCACCATGCCGTCTTGGCAGAGGATAGTTGGTAAAATGAAGTTATACCTCTCCACAACACAAAGCCTGGGCTGAAGTTAGAGACCATGTGTTGCCCATGCAGCATGATCACTCTCTCTACTTGCCTAATTTACTCCAGAGGAAAAGCAACACCAATATGTCTGAAACAAGACAAGCTGCAGAAGCTACAGGATCAGCAAAGCAATGCTTTAACTGTCCGGCTGTTGGAGTTTCCATCCTAGACCAGTTGCCTACCAAGACTTAGGGTCTGGTCTGCCCTGCCATGACATTTAGTGTTTAGATTGCATTTCCTCGCACTAGGATAAGTCTTGTACTCTCTCAAGTGCACTCCTCCACCTGAAGCCATTGGCACAATATAGGGTGTCGGGTTTAGTGAGCACTGCCCAACATTTGGAGCTATAAGGTAGCTTAGTCATATCTGACTAAGACCTGACAACCAACCAACTAAAGAAATATATATCTGATTGTAGATGTATCTTAAAGTTTGTGTTTCATTTCATCTGATAAATCATCATCTGAGATCTTGAGGCCATCAACTGCGTCCTAAACTTCATTTGTCAGTAATTCAACACCAGAATCACAGTTTTTTTTCATCCACGTGCACAGTGAAATACATTTTATCAGCTGTGGTTACAAATATGTACTGACCTACTGAATGAACATAAAATCCACGGAACTCAAAAAATTAGTTTATTATGGTACCCAAAGACGTAATCATGTGAGACACAATTGCAAGTCTACATAAAATGTACATAATGGTCTCAGAGTGGTAAGTTTTGTCTACATACTGAATGTCACAGTTTAAAATCTAGCAAATAACATAACATTATTGAATGTAGTTTATATACAGTTTATAAATAATTAACATACCACATGAAATGATGTAGATTTGTCAGCACTGGACCTATGTACTGACTGAAGAAAATCATTATTTCCTGCACTAGACTGGAGACAATTAAACTTTAATGTCCCCGGGAAAGTTAAACAGATAACACATGCCCGCAGAAGTCGGATGTGTAGGCCTAACGGCGCAAGAAGGCAGCTCTGCTGTAAACAGGCACAACGCAATCACGTCCGAAAAAACTTCTGATGAACGCAGAAGAAGACGAAACTTTAATGTTCAAATGTGGTGTAATACTAAATGGCACCTGCTGTTGGTTGTCAGAATAATATATCTTTTCATTGAGAACTTTTATATCTGAGAAGTGCTTCTCTCCTCCTCCTCCTCCTCCTCCTCCTCCTCCTCCTCCTCCTCCACTTTTTCTTCTTCTTCTTCTTCTTCTTCTTCTTCTTCTTCTTCTTCTTCTTCTTCTTCTTCTTCTTCTTCTTCTTCTTCTTCTTCTTCTTCTTCTTCTTCTTCTTCTTCTTCTTCTTCTTCCTCTTCCTCCTCCTCCTCCTCTTCTTCTTCTTCTTCTTCTTCTTCTTCTTCTTCTTCTTCTTCTTCTTCTTCTTCTTCTTCTTCTTCTTCTTCGTCCTCCTCCTCCTCCCCCTCCTCCTCCTCCTCATCCCCCTCCCCCTCCTCCTCCTCCTCCTCCTCGTTCAGTGGAGTATAGGCTGTCAACCAGCTCACCAATCACTTTGTAGATATGTTCTTGATTGGGTAGGGTCGATTTTGCATCTAGATTTCTATGGGATGAGATAGCCAGTCCTATGCCAACCTTCCTTAGTTGCCCCTTGACATTTATGATACAGTGCAACTATACTTTACTTCCCATTATGGGCCTCAGTAAAACAAGGGCCTGGTAGTGTTTAAACAGCGTGTAAATATATAAATTGCGTGATCTTCAAGGAAAGCTTCGTCATTCACGACTAAACACTGTCAAGAGTATCATCACCAAGTGACAGTGCAGAGGATGGCTTGCACTAAAAACACCACACAGAGACATGCTATGTACGCAGCCGGGAAGAGGAACACAGAGGCGAGGAAGACAAATAAGACTGCTAATGCTGTGGCGACACACAGCAGTACCACTACATCTGCTGAAGCAGACCCCTGGCAGGGATGTACTCGCACCAACACCTGAGATCAGAACAGCTCAAGCCAGCAACAATGACCCAGAAATAGGAGAAGCTTGTCAAAGCAACCCAAGGAGAAGCTGCCAAGCAGCGCACCAAGGCCTTTGCAAGAAGAAAACCCAACCAAGAACTTCTCTGCAAACATTTTGCTGAAACAGACTGGTGTTGGAGAGGCAAAACTGTCAGATTTGCCTACCAGCAAGATAATTATTCTGCTGGAGAACGAGCTGGTGAGACACAGCATCAATCACCTTCACAAGACACCAGATGGGATTGTGATATCTATCAACAGGACTGTCAAAACTACCCCATTAATCCAAAAAATAAACCATGAGAAAGCCAACATCAAGTTACAACATGGCATAACATTAGAAGCCACCTGTTACTGCAGCATAAAATGATGGGTCATTAAGCGAGTCAAGACCCATCTCACCAATGATGAAATCAGGGAGAGGATATTGAAAGAGAACTCAACCCTCAAGGTCATTGGAGCTGAAAGAATCATCGGCAAAAACAACACACCCTCTGCAGTTGTCATCATCACGCCAGAGGATAAAAACATACCACAGACCATCAGATGGGACAATAAGGAGCAAGCCCAGGAGAACTACAGGAGTGCCGCAGTGTGCCAACTGCAAAAATGAGGTGGCGGTCTGCAGATACTGCCCTCATGCCAAGATTGACACCAACTTCAGGAAGTCCAACGCAAACAGAAAGTGCACCAACTGCCTCGGCAATAACGATCTAGGTATTTCGTGTGCCACTGTCATCAAAACTGCAAAGAAGCCATGAAGTTGGCCATAAAATCAAACCTACCATACAAAAGGGCCAGGCAGGCAGTACGAGGCGACTACCCGACTTACAAAGGTGGACAAAGCAACAATTGAAGGGCCAGCTGAAGGACTTGAAATCAAAAGTAGATAACATGGCGCAGAAAAATGACCAATCACAAGAACCGCAAATAACAGCTGTGCTGCACATCCTGGATGAACTGAAGCCAGTCCAGTAGAAGATCGAGCGGGATGTGGCTCGAATAGCTGAAATCAATGCTGTGACGGAAGAAAAAAGACAAGAAGAGAGAGCACAGATTGAGCGGCTCAAGAAACATACCAAGAATGAAGCAGTCAAAACAAACGAGGCACAAAGCAAAAGCCACAAACAAGAAAAAGTAACAGAAAATGAAAGCGACAAACAAACAACGGTGACCAGGAGAAGGGATTACACTCCACAAAGAACGAGAGAGGAAGATACCAGATTTGAAAGAAGAGATGGACCACAAAGCTTCAACTGTCATGTTTTTATTTTGAAAAAAAACAAAAAACTGTCGTTTACTGCCAATATAGTACCTTGGGGGGGGGGGGGGGGCTTTCAGCCTGAGGTATTAAGGCTGCCTGGCTAGTGCAGTCACCATGAACTGTGTGCAGGTTAGGATTTTCTTTTTGCCCTTGACAGAAATATCCCACACCTTACCGAGGATTCGAACCTGTGTCTCCCGAAGGAGAATCCGGTATTCTAGCCACTTGGCCAGCCGCTCCGACAAAGATTCAACCACAGACCAAAATACAAGAGAAATGGATGGATTCACTGTCGGGCCAACTACCGATGAATCACTCCATGAAAAAAGAACACCTCGAGGGGCGGGAACCTGACATCATCAAGCTTTAGAAGTGCATGTACTTGACCAGACATAAAAAGCGGCATCAAAGAAGAAATCAACACCAAGCCAGAAAAGCTTGGAAATCAGGAATCAAAACATGCAGCTCTATTTCCACAAGCAGATGCACAAAAGGAGCGAAGTTCTGCAAATGCAAGGGACATGCTACTGAATGAATAACTGAGATGCACAAAAGAAACACCATAACGGCCCTTATTATAACATGTCGACAGACTGACAGTTGAACGGGGCATGAACACTTTTTTCTACATATCGCATCGCAACTCACATGGAAACCTTGCATGTCTGACTACTGGGCTTGGCCTGATATTCTTGTCTGGTCTCTGGTCAGTGAATGTCCAATGGTCAGTGAATACCCAGTCTAGCAAGCAAACTAACAGTGCTGTTTTCACACCCAAATGTGGTGGTCTTTGCACAGGATATATGTTGTGTGCAACATTTCTGAGTTTTTCTGTGTTGTTTTTAGATTAGCTATTAAGAGTTCTTCATGTGTAATATTAAGGTTGCTTCACACAGGTGCATTGTGGCACTTCACACAGACTGCAACTGTTTGCTTTATGGGTTCATGGTGATTCACTCTGTCTATATAATTGTGCATTATTTGGCTTATAATGATTAATTTGTGTTTATAAAAATGTACTTTAGTGATTAACAGTTAATGTTTTTTTTTATACAAATGCATTAATTCTTTAGTGACGGGGGGAAATGTTCAGCTGCGTGACTTTACAGCAGCAAATCCCTGGAGCGGGTGCAACGTCAAGAAAGGCAGGAATAAGCGTGGCAACCAGGAGCATACCAGGAAAACAACTCTGTGCTGGTTTGATGTCAATCACCCAGACGGCTGCCCGAAGACAAATAATGATTGTCCCTTTGCACATGGCATTGAAGAGTTGAGGCATAAGCTTAGCAGAGAAAAAATAAATTAGGGGTGTGGTCAGAAAGAATATTGTATATGAAAACTAGTTGTCCTATGTGACTTTATTAGGTATTGGCCACATTCTGTTTTGACCCACTTAATATGAATGATATCTCTGATAGCAATAGCTTTCCTTTCCGCACTCTTCTGTGTTAGCTCTTAAAAATTATCTTTTAATATGTAGTTTACCCTATTATGAATTGTTTACTTCTTCCTTGCCATGTTATTACATTTAACATTTTCTCAAATTTCATTCGTTAATTGTGCAGATCTCCCTTGCCTAGGGGTTAACGTCTTTCTCCATAATCCCGTATATTCTCATGAGCAACGTAACCTGCGCGAGAATCGGTGGCGTTTCTCATCATGTTGGTAACTTACGGGGTATGTGAGCCGGTCGCTCAGAAAGCAATGGCAAACTACTGAACGTAATCTTGCCTAGTACATCAACGGCAGCTGAAAAATGCTGATGTTGACTGCAACGTCCTGTAAGGGATAAGCAAAACAAAAAACAAAAAAAATTGCACAGATATAATATACCCCCATCTTGTTTATTACCATATGCTGGTATAGGTGACAATGCCTCTTCTACAATCTTTGATGTCAGTAGTAAAGTAATTCCCGTTTACATGCATGAACACGACATATCTGGCAAACCTTCTGGCCTAGAGAAGCAACAGTGGAAGATAAACTATATGGACTACCGAGTGAACTAAAAAAGACTGTCAAATTCATACAAGAGACAACATTGCAGTTCTAGACGAATTTCAAGCAAACGAAAGAACATGCATAAAGACACATTTAGGATGAGGTCTGTGTCCTTATATTTAGTAACCATCTGATATGAGGGTATCCACTGGGATAAGTTATCACCTACAGGGTGTTGTCTGCTGTTAGCAAGAATACCACAAAGCAGGATATCCACATACTCTGGCAACTTAAAAGGTTGCTAATGGCAAAGGAAATTGTCCACAAACATGAGGATGTAGAAAACAAAAGTTAACTATCGTATTATTCATTCTAAGATGCTCATTGTAACCACACAAAAAAAAAATCACAAGGATCTTGCCAAACAGATATTTATGTGAAATGGGAAAGAGAACAATGACAGAGCAAGTAGGTGAAATGACGGCAGCAAGTAAGCCTGATGGAACTACTGTACAAAGCTCTGCCGTTGGGCTACAGAAGAAAATAGAATCTGTTAGGTGGGCTATGATGGGAGCGATGTCCTGCCATGAACCTGCTACGTGATAATGATGATGATGCCCTCTCATGGGAAAGTTCAGAAACATATACTGGCCCACTAAATCAAATTTCATTTTGAGCTGTTTGAGAACTCCAATATATATATATATATATATATATATATATATATATATATATATATATATATATATATATATATATATATATATATATATATATATCCACAGCATCATAACTCACCTGATGACATGTAAAATAATCCAAGATTCTCTCTGATCAGTAAATATTCACCATATACACGTGCCACACTATTTTCATTCTCACATTTGTGATCTTTTCTTAGGGTGCATGTTCTGTGCAACACCTTTCAATTCTTCTGTTATTTTACTATTATCTATCAAGAGGTCTTCACCTTGGATTAAGTACCATAGGATGATTTAATCTCCTTAAGCGACATCTGTATCGGTCATGTGCTTCTTATATATGGCTCAAATGTTGTCATTGTGTTATAATACAACACATCTTCTACCACATTAACAACTTTTAAAGTCATAACTGTTACACACCAATACTTCATATTTTTCGCCATTCATTTTTATTTGGCCCAAACCTACTTTTTGTTCGGCGTTGAGTCTGTTAATGAATGTTAAAGTTGCTTCACCTCTGATACTTCACACACACTGTGACTGTATGTATGTCTTACGGGCTCATAATGATTCATTTTCTTTATTTAATCACTTTACAATTATCTCTTTAATATTTCTCCAATTTCATGCATTCATTTTTACGGATTTTCTCTCACGTCTTGTTCATGAACACACACTGACTTAAATGGCAATACCTCTTCTGCAACCTTCTATAATGTAGTACCTAATCTGCCAATCTATGTTTCCATGTGTTTCTATAATGTAATACCTAATCTGCCTATCTATGTTTCCATGTGTTTCTATAATGTCGCACCTAATTCCTAATCTGCCCACTTTATGCTTATATGTGTTTCTATAATGTAATACCAAAACTGCCAATCTTTGTTTCCATGTGTTTCTGTAATGCAATACCAAATCTGCCAATCTTTTTCTTTAGTGTCGCACCTAATCTGCTAATAAATGTTTTCATGTTTCTATAATGTAATACCTAATCTGCCTATCTATGTTTCCACGTGTTTATATAATGTAATACCTAATCTGCCTATCTATGTTTCCACGTGTTTATATAATGTAATACCTAATCTGCCTATCTATTTTTCCTTGTGTTTCTATACTTTAATGCCTATTCTGCCTATTTATGTTTCCACGTGTCTCTAAGATGCAATACCTAATCTGCTTATCTGTTTCTTTGTGTTTCTATAATGTAATACCTAATCTGCTATCTATATTTCCTTGTGTTTCTATAATACAATACCTAATCTGCCTATCTATATTTCCTTGTGTTTCTATACTTTAATGCCTATTCTGCCTATTTATGTTTCCACGTGTCTCTAAGATGCAATACCTAATCTGCTTATCTGTTTCTTTGTGTTTATATAATGTAATACCTAATCTGCCTATCTATGTTTCCTTGTGTTTCTATAATGTAATACCTAATTTGCATATCTATAAAATGTCCAGGTAATAATATCTACAGATAAGATGCCAGAGATCATAGTCGGTGGACATAATAATAATTTACCTTATGCTGATGCCACCGTCTTGATAACAAGTCAGAAGGAACTACAGGAAATAATAGACACAGTGGTTGCAGAAAGTGATAAAAAAAATGGGCGATAGCTTGAATAATAGAAAGACAGAAGTCATTTTGATATCAAAGAAACAGATTGTGCCTAAATGTGCAATTAAAGTAAATGACGTTATTTTGAGGCAAGTGCAGAAATTCAGATGTCTAGACACGTGGATAACATCAGATGGAAGATGCATCACAGAGATTAAAAAAAAAACATAATGTGGCACTTATAAAACTGCATTCTATCAGATGAACATTTTGTGCAATAAGTCCTTGTCATTGGAAGTTATAAAAATAATTCTAGCTAGTTTCATAGAACCAATTAGTCAACTAGCGGAAGAATCCATAGAAACATTGGAGATGTGGTTTTATAGAAGACAGCTAAAAATTCATTGGATAGCCAACAGGAGCAATCTGGATTATTTTGAGGGAGGATAAGTCGCAAAGACAACTTATCACAAACATCAGAAAGTGACAGTCGTCATATTTTGGCCACATTATGAGAAAACAAAAACTGGAACAAGTTGTGACAACCGGAAAGAGATAAAGGGGAATACAGCCAGAGTAAATTCTTGACAGTCTTGTGCCATGGCACACAAGGGAGTCAACACACGAACTGATCCATGCCCTCGGAGATCGTAATTTGAGGAGAAGCATGATCGCCCATGCCAGCCGACAAGGCACTTGATGATGATGATAGTAAAATGTCTAAATGTTGGGCCTCTTCATCTATAGATTATCTCCAGAATCTGTGGCCTCTCCATTTATGTCTTGCAATGCCGTGCTTAATTTTGGCGGTTTTGTCGAGTTCTGAACTTTCTGTTAACTTTTATCTGTCCATTTGTGCTGTTAAGTTTCACGAAGCAGCTGTTTTGTCAGTTGCAGTTCCAGGACTAATATACTACCAGTTTTCTACATTATAAAAATCAATCTCTAATGTCAGTACGAGTCGGTTCACGAGTGTAGTTTTCTAGGAGACTCCTGAGGGGTCATCGCTGGAGCTATGGAGCTCATGCTTTGTGCAATTCTTTCGGCAGGCCACCTTGTAGAAAGAGAGCCACAAGGGATACGAACTGTTGAAATGAAGTTGATCCATTTGTCTTTAAACCTATGTTGTAATTAAAGGGATTCTGTTCTTTGGCTCGTGTTCTGCCATTGTGTCTTTGCTATAACTGGAGAGGTAGTTACAATTGGAGAGGTAGGTATAATTGCTACTGAACGTAAACTTGCCCAAACTACTTTTTGTAGCAAGGCTTGTGTTAATAAACAACGTGCAGCATTCCATTACAGATGGTTGCAGCAGAGATTTGTTTGTGTTCTTTTCTTTGAAGTTGTGTTTATTCAGACGCTGTTTCTTCTTGCCTCAATAGTTGGACGGCAAAGCTTTTTGCAGCAAACAGCGCTTATTTGATTTCTTTGTGGAGTACCAAACTATTTCCCTCATTTTTTGGTGATAGTCAGACATTCGTATGCACTGTACAGGTGTACAGTTCATATTTCATTTTGTTCATTCGCTTTTCTAGCACTCATTTGATTGTTTATTCGTTTTCCAAGTGCTAATGGGAATAATAATAATAATAAAACAAAAACAGCGTTTAAAACCTAATTTTAAATTGTTTGTTGTTTGCTTTTATACTGGGTGTTTGTGAAGTCTCAGTACAGTTTGGATGCAGAACGCATTTGAAAAATGATGTCATGAAAAATGTGCTCCACAGTCCATCGTGAAGTAATAGGCTGCGAATGGCTGTCTTCTGCTGGAGTAATTCTTTGCCCTACAAACATAATGGTGTTACCAACAGAAGAAAGAATGTCTTTTTCAAATGTGATCTACATACAAAGTGTAGTGTGACTTTACAAACACCAGGCAATAAGATGTATGATAACTTGAAATGTTATGTTCTTCTGCCCTGTATCTCCCAACGGAGCAAAGGTTCTCAAACAACCCATGCCCAGCCCTTTGTAAACTTGTCCATGATGGGTTGGATTTTGCTGCTAAAGATGTCTACGGGTGTGAGGTGGCCAGCCGCACGCCAACCCTCCTCAGTCGCCTCTCACGACATGCATGGTTGGTTACGGTGTTGCTATTCTTTGCTTCTCTTATGCGCCTTGCGAACACCAGCAGCTTGAAATGCAAAGGTGCAAACTTCAGGGTCAATATGGTCACAATTCCCAGAAGCACATGAACATCCTGGTCAGAAACTTGTCCAACTAAAGAAGGTAGGATCGACCATGGTCTTCACTGTGATAAAGACTGCAGAGGACGAAAAACTGTGCACTGTTACAGTCTGCAAGAGAATCACCGTAGTTACCGTAATCAGCACACGTCTTACGGAATTGGTAAAACTACGGCTAACATTTTTCTGCAGCAGTGTTAACATTTTTAAAATGGAACATTATTTTGGCCGCCACTTGCACCATTTGAAAACAGACTGAGTGGAAATGTCAACAAGCACAAGTTGACTTTTGTTTATTGTAATTATGTTCAGGTTGACATCGGAAGGTGTAGGAAGTAGAAAATGTAAGCTTTTTCTCAGTGTCACAAGATGTTAAAATACACCGACAAAAAGATCTTAATTGCAACGAGAAAAAGAGAGTTGCACTCCCGCATAGAACTTGTACTTTTGTATGGCTGTGAAACGTGTACAGTTATCAGACAAATTGAAAGAAAGAAAACAAAAACATCTCGTGGCAGTGGAAATATGCAGGCTTGGTCATGGGAATCCCATGGGGAAAAAGGGGATTTTCTGAATAGTGTAGGGATGGGACAGAAAAACATGTCCCATGGACAAGCCTGCCAGGCTTGGCTATGGGAATGTTATTCCCATGGGACGGGATGGGATGGGACATGCATAAATGACCACGCAATGTAAATTATGTCCCATGGACAACCCTGGAAATATGGCTTCTGAGAAAAATGCAAAGAATGCCACGGGCAGACAGAAAAGCCAATGAGTAGGTCCTACAAGAAACGCATGAAAACCGTAAACTGATTGGAACAATTAGACGTAGACAGTCAATATTTTTTGGGCACGTTATGAGAAGACATGAACTGGAGAACTTGGTGACAACTGGCAAGATTGAAGGGAAAACAAAAACAAATGGAAGGTAGATCTGGATGGCTTGATCACATGGTATGGTCGAGACAAGAACACGTAGCTGATCCACGACTCTGGTGATCGTGTAAGATGGCGAAACATGACCGCCCACGCTTATGGGCGTGGCACATGATGATTATTAATCCAACCCTGCATAGAATAGAGCGATATGGCTACAGTTTATGGACAATGATTTCTCATTCAACACGTTTTCCGCATTCAGCACAGCGTTTTCCTTTAGTGAATTTAAGCATAGGAGTCACAAATATGTCAAATGTTATGCATATTCAACACTACTATATGACATGGAAGCCTGCACATTATATGAGCAATTAGAAAGTCATATAAAAGCCCTGGAGATGTGGATATACAGATGAATATGTCGTATTTCATGGAAACAAAAACAATCAATTACATAGGTTCTTGATAAACTAGGAATGGAAAGAGTGTTGATGAAAGAGATAAAAAGGAGGCAAGTTAAATATTTCGGCCACATTAACAGCCATAATGTTCTTATAAAAACCATACTGGAGGGTAAGGTTGAAGGCAAAAGTTAGACGATGCAAGTGGGAAGATAACATCAAGAGATGGACGAACAGCAGCCTGTCAGAATGTACAGTCAAGGAGAGAGAATGTTGAAGATCAATTACAGTGGTGGACAAATCACGGGGAGAAAAAATAAAATACTAATACGTATTCTGCGACACAAAAGGAACGATATTTCGATTATATTAATTGTCCCCAGGAACAACACAAACAGATCTAAAGAAATACATGAAATTAGAAAATTTAATAAAATTAAAACACAAATCCTTCGTTGTTATGAAATCGGCCATAATCTATAAGCGACAGTTATGTTTTACACGGAATGGCTGGACTTGTTACGTCTTATGAAGGTCTAAGCTTCATCACCTGAAAGAAAAACCAAATAGTTTAGACAGTTAATATTTAGTCATGGAAATTCATACATGTCGAACGAACAACTTTTATTTTCAAAGGGTCACAAATTGATCTTACATTCTGCTCTTCCAATCCCTATTATGCATGTTTCATTCACATTTAAAAAAAAAACATTGCCATAAAAATGTGAACATAATGCATATTACGTTATGAAACGGATAGGCAGATAGACACATGCATAAACACATACATACATACATAATACCTGTATACATACTTTCATCATTTATACAAACTCTCACAGTTATGCACCCACTCAATAATATACAAATACAAATACACAAACGCTTATACACACACGCTCACTTACAAACTCAATGACAAAAATGTTCTTATACATCTCTCTCTCTCTCTCTCTCTCTCTCTCTCTCTCTCTCTCTCTCTCTCTCTCTCTCTCTCTCTCTCTCTCCGTTTCTCTTTCTTCCTGTGTGTTTCTATCTTCTCTTTCTTTTTCTGTGTTTCTCTCGCTCTTTCTCTCTTGCTTACTCTCTTTCTCCCTCTCCCTTTCTCTCTTTCTTTTTCCATCTCTCTCTCTCTCTTTCTCTTTCTCTGTCTCTTTCTATCTCTCTCTATCTCTGTTTCTTTTTCTCTCTCTTTATTCTTTATCTCTTTCTCTTTTTCTCTCTCTCTCTCTCGTTCTCTCTATCTTTTTTCTCCATCTCTCTCTCTCTCTCTCTCTCTCTCTCTCTCTCTCTCTCTCTCTCTCTCTCTCTCTCTCTCTCTCTCTCTCTCTCTCTCTCCTGAAGATGCAGTAGTCGACTATACTGCCGTTGATGTCTTATGAAACCAGCGCAAGGCGATCTGCTAACAAATCGTCCGCAGCTGTGTTTCAAACGCTGTATGCAGAGAATTTCCTATAGAACACGGTCATATAAACACTGTTATCAGGAAATACGCAATTATACAGTAATATATCGTTATATATTTTATTGTTTAGAGCAGCCATAAGAATTGACAAGCAATTATAAACTTTTGGTTGTTTTTTTATGTAATGGTATGGGTGCCGGTTGTTCAGAAATCAATGGCAAACTACTGAACGTAAACTTGTCCAGGAGTTACGAACAGCCAAAAAATGCTGCGGTTGACTGCTACGTCCTGTAAAGGAATGCAACAACCTTATTATTACAAGACAAGCCAGGAATTTCTGTTGGTGAGCATACTATAAACAACGCGTTTATATTGATGACATGGTTTATGTCGCTGAAAATGAAGCACAGTAACATGAAATGATAGATATAATTGCAACAGAAAGTCGAAATAAAGGACTTAGTCTGAATAACAGAAAAACAAGTCTTGGTTATTACAAAGAAAAAGTGTATACCCAAATGCAACATACAAGTGAATGCACCATTCTGAAACAAGTCAATTATTAAAGTATTTTGGCGCTTTAATAAAATCAGATGGAAAATGTATTAAGGAAGGTAAATGTAGAATAACCCAAGCAAAGGCACCATTTCACAAGATGAAGTGGGACGCAGAGGTATTTCCAAGGCACCAGGGCCGGGTTATAAACTGGCCAAGTCCTATTGACGCGTCCTCGTCGAGCGTCCTGGCTAAAGTCAATAGAATCGCCGATGACGGAGAGTGTCTGCCTGTACGGCGAGGCACCACCAGTCTGCACACCAATAAGCCAGACATGGGACAACGATACTCACGCAAACCTCAGGTCCTGTATGACATCACACTGATGTTGGACAACAGGATGTCTTCATCCGACATACAGGACTTCGCGTTGGAGCTCAAGCCAACGAACACAAGCAAGCAACCAGCGAGCAACAAGATGAAGTACATTCTCTGCAGTGTATCTTTGTCAATAGGATTGTGGAAAAGAGTTCTGAAGAGTTATACTGAGCCAGTGCTGATGCACGGAAGTGAATCATGGACAATTATTAGACAAGTTAGGAATTATGTAGAAGTTGCGGAGATGTGGTTTTATAGAAGACTGACGAGAACACCCGCGAAAAGATAGAAAGAGCAATGAAGATATCTTGAAAGAAGACAGGCCAGCATGGTCAAATGGGTAAGAACGGGTGTTCTTAAACATCCGTTGTGCTGATGCCGAGGTTAGGGATTCAACCCCTACACCGGACAGTTGGACTAAAATGAAGACCTGTCGTCCTTGACTTGGGGACGTAAATACAAGTATCTCTGAAGTCGGAGTGGGTTCGCCTGATGGCGAGGGACTCTGTTAATAGAGAAAGCTAACTCACACGCAAACAGCACAGTTCGCGGCGACTACACTAGCCAGGCGTCAAAGTCAGGCCAGAGACCTCTCTGCCACACATCGCAAGGTATATATTGGCAGTAAATGACAGTTATGACTACTATAAATAGTGTGTATGGATTACGCTTGAGGTCTAAGCGAGCGAGCGCAAAAAAAAAAAAAAAAAACAACACATCTTGAATGAAGTTAACTCACAAAGAGAACTGTTTACTCGCATCAAAAGAAGGCAGTCAACATTCTTTGGGCATGTGATAAGAGAAAAGCTGGTGTCTGTGGTCACAATAGGAAAGCTGGTGGGGAAGACTAAAAGGGGAGATGCTGGATAGTTTGACATTATGCCATTGTTCACTTCAATTTCTCAAAACCTATTAAAATGCGAGATCGTAAACTGATTATAGACATTAGACGTAGACAGTCAACATTTTTTTGGGCATGTTATGAGAAGAAATGAATTGGAGAACTTCGTGACGACTGGCAAAATCGAAGGGAAGAGACCAAGGGGAAGACCGAGAATTAAATACCTGGATGGCCTGGCCACGTGGCCTGGTCGAGACAGGAACACGGAGCTGATCCACGACTCTGGTGATCGAGTAAGATGACAAAACATAACCGCCCACGCTTATCGGCATGGCACATGATGGATGTATTAAAATGCTGCGCATAGCGTGAACAGAGAAAAATCGTTTCGTATGCTATATCCGAAGAACAATTAAAAAAATTGCTTAATAAATAGAGTGAGGTGCTAGCAATCAGGCGGTTTTAACCAGTTTTTGTGCAAACAGAAATAGTCCATTGTAAATTTGTAACTCGTATGTGGAAAGAATGAGATTGCGGGGGGTCGGTAGGGGTTCTGGAAGAATCTCAAAACTGAGAGGGAAGACCAGGAGAACTGTTAATCAGATAACGGTCGGAAGAATTAGTAGTGTGACTTTTTGCTGGCTGTTGAACGACTTTTTGCTAGCTGTTGAACGAGGGGACGGAGCACGTATGGGAATGTACTGAGTGCAGTGATGTCGGTTCTTAACTCAACTTAATTCACGAAGGGGATACACTGTTTTGAATCCATGGTAGTCGAGTTAATATCAGTGAAGGAATTTAAAAAAAACAGTAACAATGTTACAACATATTTAACCAATGGAAAACAATGTTACAAATTAATTGGACAATGAAAAACATTGTTATAAAATAATTGGCCCATGAAAAACACAACTTACTAGCTTCTTCAGCCTCGGATGCCGTGTTGTAGATTGCTGGATCCGAACCCGTTGTCTCTATGCTCATAGTGAGTCGTCTACCATCTCCGGCATTTGATGGTCTTGCAACGGCAGCGTATAGATTGATGAAAATGTCAGGTTATAAAGTATTAGATATAACTTCAAAACAATGCTTTCCCGTAGTGAATTTATACACAGAAGCAACACGCAATTGCACGATTTATTGCCTGACATTTCGCCGCATCTAGTCAGGTGCGAACTGTAGAACAGTGGTTTTCAACTATTTGGCCCGTGCACCCCTTCACCATATGTTCAGAATGTCATTCCCCACTTTCGTATTACCTCCCTATAAATCTTCCCCCCGCCCCGCGCCCCTAAACAGTATACATAAACATGGAGGCTAAATTAAATAACACGTCTAGACGTCTACATAAAATGTGATCTGCAGGTCTACATCTTATATATAAATTAGGATGTGCGTATGTATCTCTGTATGTATTTATGTATCTCTGTCCGTATGTCCTTTATACGCTCGCGAAACGGCCCATCCGATTGAGATGAATTTTCTACACGCCTTCCTTTCATTCCAGAGATGCCAACTGTCGTAGTTTTTGTTCTTCTTCCTCCTCCTCCTCCTCCCTCCTCCCCCCTCCCAAAATACGTACGTCCAGGGAAAGGGTCTTCTACATAGACACTTCTCTCTGAGTCCGCCGATAACATATTAACCTGGTGGGATGGCAATCATCATCCTACTACCTCCTCCCTCCTCCTCCCTTCTCCCTCTTCCTCCTCTCCCCTCCTCCTCCTACCCTCTTCCTCTTCCCCTCCTCCCTCTCCCTCCTCTTCCTCCTCCATCCTCCTCCTCCCTCTTCCTCCTCACTCCTCCTCCTCACTCTTCTTCCTCCTCCTCCTCCCTCCTCCTCCTTCTTCCTTCTCCTCCCTCCTCCTCCCTTTCCTCCCTCCTCATCCTCCTCTACTCCTCCCTCCTCCTCCTTCCTCCACATGCCTCCTCCTCCTCTCCCCTCCTCTCCTACCCTCTTCCTCTTCCCCTCCCCTCCGCCCTCTACCGATCCTCCTGCTTCCATCCTCCTCCTCCCTTTCCTCCTCCTCCCTCTTCCTCTTCCTCTTCCTCCCTCTTCCTCCTCCTCCTACCTCCTCACTTCTCCTCCTCTCTCCTCCTCCCTTTTCCTGTTCTCCTACTCCTCCCTCTACCTCCTCCCTCCTCCTCCGTCCTCCACATCCCTCCTCTTCCCTCTTCCTCCTCCTCCCTCCTCATCATTCCTCCTCCTCCCCCTCCTTCTCCTCCCTCCTCCTTCTCCCTTATCCTTCTACCTCTTCCTCTCATCCACCTCCTCTCTCCTCCTCATCCTCCTCCCTCTCCCTCCTCCTGCGTTCTCATCCTCCCTCCTCTCCTCCTTCTTCCTCCTCCCTCCTCCCCCCCTCGCTCCTCCTCTCTCCTCCTCTTCCTCCCCTCCTCCTTCTTCCTCCTCTCCCTCTTCCTCCCTCTCCTCCTCCTCCTGCGTTCTCATCCTCCCTCCTCCTCCTTCTTCCTCCTCCCTCCTCCTCCCTCTCCCTCCTCCTCTCTCCTCCTCTTCCCCCCCTCCTCCTTCCTCCTCCTCCCTCTTCCTCTTCCTCCCTCTCCCTCCCTCCTTCTCCATTCTTCTCCTCCTCCTACCCTCTTCCTCTTCCCCTCCTCCCTCTCCCTCCTCCATCCTCCTCCTCCCTCTTCCCTCCTCCTTCCTCCCTCTTCCTCCCTCTCCCTCCTCCATC
>OY992890.1:38406559-38486547 GCA_963921405.1 Cepaea hortensis
TTTACCGCGTTCATTACGTCCGCATTTGTGTGAAATCGTTGCCCCTTGAGGGCTTTATTTTAGAGGTCTGAACAAATGAAAATCACATGGTAACAAATCAGAACTATAGGCTGGATGATGCAGAATTTCCCACTTCTTCCTTGCTAATGCTTCCTGCACAATCTTTGCGACATGCGGACGAGCATTATCGTGCAACAAAATCACACCACGAGAAAGCATGCCGGGTCGTTTATTCTTGATGGCTTTTTTGCAGCTTGTCTAGTGTTTGCAAGTAGTGGGTAGAGTTGATGTTGACACCATCTTTTTTAAAGTCGACCAACTATAGCCCTTCATGGTAAAAAAAAAAAATAAATCGCTCAGCATAACCTTAAAAGCGGAAACCTGTAATTTGAATTTTTTGGCTTTTGGTGATCCAGCATGCTTCCATTGCATGCTCTCTCTCTTTTGCTGCTCGGCTCAAAGTGGTGACACCATTATTCATCGTCTGCAACTATGCGGAAGAGAAATGCATCACCCTCCACTCTGTAACGCAGCAAATGGTTCAAACACCATCCCATGCGTTCCTCTTTTTGGTGGTCGGTCAACAACCGTGGTACCCACTGTGAACACACCTTCCGATATTGCAGTTTCTTACGAACGACCTTTTGAATTGTCCCAATTGACACATCAAATTCTTTCGCTAGCGAACCTATGCTTCGACAACGGTTCATCTGTACTGCTGCATCAATTTTGGCGATGGTTTTTTCTGTTGCAACAATGTACGCTTGACCCGGCCGTCGAAGATCTGTCATGAACTGACGTGCTTTCCGAAAAATTCGTGCCCAGTCTGTCACTGTTGTCTTCGACACACATTTGTTACTGTACGCTGCCTGCATTCTTCGATGAATGTCTACTGGTCGACATCCTTCAAATGAAAGAAACTGAATCACCACTCCTTGAACTTCTTTGGACGGATTTTGGATCAACCCGGCCATTTTCTAAACGGTCAGAAACAGAACCTATGCATCATGGGACGGTAAGCACGTGCTCTTGTATTCATTGATCATTACTTATCACATGACTATGACATGATCATGTTCAACGTAGGAGAATGTAAAAAAAAAAGTGCTGAAATGCTATATAGGACCGGTTTTGCAGTATGGCAGTGAATCTTGGGTTAATGGACAAATTAGGGAGAACATGGAAGTAACAGAGCTTTCTTTGGTCATGTGATGAGAAGAGAGGCATTGGAGAACATCGTGACAACTGGAACGATCACGGGGAAGAGAGGCAGAGGCAGACGATGAGAAATGATGCTGATTGGGCTGAGACGGTTGTCTTGTCTTGTCTTGTCTTTCCTCTCGTGCCTAGGGAGGCGCATAGGGCAGAAGTCGTGGCTCTCCATGTTTGTGCGAAGCGTCAAACATTTGGAGCCAGAAATCTGATTCTGCAACAGCTGGGAGTTTTATGATGGCGGATTGCCAAGCCGCCGATCAACCGTCTTTAGTCAAGCTAGAAGAAAACACGTCCCGCCATCTTGACCCAAGCCGGAAACTCTGTAATCCCTCCGATGGTAGCATCGCACCATTGGTTTATCAGCCAAGCACGTGAATAAGAACATCGTCTCACATCAGGGCGGGATTCTGACTTAGAGGCGTTCAGCCATAACCCCTCAGATGGTAGCCTCGCACCATTGGCTTATCAGCCAAGCACGTGAACCAAATTACTGAACCTACGGTTCCTCTCGTACTGAGCAGGATTACCGTAGCAACGACCTGTCATCAGTAGGGTAAAACTAACCTGTCTCACGACATCCAACTACGAGCTTTTTAACTGCAACTCCCGTATTGTTATGCATGGAGGAATATTATCAGCCGAGTTGACGCAGAACACCAAAGACCGAGGTCAGCAAATGGTAAAATAGAGAACAGTATCCACATTGGAGGTGGGGAGCGGCTGGCCGAGGGGCTAGAACGCCATACTCTCCTTCGGGAGACCCGGGTTCGATACCCCGGTAAGGTGTGGGATTTTTTCTGTCGGGGGCAAAAAGAAAATCCTAACCTGCACAGTTCGCGGCGACTGCACTAGCCAGGCGGCCTTAATTCCTCGGGCTCAAAGACCCCTCTGCCATACACCGCAAGATACTATATTGGCAGTAAATAACAGTGCTATAGTGCAGAATGTGTGTAGTCCAGTATGCAAACTCCAGTGCTGATGATATGATACTACGCTATCACATAACGTTACCTTCTGGAGTTAGGGTGTACAGAGGACTTTCCCGTGTTATGTTGTGACGAACTACCATTGGCCAGATAAGAAATAATCGATCCCCCATTCCATGGGATTCGAATTCGATCTCGTGCTGAAAGAATAAAACAAAAACAGGGATTAGATATTGCAGATCAGCAACACAATGCACGGTTTGAATTGGGCATTATACCCGATGAAATGATTGGAACAAAAATCACTATGACAAAGGCTGCCTTTTTGTAAGATGGAAAACATAGTGACCAATAGAAAGATGTCTATTGCAACCAGAAAAAAAAAAAAACAGTGTTGAAGTGCTACATAGAACCTTTAATTTTGTATGGATGTGAAATGTGGACAATGAGCAGGCAAGCTGAAAAAAACATCCAATGGCAGTGGAAATGTGGTTTCTGAAGAAAATGCAAAGAATACCATGGACAGATAGAAAAACCAATGAGCAAGTCCTACGAGAGGCAATTGAAAACCGCAAACTGTTTAGAGAAATTAGACGTAGACAGTCAAATAGTTTTAGACATATTATACAAAGAAATAAACTTGATAACATGGTGACAACTGGCAAGATTGAGGGGAAAAGAACAAGGGAAAGGCAGAAAAGTAAATATCTGGATAGTTTGGCCCCATGGCATGGTCGGGAGAAGAACACAGAGCTCATCCACGACTCTGGTGATCGTATAAGATGGCGGAACATGACCGCCAAGCTTATCGGCATGGCACATGGTGATGATAATGAAGCCTTAATATGAACGAAGTTGAAGAAGAAGTAAGAAAACCTTTTACACACCTTGAGGTCTATTGGATATACGGGACTAGCCCTATATAAACTAATAGTCAACTCAATAGGTGAAGTAGTCAATATAAAATACGTCACCGTTACCTCCTGTGCTTTTTCCTAGTACCAATTTTAGGGTAGGTGGACATGTGAACCATGTTATTAAACAGATCCACTTTGACGACGTTCAATTAAATGACCACGTAGCCGGCAGGGAAATGTGCTAACCAGAGCTCTAATGCGAGTCTTATGTGTGAAGTAGGGAAACAACCATATCTCCCACCCTGGCCAGTACAGAAGAACGGTCAAACACACATAACTTGTTGATAGTTACACATGAAGAATAGCCAATCAGACGTTATACGTTAATTGGTACACATGAAGAATAATCAATCAGATATTATATGTTAATTGATACACATGAAGAATAGCCAATCAGATATTATATGTTAATTGGTACACATGAAGAATAGCCAATCAGACATGATATGTTAATTGGTACACACGAAGAATAGCCAATCAGACATTATACATTAACCTGTACACATACATAATAGCTAGTCAGACATTATATGTTAATTGGTACACACGAAGAATAGACAGTCAGGCATTATATGTTAATGTTTACACATGAAGAATAGCCAAACAGACATTTTATAGTAAGTGGTAAACATGAAGAATATCCTATCAGACATGATATGTAAACTGGTTCACGTAAAGAATAGCCGATTCCACATGACTTGTTGATTGGTACAGATGACGAATAGCCAATCAGACATAAAAGCTAATTGGTACACATAAACAATAGCCAGTCACACATGACGTGTTAATCAGTACACATGAAGTATAGCCATTTACAAATAGAATGTTTTTGGGAGGGAAAGAGCTAAGTGACAAATAGGATGTTTTAAGATTGCGCACAAACCACTACTGACAACACCGATCATATTCCGGTACGAACCTTGGGCTTTGTCCACGTCATATTGGAAGCACTAGACAACGCCCAAGGTTTACACCGGAATATTATCGGTGTTGCCGGTAGTGTGTTGTGCTCAGTCTTCAAACCTCAAATCCCGAAACAACCAAATAAATAAAATAGGATCTTACTTGAAAGAGCGGGTAAACATATTTCTCCTCACTGACGTATCGCTTGACCAGCACTCCATACAGGCGAGTGTCTATCAGATGAGTATTCCTCATGTCTCCGACACGGATTTGCAGATTCAAGTGCTTGTTCTCCTGGCAGATGCACGCATTGCGGCTGAATTTTAAGAGAAAAATCAACTATTCATGTATTCTTTGCACCTCAGTGGCTTGGTTGGCTGCTATTCGGGGTCACTCATAATATATGTTTTGACACTTGAAGTAGCTCAAACATAGCTCCACATTAAAAAAGTAATTATAGTGGCTGCAGTAGTTAAGACTGTATAATTCCAGATTCATTGAAATACAGAGTTCGTACTTCAATCCGGTATTTCTACAAGTAACTTCAGGCAGCCCGTGTGGTAGAATTTTCAAGACAACAGGAAGGTAAGATGTAAAGTGGGAAAAAAAACCAAGAAACACAGAGAGAAGATGTTGATCAACTCGCATCGTAATTATTAAAGCATAGTCCCTAATAGCCACGTGCTTTTATAGATTAATCCGCATATCAGAGGGGTTAGTTAGTTGCATATCCTTTACAGGACGTCGCAGTCAACACCATCATTTCTGGCTGTTTGTGATTCCTGGACAAATTTACGTTCAGTAGTTTGCCATTGCTTTCTGATCGACCGGCATCCATACCATTTCATAAAAACCAACACCAGGCGGTCTGCTGCCAAATCGCCCACAGCTATTTTCGAACGCGGGTATGTGGGATTACGAACTGCGTCCGTAACACCTTGGCCACGGAGCGGACAAGAAGATGGTACTACTGTACTATTGACACCTGCTATTCTGACAGACGATAGTTTGCTGCATTGTGGTTTAAAAAAGACAGTAACATCTTCATAAATCAAAGCCTGGGCTTAATTCTGGAAAGCAGGTGTTTCCCATGCAACATGATCCATATCTGCCTAATTTGCTCCAGAAGAAAGGTAATACCAATACATCTGGAATAAGGCAAGTCGGAGAAGCTGTTGGATGCCATACTCTAACTATCCGCCTGTCAGAGATTCCATCCTAGTCCAGTTGCCGACCAAGGCTTAAGACGAAAACATGTGAAACGAAGTGTGCACACCAATAAGCCAGACAAGGGACAACGGATACTCACGCAAACCTCAGGTCCTGTATGACATCACACTGATGTTGGACAACAGGATGCCTTCATCCGACATACAGGACGTCGCGTTGGAGCTCAAGCCAACGAACACAAGCAAGCAAGCAAAACGAATCTCTAATCGTGTCTGCCATTGAATAACCTGACAAAATATACCTGAAGACAAGAGTGTGACGTCGGTACTTTGGTCGAGCAATCTTCACAAAGATGAAACCCAGCAGGATCGTTTCCATGAGAAATCCTAAGGTAATCTGGGGACAGATGGCAATGATTAGTGATCGGTTTTACGATACGTTAGTTGCATATCCTTTACAGGACGTCGCAGTCAAACCCGCAAGATTTTACTGTTTGTGATTTCTTATTATGTTTACGTTCAGTTTTTTTGTCATTGCTTTGTGAACAACCGGCACTGATACCATTGTATGAAAACCAATGCAAGGCGGTCTGCTGCCAAATCACCCACATCTGTGTTTCGAAAGCGATATGTGGAATTAGAATTCCATCCGTAACCTCTTTGCCACGGAGCGGGCTTTATGATAAAGCATACAGTATATATGTCCAATGACAGCGTCTGTGACAAAGGGGTTAATGAACCGCAGTTTAACACAGCATACGAATCGTAATTACAAAAGTATATTTATGGAATTTCTACGAATGAAACAATTCTCCCATCTTAAATATGCAATTGCAAATTATGGCTGAAATGAAACAAAAACATTATAGAAATTGCTAAAATATATTCAATAAATCACAATTATCCCGTCTTAAACATGTAATAACAAATATTGACTGAAATGAAACAAAATATATAGAAATTGCTAAAAGACAATCAACAAAATGAAAAGGATACATCCTACCAGTCTCCATATTGTCAAAAACAATATGAATACTGCAATAAGACGCATATATTCTTATCATGTCTGATATATTCCAGATTTATGTTTGTGTATATTTGTTATGCTCAAGTATATGAACGCCTCTAAGTCAAGTCCCCAAAGGTTTAGGGTCTGGCCACAGCTCGCCTCCTGCTCGTGGGGGAGAGGTCTCGGAGGTTTGACGCTGAGCCGCTAGCGTCTGCAGCCTACCTTGTTCCAGATGTAGAGGTTATCCATTCCTCTGGATCAAACAAGGCAAGGCCGAGAGAGGGAACGTGTCGTTTGGGCACCACATGTTCTCTTAAGCTCTGCCCAGGCATTGTGAGATGGAATTTTGGCCAAATTCCAATCCACATACTTTGGTCTGTCAAGACTACAAGGTGCCACTCACCCACTCTCATGAAAGAGAGAAACCATGTTATTTGGTCGTATAGTAAGAAGAGATGCATTAGAGGATAAAGATCAATGGTAAGAGATGCAAGTTGCAACGAGAAAAAGAGTCTTGAGATACTACATAGAACCTGCACTTTTATTTGGATGGTGTTTTCTTTTGCGCTCGCTCGCTTTAAACTCAAGCGTAGTTAATACTCACTATTTCTAGTAGTGCTGGACTGCATTTTGCTCGTGGATTAGCTTTCCATATTAACAGTGTCCCACGCCATCAGGCGAACTCAGCCGACTTCAGGGGTACTTGTAATTTACGTCTCCAAGTCAAGGACGATAGGTCAACATTTTAGTCCAACTGCCCGTTGTAAGGGTTGAACCTCTTACCTCGGCAAAAGCACACTGGATGTTTAAGAACACGCGTTCTTATGCATTCGGCCATGCTAACCTAAGTATATGGATGTGAAACGTGGACAGTGAGCAGACAAGATGAAAAACACCTAATGACAGTGGAAATATGATTTCTGAGGAAAATGCAAAGAATACCATGGACAGACAGAAAAACCAATGAGTAAGTCGTAGAAGAAACAAATGGAAACTATAAACTGATCAGATTGAAGAGATTAGAACAAGAATTGCCATTACGAAGATAGCCTTTTGCAAGATGAAAAACATACTGACCAATAAAAAGATATCAATTGAAACGAGAAAAAGAGTGCTGAGGTACTACATAGAACCTATACTTTTGTATGAATGTGAAGCGTGGACAATGAGTAGTCAAGCTGAAAAACATCTAATGGCTGTGGACATGTGGTTTCTGAGGAAAATGCAAAGAACACCATGGACACACAGAAAAACCAACGAACAAGTTCTTCAAAAAACAAATGAAGATCGTAAACTGATTAGATAAATTAGACGTAGACAGTCACAATTTTTTGGGCATGTTATGAGAAGAAATGACTTGCAGAACTTGGTGACAACTGGCAAGATCGAAGGGAAGAGACAAAGGGGAAGACCGAGAAGTTAATACCTGGATCGCTTGGCCACGTGGCATGGCCGAGACAACAACAACAAACTTTATTTTCAAAGGGTTAAGAATTGGGCACGCAGACAGGAACACAGAGCTGATCCACGACTCTGGTGATCGAGTGAGATGGCAAAACATGGCCGCCCACACTTATCGGCATGGCACCTGATGGATGGATGGATGTGTGTAGAAATTAGACGTAAACAGTCAAGATAATTTGGGGACGGTATGAGAAGAAATAAACTGGAGAACTTGGTGATAACTGGCAAGATTGAGGGGGAAAAGAACAGGAAGGCAGAGAAGTAAATATCTGGATGGCTTGGCCACAGGGCATGGTCGAGACAAGAAAATACAGTTGTTCCATGACTCTGATGATCGTATGAGATGGCGAAACATGACCGAACACGCTTTTCGGCATGGCACATGATGATGATGACAACTTTTGTGAATCAGAAATACGAAGCCAGTCCAAGAACTATACCTGTATAAACAACACAGGAAGAGCCCCTGGGCAGTCCGAGTTTGGGTAGATGGTGCCAAATCCAATTGTAGACTGCGTTTCGATCGAGAAGAGGACAGCGTCCCAGTAACTGCTGAGGTTTTTGATGCATGGTCTGTATTTTGGGTCACCAAAGTGATCGAGGTCGCCGTGTCTGAAACAGAGTGCACAAAAGATGTACATGTTTTGATGTGCTCTTGTCCACTGCTGTTTGTTTTATATGTTGTAGGGATGCCATGAGTGAATCAATCAAAAACGTGAAGCAGAATGGACAAGCTTTACTGGAACACGTTCACAAAGTGGACGTTTCGGCTGATGTCTTCGTCGGCCCACAAACAACAAACACACACAGATATCATTATCATCATCGTCGTCGTCGTCGTCTTCATCATCATCATCATCATCATCATCATCATCATCATCATCATCATCATCATCATCATCATCATCATCATCATCATCATCATCATCATCATCATCATCATCATCATCATCAAGTGCCTTGCCCTGCTTGTGTAGAACATTTCTCCTTTAAGAGCCTTATAACACGGCTGGCGTGGACGATCATGCATCTCCACAAATTGCGACCTCCGACGGCATGGATCAGTTCGTGTGTTGACTCCCTTCCATGCAATGACCACACTTGTCAAGAATCTTCTCATACTGTCTTCCTCTATCTCTCTTTTCGCAAATCTTTCCGCTTGTCACAACATGTTCCAGTTTTTGTCTTCTCATAATGTGACCAAAAACGACGACTGCTGTTTTTTGATGTTTGTGATAAGTGAAAAGATTATACACAGCTTTAAAAAAAAATAGACAAACAATGCTCTTTGGTTATAAAATGGGAAGAAAGACTTTGGCGAACATAGCAAAGTCACAACGAATTCGTTCTGATTCTGCGATAACCGTGGGGATAACAAATGCTACATTTTCGAAAGTCTCAGTAACTTTGTGGGTTAACCTTTTCAGCCAAAATATTCTGCATCCATTCCCTTGATGCGAAATAATACTTTGCGGTATGTATCTGACGAGATGCAGCGAAATATGCCAGACAATAAACTGTGCAACCCATTTTTGTACGGCTTGTGTGTTTAAATGAAATAACAGGTAATATTAACAGTGACCAAAGTACTACAGGTCATTTATAATAATTGCAATTAAACGCACATGTCAACAATGAATTCCCTCACAACGAACTAAGACTACAGTAAACCCACTACTTAAATTCATCACTGCCTGGAGAGAATGATGCTGCAGGAAGTGACCAGGGGATCTGATCGAGAAAACGCAAGTCGTGGCACATAATCAGACTGTTGTGGGCACCATTAGCATTGGGACACTTCTCTGGCTGTTGAAGAACACGTATGGGTAAATCCTGAGTGCTGTGATGTCGGTTCTTGACTTAACTCAACTCAAATTCACAAAAAAAAAAAAGCAAAGAGCACTTATTCAAACCATGTGGAGTATTGATCACTCGTGCGAGATGTCCAGTGGCCTATTCCATATTCATATGGTTATTGACCAATCATTATATGACTCCAAGGTCATGTGGATAATACCACACCGTCCGCATTTATTTCCCAGACCATTTCGTGGTATCCATTTGTTGGAACCCAGGTCAAGCAAAATATATCCTTCCCACGAAGGAGATTCGAACATATGACCCTCGGGTTGGCAGTCAAGCAATCTAGCCACTGCCGTTACTCAGCTCTAGTTACATATTAACAACAATACATGGCTAAACTTATCAATATATTCGCTCAAACTTTAACAATAAATGCAGCCAATGAAACCTCATTTAAACAAGAAAAGGCACAAGTGAACTTACACATATGATAGCAAGAAATATATCACGGAAAAGATGAAGTAGGATACAAAGAATCCCGAGAAGAGGATCAATATCGCCCATCTCCATTTCAGGTCCAGTAGCGTGACGTAGAGGTCTTTCAGGTACTTGACCCGTTTTTTCTGGATGCCTTTGAATGCCAGGTTACTGGGGAGGAAAACAAGATACATCCTTAGGTGATTTCATATGATGTTAAGAAACAAGTTCGGGGAGGACAAACACAATACATACTTACAAGACAGATGCGAACAAGACAGATGCGAACTAGACAGATGCAGTGGGGCAATCGGGCAATGGATGGAACGTTGAAGAAACGCAACGAGGCAATGAGACAGACGTTGATGCATTAAGCTCAGTTCAGAAACATCATACATATGTGCTGAGAGAGACTGAGTACATTACAATAGAGGACGAAGCGGATTTGGAGACTGACGTAGAAATAGATATACACGTATATACTGATATTGAAAAGATAAAGGAGGTAGACTCTAAGTAGTATTATTATTACTAGTAGTAGTAGTAGTAGTAATAATAATAGTAGTAGTAGTAGTAGTAGTAGTAGTAGTAGTAGTAGTAGTAGTAGTAGTAGCAATGATGGTAGTAGTAATAGTACTACTACTGGTAGTAGTAGTAGTAGTGGTAATGATGGTAGTAGTAGTAGTAGTAGTAGTAGTAGTAGTGATGGTAGTAATAGTGTTTGCAGTAGTAGAAGTAGTAGTAGTAATAGTAGTAGTAGTAATAGTAGTAGTAGTAGTAGTATTAGTAGTAGTAGTAGTAGTAGTAGTAGTAGTAGTAGTAGTAGTAGTAGTAGTAGTAGTAGTAGTAGTGACAGTAATAGTTGTGATGGTGGTAGTAGACGTATTAGTAGTAGTAGCAGTGGTAGAAGTAGTAGTAGCACCAGTGATAGTAGTAGGTGTGATGGTGATGGTAGTAGTAATAATGGTGGTTGTAGTAGCAGCAGCAGCAGTAGTAGTAGTAGTAGTAGTAGTAGTAGTAGTAGTAGTAGTAGCAGCAGTAGTAGTAGTAGTAGTAGTAGTAGTAGTAGTAGTAGTAGTAGCAGCAGCAGCAATAATAATGATAATACTGGTCATATTGATGGTAGTAGTAATGGGTATAGTGGTTGTAGTCATAGTATGGTGCTTGTGGTATTAGTTGTACTAATATTATTGTATTCTGGGTATAGTTGTATTAATAAACAACCCGCATTGATTGCGTTTCGAACGCAAGGCCACTGGAAAGGCAGGTAAGGGTAACCAGCCTTGCGCTACCACGGTTCCCGAAAATAGTAGTAGCGTTAATCATATTAGCTGTGGTAGTGATATTTAAAGAAATAGTAGTAGTTAATATTTTAATTGAGAAGCGGCTGGCCGAGTGGCTCAGAACGCCAGCTGTCCTTCACGAGACAAGGTTCGAATCCTTGGTAAGGTGTGGATATTGTTTTGTCTGGGACTAAAAGAAAACCCAGCCTGCACAGTTGGCGGCGACTGAACTAGCCAGGCGGCCTGAATTCCTCAGGTCCCACACCCCTTGTTGTACACAGCAAGGCACTATAGGCAGTAGATGACAGATGACAATGTTTCAATTACAGTCCCCGTTTTACCGCACAAACTGGCTCTGTGGCGAAGGGGCTACGACGCAAATCGTAATCCTGCATACCGCGTTCGAAACACAGCTGCCAGCGATTTTGAAACAGACCGCTTTGCGTTGGTTTCTAGACAATGGTATGAGTGCCGGTCGTCCAGAAAGCAATACCAAACTACTGAGCGTAAACTTGCCTAGGAATCACAAACAACCAAACAGTATTGGAATTGACTGCTACGTCCTGTAAAGGATATGCAACTAACTGTTAACTTTGTTTTACCGCATACAGACTAGCAACCAGATTGTCGGACACACAAACCTCTGTCCCTCTTTCCTCATTAGCGTCCTTCTGGGTTTCATTCTTCTGCTGTTTAATTCTGCCCACGCGCGATCTTTCCTCTTCTCACTGCAATCACTTCCCCGGTTGTTGTCGTTCTCTTCTGATTTCTCAAATGTTTCTAGTTCTATGTTGTTTGGATATCTGAAAGCAAGAGTGAAAATATGTGGACATTTAGAGAACAGTTGCATGGTGAAACAACAGCCACAATTGAATTTGAAATGAGAATTGAAGATAAATAAATATAGTATCAACATAATAATAATAATAATAATAATAATAATAATAATAATAATAATAATAATAATAATAATAATAATAATATGACGATAAACACAAAGAAGAAGAAGAAGAAGAAGAAGAAGAAGAAGAAGAAGAAGAAGAATGATGATGATGACAATGAAGCTAAGGGGAACGCATTTGATCCACGACATAACCGTCCAGTTCTGCGACATGCCCATTTATCTCATTGCATCGCTGGTCAGCTAAATGCTTTAAACATTTCGTCGTTTTTTCAAACAATACATCCGCCATTCCTTTCACTGAAGTGAGCAAGTTCAAGGATTTGAAGGTTGCTTTCACAGATGATCTTATGCCCCTAGAAGTGTGACAGCTTTGTTTCTGATGGTGCACATACACTACTCCCTCACCGCTCTTGTTCTCATTTAACACCCGTTCTTTCATTCTGTTGAAACCTATTTAGTTTTGCCAATTCCTCCCCAACACTTGCTTATTTCCTTTTGCGATTTAATAATTTGAGCAGCGGTACTTAGAAATCGTATAAGTTTGTTGAATGATTAAAAGGAAATATTATAAGAGTGAAAAAATCCAGAACACTAGCAACATCAACATTTGCAGGATAGATGTTGATGTTGATGTTGAGCTAAGAACCGACATAACTGCACACAGGACATTCGCACTCGCGCTCCGTTCAACAGAGGGATAGAACATGCGGTTAACTGCAACGAAAACTGTGATCGTGCTCTTGTGTCATGTGTTCTAACACAGTTCTGTTCACTTCAGTCTTATTTTCTATGCTCACCTAGTGTTTCTCGTGGCTAGAATAGAATATGAACAAACAAGTACAGTGTGGCATTCTGAAGTTGTTCACTAATATATCATTCACACTGGAACAAAATCACGTGGTAAAAACACACGACATCGGAGCATATTCTTAAACAAGTGAATCGGTACAACATATCGATAGAACTATTTAGGTAAAACGAACTCGGAACAGTCATATCTGAGTAGAGATGCCTGGATTAGATTGGAACAAGAATCGCTATGGCAAAGATTCCCTTTTATAAAATTGAAAACACACTGACCAATAACAAGATGTCAATTGCAACAAGAAAATGTTGAAGTGCTACATAGAACCTGTACTTTTGTATGGATGTGAGACGTTGACAATGACGAGGCAAGCTGAAAAACATATAATGGCAGTGGAAATGTGGTTTCTGAGGAAAATGCAAAGAATACCATGGACAGAAAGAAAAACAAAAAACAATGAGCACGTCCTACAAGAAGCACTGTAAACTTATTAGAGAAATTAGACGTAGACAGTCAATATTTCTTTGGAACATGTAATGAGAAGGAATAAATTAGAGCACTTGGTGACAGCTGGCAAGATTGAGGGGAAAAGAACAAGGAGAAGGCAGAGAAGTAAATATCTGGATGGCTTGGCCACGTGGCATTGTCGAGACAGAAACATAGAGCTGATCCACGACTCTGGTGATCGCGTGAGATGGCGAAACATGATCGCATACACTTATCGACATGGCACATGATGATGATGATAACGATGGTGATGATGATGATGAAGAGAATTTCGTGCAACATGAAACGAGCAATCATTAATGTACTAAAATTACCTGAATCTGTCGAATTTGTACTCTTCCCAACGCGGATGATCCTCATAAATGTTGAGTACGGGGAAGTTACCCTCGGCCATGCAAGTTTGCTCTACCTTGATCTATCTGAGAGACATCAAGACAACGGTAGCATACTATAGTTTCATCATCATCATCATCATCATCATCATCATCATCATCATCATCATCGCCACCACCACCACCACCATCATCATCATCATCATCATCATCATCATCATCATCATCATCATCATCATCATCATCATCATCATCATCATCATCATCATCATCATCATTCATCATCATCATCATCATCATCATCATCGCCACCACCACCACCACCATCATCATCATCATCATCATCATCATCATCATCATCATCATCATCATCATCATCATCATCATCATCATCATCATCATCATCATCAAGTGCCTTGTCCTGCCTGTGTAGAACATTCCCGCTTTAACAGCCTTATAAAATGTATCTGTATCATACGCCAGATGTCCGGCCTCTGTTGATGCATGGGTGAATTATATACCCCAAATTTTATTCCACCTAATTGTGGGCTTCAAATGAAAACCTTAAAAGTGTGATAGAAATTACAATAATCACGCTTTAGTCTTGTAACCTGTCGGTATTGGTGTTAAGGATGTCAAGAGGGTTCAGCACGTGACATAACTGTGCAGATGAACACGGTGACGTCATAAGGACAATTTAAATATGGCCGCCCCACTTTTGACATGCATCAAAGGGGAACAGCGTTCTATTATCCATTTTTTGATCAATGACCTCCACTTTCAGTGTGTACCACATCCCCTGTACTTGCCAGACCTAGCCCCAAGTGATTTCTACCTGTTAGGACATCTCAAGGAGTCATTGAGAGGAAAGACTTTTTGGTCCGATGAAGAAGTACTACAGATTGATTAATTGATTGATTGATTGATTGATTGATTTAGGAATCGACATCACAGCATTCAGGGCATTCCCATAAGCGCTCCGTTCCCATCCTCAGCAGCCAGCGAAGAGGTCCAACACCAATAGTACCAGTAGCAATCTGATTATATGTCCGTCTCGCCTTTCCCCTGAGCGTCGAGCGTCGGCCAGATCCCCTCGTCACTCCTCGCTGTCTCATTCTTGCCAGACTATAGTGATCCATTTGCTACTCCGAGGTGTACACTTGCACCCACAAGGCCGCAACCACCTGTGCCTTGTCATGCATCAGAAGAAGTACTACAGGTGGCGCATGAGTGGTTACACTCTCGACCAAGAAAATATGTGCTTTTTTTTTTTCTACAGGTATCAAAGCACTTTATCGGTGTTGGAGAACACAGTGGTGACTAAATCGAAAAATGACACATTTGAAGCCCCGTCGTTTGTGGGGTCTTCCGTTTCTCCTCTTCCCCGCTACACCTCCCTCCATAGTTATCTTTTCCAGACATTCGTGTCTTTTCAAATGCCAAAAATATTAAATTTTCCCAATTTTATTTGTCTTAACTGATTCAGTGACAAACAAAATGTATGTTTGGACCAAACATAGCACACAGTCAAGTGAACAAGTATTATAATGCAAATTTCCAATCACTGAGCTTTAAAATTGCGGAAGATACCACGAAACAAAAACGAATAACACAATGCCTCTAGTATGGCGATATAGCGTCCTCCTGTACACAAGGGAGGACACATTTGACGATATATTATCCTTCAGTCCTGAATGAGTTAATAATTAACCAGTCTTCTTCAATATTGTGTTCTTGTTCGTCACATTTGTGTGTTGTCTGTTTCGTCCAATAAACTTTCAACATCTTGTAGTGTATGTAGCCTGAGGCTGGGACCTAGGGGTAGTGAACGCAGCTTCAGAGTCCGACACACCGGATTAGAAGTCAGCTGCCGGTGATATGGGAGCAGACCACTTTGCGTTGATTTCCCCATGATATGAGCGTCGGCGTTCCTAAATCAATGACGTAATACTAAACGGGGGTTGACATAATACTAGGGTTGACTGCGACTTCCTGCAAACGACACGCAAGTAACAGTTAATAATTTCAATCAATCAATCATGTGCCATGCCGGAAAGCGTGGGCGGTCATGATTCGCCATTTCACTCGATCACCAGAGTCGTGGATCAGCTCAGTGTTCCTGTCTCGTCCATGCCATGTGGTCAAGCCATCCAGGTATTTTCCTCTCGGTCTTCCTCTTGGTCTGTTCCCCTCGATCTTGCCAGCTGTCACCAAGTTCTCCAGTCCATTTCTTCTCATAACATGTCCAAAAAATTTTGACTGTCTACGTCTAATTTCTCTAATCAATCTACGATTTTCATTTGTCTCTTGTAGTACTTGGTCATTGGTTTTTCTATCTGTCCATGGTATTCTTTGCATTTTCCTCAGAAACCACATTTCTGCAGCCATCAGATGTTTTTCAGCTTGACTGCACATTGTCCAAGTTTCACATCCATACAAAAGAACAGGCTCTATGTATCCCCTCAACACTCTTTTTCTCGTTTCAATTGACATCATTTTATTGGTCAGAATGTTTTTCATCTTGCTAAAGGCTACTTTCGCAATGGCGATTCTTGTTCTAATCTCTTCAAGGCATCTGCCATCAGATGTTATGACTGTTCCGAGATAATTGAACCGATTCACTTGTTGAAGAATATTCCCATTTACTTGTATATTACATTGTGGTACTTCGTTCTTCCTAGTGACGACCATAACCTGTGTCTTCCTACAATTTAATTCCAACCCCAGCTGCTCACTGTGTACAACCACTACTAATTGTTGCAGATCCTGTGCATTGTCTGCAATCAATACTGTATCATCTGCATATCTAATGTTATTTATGTTTCGTCCTCCAATGCTGATTCCATTTAGGTCTTCTACATTTCTGAAAATATTTTCACTGTATAAGGAGAAAAGATCTGGAGACATTACACATCCCTGCCTAACACCTCTCTTAATAGGTTGGTATTGTCCTACTTCATTATCAATTCTTATGGCAGCTTGTTGTTTCCAATATATGTTTTTTATAAGTCTAATGTCTTTCCCATCAATTTGTAGATCTGCAAGCATATCCACAATGTTGACATGTCTTACTCTATCAAAAGCCTTTGTGTAGTCAATAAAGCAAAGATGTATATCCTTGTTTACTTCTAAAGCACGTTCAATAACTGTTCGCAGCATATACACAGCATTTACTGTACCCTTTCCTTCTACAAAACCATATTGTTCTTCCCCTATTTCAGGTTGTATTTTCTTCCTCACTCTTTGCATGATAATTCGTAACAAAATCTTTGTGATGTGACTCATTATACTAATTGTTCTATGTTGATCACATTCTAAGGTTCCTGATTTCTTTGGGATTGCAATAAATACAGAATTACATAATTCAGAAGGTATATCTCCAGTATCATATAATGTGTTCAGCAGTCTAGTGACTTGCTCTAGTCCAAATTCTTCTAAAGCTTTAATCATTTCTGTTGTGATGTTATCTGCACCGGGGGCCTTGCCAGCTTTCATATGCTTAAGAACATTTTGAACCTCCATCTTTAAAATTGCTGGTCCTTCATTATTAAATCTAATAGCATACTGTTCCTCTCTGTTATCATTATACAGGTCTTTCACATAATCTGTCCATACATGTAGAATCTGATCTTTTTCTATTATGATTTTGCCATCTTTAGTTCTTAGACAGCCTGTTGATGTACTTGTTCTTTTATTAGTAAGTTCCTGAATCCTTTTGTGCACTAATTTGGTATTTTGACTGTTGTGTTGTTTTTCAATTTCTAAGCACTTTTCCTCAAGCCATGATTCTTTTGCCTTCCTACATAATATTCTGACTTGTCTGTGAATTTCTTCATATTTGGCAGGATTATTTTTGTTGAGTCTTCTTGTTTCCATTAAGTGTAAAATTTCCTCAGTCATCCATTTCTTACGACCCACCTTCTTTAATTTTGAAATAGTTGTTTCTGCAGCCATATTGATTGAATTCTTTAACATTTCCCATTGATCATCCACATCCTGGAATAGGATCTCTAGATCAGACAATATTTCAAATCTGTTCTGTACTTCTATGTTGAATTTGTTTTGTATTTCCTTGTCATTACTCAATGTACACAAATCATATTTAGTGTTCCCTGTTGTATACTTGACTTTCTTCAACTTTATCCTCAATGTTCCTGTGAGTAATCTGTGGTCACTATAACAGTCAGCACTGGGAACTGTTTTTGCTACTGTTAGGGCGTTTCTAAATCTTCTGCTAATGAGAATGTAGTAATCTGGTTTCTAATCCTGCTATCAGGACTCCTCCAGGTCCATAATCTTCTAGGGTGTTGCTTGAACCAGGTGTTTCCTACAATCATTTCCTGTTCTTTTGCCCACTCTACTAGTCTGTATCCTCTTTCATTTCTCTCTCCTAAACCATAGTTTCCTACTGTGTATCTATCCCCTTGATTTCCTACTTTTGCATTGAAGTCCCCTATTATAATGTTTATTTCTGAATTTTTACATTTCTTTAAGGCAGACTCTATGTCATTATAAAATTCCTCTACACTATCTTCACTGGACTCTCCTGTTGGGGCATATACTTGAATAACATTTATGTTAAAAGGTCTGCCACTCAATTTAACTAGTAGTACTCTGTCCGACACGGCCCAATATCCATGAACAGACGTTGATGTTTTCCGGTCCAAAACTATTGCCACTCCCCCATGCCGATCCTCACCTCCAGAATAAATAATCTTAAAATCTTTATGTATCTTGATGCCTGCTCCTGTCCATCTCGTTTCGCACATACCTAATATATTAATTTTTTCTCTTTGAATTTCTTGTGTTATGTTCTCTAATTTTCCGTCGTTGTTTAGCGTCCTAACGTTCCATGTTCCTAATTTTAATGTCTCTGTCCTTGTCTTGCGATGATCAGTCTTTAACCGAATCATAATAAACTAGGCAATTTCAAAGAGGTAGTTTGCCGTTGCTTTCCTCTATGGCAGTGACCATACTGGCCGGATGACCGCAATCAGTGTCTCTCGAAAGAGAGAAAGCTTGCCGTCGCGAAACTCGAGACCATAACCAACAAATATCTGTCGGCTGCCCTCATAATTTCATCCACCACCTGCCTTCCGTGGCTTCTTTTGAACACTTCCAATTAACGAACACGAAATAACATCACATAATCCAAAGGATAAACACTATCCACACGAATTTCACGGGAATTTCCATAAGGAATCCACAGAAAAACACTGAACAGCTTCTCCCCCAAGACAGCGAGTCATCGCGTCGCCATTACACCGGTAGGCAAATAATAATAATAATAATTTACGTTACATAATAAACTATAAATAAATTAACCGAAATATGTTGACATGCAAAAGCGATAAGTATTGACTGGAGCGGGGGGGGAGGGGGGGGGGGTCGGTAGATTAAGAATAACCTTAATCGCACATGGTTATCTTTATAAATGCTCCAGTCTCATTCCATAGTTCGCACAGGGAGAATCTGACCTCGGAGCACTAAATCCCTAACACTGACTAGTATCCAAAGGTGTATGTATCAGAATTACAGATGTTACACAAATTAATTGGCAGATTGGTTTTTACAATTTTGAAATTAAGTCTATTTACTAGCTATCCCAAGTCTTGTTGTCCCCGATCACTTCCCACTAGTAACATTACATCATCAGTGTACCTAAGATTGTTTATTATTCTTCTCTAGAAGTTCATTTCAGGCAATTATCCAACTTGTTTGAAAGTAACTCATGTCTATAGGTTTAAAAGTGATTCATGTCTATAGGTTTATAAGTGATTCATGTCTATAGGTTTGAAAGTGATATATGATTATAAAGTTAGACGTGATTTATGACTATAGGTTTAGAAGTGATTTATGTCTGTAGGTTTAAAAGGTATGGGGAATGCATGCTTCCGGCTTCTTCCCCCCCCCCCCCCCCCACGACCACGCCCCTTTTGAATTAGTGCCCAGTCCATAGATGTGCTGATCCTACTAGCGAGTAAACTGGACTGATGTTTGCGTGTGGATTAGATTTTCCTATTGATAGTATCCCTCGCCATCAGGCGAACCCACTCCGACTTCATAGGAACTTGTAATTTCCTTCCCCAAATCAAGGACGAGAAGTCAACATTTCAGTCCATCTGTCCAGTGTGCGGAGTGAACACCACAACCCAGTCACCAGAGCAAGTTTAAACTCGAGTGTGGTAAACCATTCGACCACGTCGACTTCCATCTTGAGGTCAAATAGAAGTAAGTAAGTAACGAACGAACGAACGAACGAACGAACGAACGAACGAACTTTATTTTGAAAGGATCACAAATTGGGGACGCAGGCCAGTGTTACATTCGGCCCTTCCAATCAATCATCTTTCGTTCATCATTGTGCATATTACATTCACATAAGAAAGAAAAAAACATTGTCAAATGAATGTTGTAAACGAAAGCAATGCATATTATCATGTTATGAGACAGGCAGGCAGGCAGTCACACGTTCATAAACACATACATACAATCCTGCATACATACTTACATCATTTACCCACACTCTCACAATTATGCACCCACTCCACCTACCCATCATGTGCCATGCCGATAAGCGTGGGCGGTCATGTTCTGCCATCTCACTCGATCACCAGAGTCGTGGATTAGCTCCGTCTTCCTGTCTCAACCATGCCACGTGGCCAAGCCATCCAGATATTTACTACTAGGTCTTCCCATTGGTCTCTTCCGTTCGATCTTGCCAGTTGTCACCAAGTTCTCCAATTCATTTCTTCTCATAACATGCCCAACAAATTTTGACTGTCTACGTCTAATAACTCTAATCAGTTTATACGATCTTCATTTGTTTCTCGAAGGACTTGTTCATTGGTTTTTCTGTCTATCCATGGTAAAAATTTGGCATTCTTAACATTTTTCTCAGAAACCACATTTCCATAGCCATCAGATGATTTTCAGCTTGACTGCTCATTGTCCACGCTTCACATTGATACAAAAGTACAGGTTCTATGTAGCACTTCAACACTCTTTTTCTCATTTCAATTTATATCTTTTTATTGGTCAGTATGTTTTTCATCTTGCAAAAGGCTACCTTCGCAATGGCAATTCTTGTTCTAATCTCTTCAAGGCATCTCCCATCAGATGTTATGACTGTTCCGAGATAACCGTACCTATTAACTTTCTTAAGAATATGCCCATTTACTCGTATATCACATTGTGGTATTTCCTTCTTCTCAGTGACAACCATAATCTGTGTCTTCTTACTATTCAATTCTAATCCTAGTTGCTCACTGTGTGCAACAACCGTATCCACTCGATAACACACACATACACACTCCCTCGCATACACATACACTTTCTCACAATCACAAAATGTTAGTAGGTGGGGATGTGTGTGTGGGGATGTGTGTTTGCGTGGGAGATGTGTGTGTGTGTTGGTTGGGGATGTGTGTCGGTGGGGTGTGTGTGTGTGTGTGGTTGTTGGGGTGTGTGGGTGGATGTGAAATGTGTGGGTGGGTGAGTAAATGTGTGTGGGGATGGAAAGATGTGTGGCTATGGGTGGTTAATGTGTGAGTGGATGAGGGATATGTGTGTATTGGTGCGGGATGTGTGTGTGTGTGTGTGTGTGTGTGTGTGTGTGAGGGGTATGTGTGTGGTTGGAGGGTGTGTGGGTGGGTGGGTATAGCATGTGTGTATGGGTGAGCTTGAGTGGATTGGGGTATGTGTGAGTGGGTGGAAAGATGCGTGTGGGTGGGTGAGGGATATGTGTGTGGGTGGGTGCGAAATGTCTGGGTTGGTGGCGGGATCTGTGAGTGGGTGGAGGGATGAATTGGGGATGTGTAGTGAATAGGGGATGTGTGGTGGGTGGGTGATGTGTGAGTAGGTGAGGGATGTGTGTGTGGGTTGGTGCGGGATGTGTGTGTGGGAGGAGGAATGTGTCATATAACATGAGAATATGCATTGTTTATGCTTACAACATTCATTTGAAAATGCTTTTTTTGACCCTATGTGAAAGCATCATGCACTGTTGATGAACGAAAGATGAGTGACTGGAAAGGCCGAATGTAAAACGGGACTACACACCCAATTTGTTACCCTTTGAAAATAAAGATCAATAATAATAATAATAATAATAATAATAATAATAATAATAATAAACTCACTAACAATAGTTTAACCGTCAAAGTACAGTAAGGGACCCATTTACACGCATTGAGACCCATTGGACGCATGGTGCTAGACCCACATTTGTATAGACCAATCGGCACTCGGTGGCTGATGAGGTCGGTATCAAACCGGCAGCCTTTACTTCCGAAGACATTTCATGGTACTCACTATAGGCTGGGTTAACCTGGGTGCGAAGGTCAATTAAAACAAAAATTCGAATCTGAAACTATGGGAATCGAACCCATGATCACCAGATCGGCAGGCTTGCGTCTAAATTGAATAAACCATCAATAATATTATAAAACATCCAATAATCCAATAAAACAATCAATAATATAATAAAACAGTCAATAATCCAACGAACATTGTTTAGATGATAAAATGTCATACTACCTATTCTTGACGGTAAAATCTGATACAGAATCAACAAAAGTAAGAGACCGTTGGCAACAAAGGATTCTATAATACTGTCTTCCCTCAAGCGTGGACCTTCCCGCAAGCGCGGACCTTCCCTAGGTGTGATTTACTGGCGACGTCTGTGTCTGCCCACCTCCAAGATGATGAACTATCATTGAGTCTGACAAGACAAATGAAGCGGCTTGATTATGATTGATCCATGGAGTTGGTGCAGTGGGAGACATGTTTTAGCTGTATGTTTGTCTCTCTGTCTCTCTGTCTTTCTATCTGTCTGTTTATCTGTCTGCTTCTCTGTTTGTGTGTGTGTGTCTGAGTATCTATCTATAGATAGATAGCTAGATAAATAGCTAGGCAGATAGATAGATAGCCAGCTAGCTAGTTCTATATATATAAAACGAACGAACAAACGAACAAACTTCATTTTAAAAGGGTAACAAATTGGGCACGCAGGCCCGTCTTACATTCGGCCCTTCCAATCACTCATCGTTCATTCATCAATAGTGCATGATACATTCACATAGAAAAAAAAACATTGTCAAATGAATGTTGTAAACATAAACAATGCATTTTACCATGTTATGACACACATCCCCCACCTATCCACACATCCCCTACCCACCACAAATCCCCCACACACATCCTTTACCCACCCATAAACACCCCCAGGTCACACATACATGATCCCACCCAAGCACCCACACAATCAACCCACACACATCCCCCATCCCCCACACACAACCCAGGCACCCATACATGCACCAACTCACTCACCCCCCATCCACACAGATCCCCCGACCTACAGACATCTCCCCACCTACACACATCTCCCAACCCATCCCATACCCACACACACTCACCCACCACCACCCAGCCAAGCACACATCTACCTCCCACACACACATCTCCCCTTCAACCCACACATCCGCACCTACACACACATTTGCCGCACCCACCCACATATCCCCACTTAAACACATTCCACCACCCACACAATCTCCCCCATCCACTCACACATCCCGCACTCACCCACACACACATCCCCCACCCATCCCCAACCTACGCGCACTCACCCACACACACATCCACCACCATCGCCCCAACCACACACCCCTTAACCACACATTTCCCCCACCCACACACACCCCACCCATACAAACATCTCCCCACACATACAAACATCCACCACACACACACATATCCCAACCCCCACACCCATCTTCCCATCCGCCAGCACATTCCCCATTCACCCACACACACACCCCCCACCCACACACACATCTCCGACCCACCCTCACACACATCCCCTCTCACACACACATCCCCGACTCACACACACATCCACACCCGCCAAAAACCCACACACCCCACAAACCCACACACGCACACACTCACACATTCTCCCACTCACACGTCACTGATCCACACATATCCCCACTCACCCCGGACTCACACGCACATGTTCCCACCCACACTTGCACCCCCCCCCCCCCCCCCCACAAAAACATAACTATCCCACAAATATCCCACCCAACCACACTTCCCCTACACACCCACACATCCTCTACCTGAACATGCATCCCCCAATCACATACACATACCCCCCACCCACACACCCATCCCCAACCCACACACCTTCCCCCCACATACCCCCACCACACAAATACACCCCCCCACACACATCCAACACACACATCCCCCCCCACACACACACATCAACCACCATCTATTTCTATTTTTTTTTTCACACACACTAACTCTCTCATTGTCTCTCTCTCTCTCTCTCTCTCTCTCTCTCTCTCTCTCTCTCTCTCTCTCTCTCTCTCTCTCTCTCTCTCATTGTCTCAATCTTTCTCACCCACACTCACTAACTCTCACTCTCTCAAACTCTCTTTTACTCTATCACTCTCACAGACACACACACACACACACACACTCTCTCTCTCTCTCTCTCGCTCTCTTTGTCTCATATTTACTCTCTCACTCACACTCTCTCTTACAAGCTCTCTCTCTCACTCTCTAACTCAAACATACATAGTGAAAAATTATAGATAGATAGATTGATAGATAGATAGATAAGATAGATAGATAGATAGATAGATACACGTATAGCTATATGAATGGATAGACAGACAGACAGACAGATATATAGATAGATAGAAGATAGCTAGGTAGGTAGATAGATAGATAGATAGATAGATAGATAGATAGATAGATAGATATACCGATATATAGACAGACAGACAGACAGACAGACAGACAGACAGACAGACAGACAGACAGACAGACAGACAGACAGACAGACAGACAGACAGACAGACAGACAGACAGGACTAATTTTCTCGTGTGACTGTCTATAGATGTATCTAGAAAAATGTAAACAAATCGATAAGAACTTGGTCAGAATGTTCCGAAATTGCAAGAGATGTCGTCAGTTAAAAGAGATTGAGAATCCCTGACTGAACTAGAAACCGCTAATATTGAGGATTGTGTGGAGTTTCATAGGCACACGACATTTGGATGTGACATTAAAATTGATGCGACTGCCAAAGGTAGATTGGCAGGATAAGGAAATGACCAGCCAATAAATGAAAGTCCCTTTTCATATTGTCTTAATAATGATAATCACGCGATAAAAATGTTGTGGACATTAAACAAAGTATGCTGTACATGTTGCCAGCGGTTTCCAAACTATTTGTCTGTAGGGTCTGTGAGGTAGATGTTAACTGTCGTAGGATGTTGCATTTGACTTCTTTAGTAAACAATTAAACGATATTTTAAGCATTTGTGTGTGTGTGTGTGTGTGTGTGTGTGTGTGTGTGTGTTTATGTATATGTGTGTGTATGTTTATGTGTGTGTATTTGTGTGTATGTGTGTGCGTGTGTGCGTGTATGTGTGCGCGCGCGCGTGTGTGTGTGTGTGTGTGTGTGTGTGTGTGTGTGGTAAAGCGTCATGTTTATCGCACACGGATATATTAATGAGGGTGCCGGTCTCCTCCCACGGATCACATGCGGTGAATCTTAGTGTAGTGCAGGAACTCCTTTCTTTTGTTAAAAGTCAAGCAAGCGACCCATATGTTTTATAGAGCAATCGGCACTCAATGGGTGAAGTGGTCAATATTCCACTCATCATATCATCTCATATCATCTCATCATCATTTCATCTCTTCATCATCTCATCTAATCAAATCTCATCTCACCATCATCTCATCTCATCTAATCATCACCTTATCTCATCTAATCATCATCTTTTCTCATCTCATCTCACCATCTTCTTTTCTCATCTCGTCTCATCTCATCATCATAACATCTCATCTAATCACCATCTTTTCTCATCATCTCAACGCATCATCTCATTTCGTCACATCATCATCCTTTTTAATCTCACATCATCATAATCCCATCTCATCTCATCTTGTTCCTCTTGTACCTTGCGGTGTCCAGGTGAAGTATAGACAGCGGGGTAGTACCCGTTTATGGGCTTCATGTATCGAGATTCCCAAGGACCTGCTATTCCCTCTGTCCATCGTTTACATGGTAGGGCTCGTCTTCTGGTTCTGTTTGGTCTGTACATCACTGCTTGTTGCGGTATACTGTTAGTTGGTAACCTTCTTTCTTCTTAATACCTTGTGTTGGTTTCATATAATGGTATGAGTTCCTGTCGTTCAGAAAGCAGTGTCAAACTACTAAACTTAAACTTGGCAATAAATCACAAAACAGCCAAAAAAATGCTGGGGTAAAGGGTATGCAACTAACTTTTAACTTTTAATACCTTGAGTATTCTTCTCCAGAATCTCATTTCCTGTTTTGAAATGTGTCTTTTCTCTTTTTCTGCCATCTTCTCATTATGCTGCCTGCATTCTCTTTGAGCAGTAGGAATAAAAATCCCCTCCCAGTTTGCTAGATCAGTAGCAGGTTTAAGACAAAATTTGACCAATGGGAGTCCATCCCACCTGGCGAACCAGAGCCCCGTTGGCCCTTGACCTCGCGGTGGGGGGGGGGGGGGGTATGCTGACAAATGTTTGTCAGCATAAACATTGGCAACACTCTTTGGCGGGAGACATTTCGCGAATGACGCCGAAGTTGAATGTGAAGTGACAACGTGGTTTAGGAAACAGAGCGCAGTTCTATGCAGCCGGTTTGGGAGGACTGATAAAACGATGGGATAAGTGCATCAATGTTGGTGGAAATTATGTTGAGAAATAAAGGAACAATGTATGTATAAAAATAAACTGGTTTCAAGTTGTTATCATGTGCAGTTATTTTTCTACAGACATGTGTGACTTACTCATTAACTTACCCTCTTATATAGGTTTCACCCGATTACTGATCAAACAACGGATAACAGATCGCTGCTCCTATTTGGTGCATGTCACAAGTTGGGCGGCCATCTTTAAACTGCCCTTATGACATCACCGTGTTCGTCTGCACCGTAATGTCACGTGTTTAACACTTTCGACATCTTTAACAACAATATTGACAGGCCGCAAGACAATGGCATGGGTTATTGTAATTATCATCACACTTTTAAGGTTTTCATTTGAAGCACCCTCGTACAAGCGTCCCGTGTTTACGTTTATTGATGGTATGACTTCTGGAGCATGTCAGTAACATACAAACTTGCTTGCCGGTCCGGTCGTCCTGTGCTCGTATCCTCTTCTAGATATGGATCCCCCCGCACACACCCCCATTGAAATAAGCTTTCAAATCGACTCAGCCTAAAATAGGTACGAGGAAAGTTCTTGGGAAAAAAGGCGATCGGCGGGATACTGACCGCAACTCCATAGAGTGCTGAATGGGCTAAAAATATTGGCCTACCACCATATACGCTACATGCCCCTTGGAATGAGACGGGGTCCTCTACTTTACTTTTGATGAAGTGACAAAGAGTATTATTTAAAAACCTCTGGTTCTGGTAAGTATTATGTGCCCTGCAAAGTGACGTTGGAGACAATGCATCTCCACAGATCTCGGTTCTTTGTATCGTGCATTAACTAATTCAGTACCAAGTGATAGTATATCGTCAAATGTAAACCTTCCACTTGGACAGAAGGACAATATATCGTGTTTTTTGTTTTATTTCGTGGTATCTTCCGCTTTATCAATGATTAGTGAACGGAAATTTACATTATAATACCTGTTCATATGACTGAATACCAGGTTTGGTCCAATCCTACTTGTTGTTTGGCACTCAGTCAGTTAATTCTATTGACCAAATTCCTCCATACCATTGTCTGGACCATCCAAGTCATATCTCTCGACCTGCCTCTGCGTTTTCTACACCTGATCTTTCAATTCGGCACGATGTTCTCCAATTCCTCTCTATTCATATTAAATGATCAATGTTTAGTTTAGGTGCATATCCTTTACAGAACGTCACAGTCAACCCCTTTTTTTGGCTGGTTGCGATTTCTTGGCAAGTTTATGTTCTGTAGTGTGCCATTGCTTTCTTCACGACCGACACTCATACCATTTTATGGAAACCAACGCAACGCGGTCTGCTACCAAATCCCCCGCAGCTATGTTTTGTACGCGGTACGCGGGATTACGAATTGCGTCCATAACCATTTCGCCACAGACCAAAGACCATCGTCTGTTTCTTACATACGTATATAACATTCTACTTTAATTAGCCTCTTCCAGACAACCATTGTTATTTTCTCTGACCGTCCAAGTTATTCGCAACATTCGCCTCAGAAAATACATCTAATCAGCATCCAAGCTCTTCTGAATCTCTTCGTTCCAAGTTTCATTACCACACAGCAGAACGGGTTCAGTATAACATTTCAATACTCTCTCTGAGATTCATTGACACTCTGGGTATTAGGTAAGAAACATGTAATCTTCTGAAATACAGCTGTTACTTGGCCTTTTATGCTCATAATCTCTGTACTAACTTCTGTCTTAACCTCTGTCTTAATCTTTGTCCCTTAACCTCTGTCTTAATCTTTGTCCCTTAACCTCTGTCTTAATCTTTGTCCCTTAACCTCTGTCTCTTAACCGCTGTCTTTTAACCTCTGCCTCTTAACGTATGCATCTTAACCTCTGTCTCTTAACCTCTGTCTCTTAACCACTGTCTCTTAACCTCTGTCTTTTAACCTGTATCTCTTAACCTCTGTCTCTTAACCTCTGTCTCTTAACCCCTGTCATAACCTTTGTCTCTTAACCTCTGTCTTAATCTCTGTCGTAACCTATGCCGCTTAACGTATGTCCTTCCATCCGATGTTAAGATGATTAGTTAGTTGCATATGTTTTACAGCACGTTGCAGACAACCGCAGCATTTATTGCCTGTTTGTGATTTTACCAGCCAATTTAAGTTCAGTAGTTTGCCATTACTTTCTGCTCTGCCGACGCCTTATACCATCTAAATCAACGCAAAGCTGTATACTTTTACATCACCTGCGTCTGATTTCGAAGCCTCGACTCGGCATGCCATGGAATGATACAACTGCGCGTCTCACTATCCCATAAAACAGCACTGGTTGTCTAAAGACTGCTCTCGATTATTTGAATGTGTTGACCTGGTTCAACCCTTATGATCCGGCTTGTCAAATTCATGATGAGATGGCGGGGGATTTATGATTGATGGACGTGCGTCAGTCTCTCTGGTCTGGAGAGAAGTAACAAGGTGAGAAAACCGCGGATTAGACAAAAGGGATAGACAATAGGGACATAAGAATATTGAACTTTCTGTAACTGGAGTCGAAATCGCAGTGATATTACAGAAGCCCTGAGAAGGCGTTTTTGTTGATTGTAACTTCTGGTTTACTGGAGACGGGTAGTGGTGTGCTGTCTACAGAAGTATAAGGTAAAGTTTTCTAGTATAAGATGAATGGCACTGTCTGTCTGTTTGTCTGTCTGTCTGTCTGTCTGTCTGTCTGTCTGTCTGTCTGTCTGTCTGTCTGTCTGTCTGTCTGTCTGTCTGTCTGTCTGTCTGCCTGCCTGCCTGCCTGCCTGTCTGTCTGTCTGTCTGTCTGTCTGTCTGTCTGTCTGCCCGTCCGCCCGTCCGTCCGCCCGCCCGCCCAGTCTGTCTGTCTGTCTGTCTGTCTGTCTGTCTGTCTGTCTGTCTCTGTCTTTCTTCGTTTGTTTGTTTCTGTCTGTCTGTCTGTCTGTCTGTCTGTCTGTCTGTCCTGTCTGTCTGTCTGTCATCATCATCATCATCATCATCATCATCATCATCATCATCATCATCATCATCATCATCATCATCATCATCATCATCATCATCATCATCATCAAATGGGCGATCATGCTTCTCCACATCTTGCAATCAGTTAGTATTTAACTTTCTGCTGTCACAGACAGTTTATGTTCAACATTCTACTGTCTCTAACAGGTCATATATTATCGCATGCTATCTAGAAAGTTGCTACTCAAACGTCTGCTGCCTCAGGCAGTTGCTACTCAATATCATGATATACGAGACATCTAGAAACCAACATGTTGCTATTCCAGGCAGCTGGTATTTAATCCATCCTCTCAGTTGGCCCAGACAACTGCTTCTCAATCTCCTGCTGTCCCAGACAGCTGCTCAACCGCACGCTGTCCCCGACACTTGTCAGCAAACTCACACAGTCCCAGACAGTTGCTAATAAACACTCGAATTTCCAATCTCGTGCTTTGTCGGGGTGTCGGGTTTGCCAACGTCAATATTGTTGCCGTAAAATAGTTATGGTTATTACTATCTGCCATTTAACTGTCAAAGCCTGTCAGGTACTGCCAATATGGTACCTTGCGGTGTATAGCAGAGGGGTCTTTGAGCCTGAGGAATGAAGGCCTCCTTGTTAGTGCAGTCGCCGCGAACTGTACAGGTTAGGACTTTTTGCCCCCGACAGAAAAAAATCCCACACATTACCGAGGATTCAAGAAGAAGAATCCGGCGTTCTAGCCAATCGGCCAGCCGCTCCTCTGTTATTACTATCATCAGCACCATTATCACCACAACCACCACCTTGATCCTCCACCACTTAATCAGAATAACTCGGCTATTTTGTGTATATAATGTGGCCTAAGAACGATGACTACTTCTTTCTGATGTTTGCGATAAGTTGTCATTGCGAATCAGCTTCCCTTTAAACATCTAGATTGTCCATTGTGGCTGCTCAATTAAGGTTTATCATTCTTCTATCAGGAGAAATCAGGAGCCTTGGAATGTGATCAACATCGAACAATTAGTATAATGAGTCACATCACGAAGATTTTGCTAAGAATTATCATGCAAAGAGTTAGGAGGAAAATACAACCTGAAATAGGAGAAGAACAATGTGGGTTTGTGGAAGGCAAGGGTACAGTAAATGCTGTGTATATACTGAGAAACATAATCGAACGTTCTATAGAAGTAAACAAAGATCTACACCTTTGCTTTATTGACTACACAAAGGCTTTTGATAAAGTGAGACATGTCAACATGATAAGGATGCTTGAAGATCTACAAATTGATGGAAAAGATCTTAGACTTGTAAAAAACATATATTGGAAACAACAAGCTGCCATAAGAGTTGATAATGAAGTAAGCCAATATCAGCCTATTAAAAGGGGTGTGAGACAGGGATGTGTAATGTCTCCAGATCTGTTTTCCCTGTACAGTGAAAGTATTTTCAGAAATATTGAAGATATGGAAGGAATCAACATTGGGGGACGATGCATCAATAACATTAGATATGCTGATGATACAGTCTTGATTGCAGACAATGAACAGGACCTGCAACATTTAGTAGATGCAATTGTTACACACAGTGAACAACTAGGGTTAGAATTAAATTGTAAAAAGACACAGATTATGGTCGTCACTAGAAAGGACGAAATACCACAATGTAATATACAAGTAAATGGGAATATTCTTCAACAAGTGAGCAGGTACAATTATCTCGGAACAGTAATAACATCTGATGGGAGATGCCTTGAAGAGATTAGAACAAGAATCGCCATGGCAAAAGTAGCCTTTAGCAAGATGAAAAACATACAGACCAATAAAAAGATGTCAATTGAAACGAGAAAAAGAGTGTTGAGATGCTACATAGAACCTGTACTTTTATATGGATGTGAAGCTTGGACAATGAGCAGCCAGGCTGAAAAACATCTGATGGCTGTAGAAATGTGGTTTCTGAGGAAAATGCAAAGAATACCATGGACAGCCAGAAAGACCAATGAACAAGTCCTTCAAGAAACAAATGAAGATCGTAAACTGATCAGAGACATTAGACGTAGACAGTCACAATTTTTTGGGCATGTTATGAGAAGAAATGATTTGGAGAACTTGGTGACAACTGGTAAGATCGAGGGGAACAGACCAAGGGGAAGACCTAGAAACAAGTATCTGGATGGCTTGGCCTTGTGGCATGGTCGAGACAGAAACACGGAACTGATCCACGACTCTGTTGATCGAGTGAGATGGCAGAACATGACCGCCCACGCTTACCGGCATGGCACATGATGGATGGATGGATTCTTCTATAATACCACATATCCAAGGCTTCCATTGATTTTTTTTCCATCTGTTTCCTAATTAAACTGTGAATAATAATAATAACAGGGAGTTTGTACGCACTGTTAACAGGAAACATATCACTGTTATTATTATTAATAATATTATTACTTTTACCTATTATTATCGTTACACATGTTATGTTTTGTTTTCAGATGGCTCAAAGTTTAGCAACATCTGAATCTGAAATTGGGGGAACCATTTTCCTGTTTGCAGACCCGGAACCCGAAGTCCCAAAGACAAAGCGGTGGTGGGAAAAGTTAAAGTTCAAATGTTGCACCTTGACCCCATTCTGGCAACAAGATGACCCTGAAGATAAAAGGAAAGCACTAGTAAAAAAGAATGGTGCATACAGGTACGGTTCTACCTTCATTTCTTTAGAATTTACATCAGCCTTAGGTTTCTTTTCCTTTTTCGAAGGGAGTATTTCCAGTGCTTATAATCGTCAAATAAATACTTCCGATGTGCTTTACAAGCTACATCACAATCAAAATCATCATCATCATCATTATCTTCCACATTTAACGTCAAGCTAGTAGGGAGGAATAGTTGACGTTCCAGCGCCCGATGGGCGGCACTGGATAGTGTCATTCCGTATGATTGTACAGTACCTTTGATGTCAACGAATGTTCTGCTCGGGTATCCTTTTGCTCTCCTATCAGATCTTCTTAGATGTAGCACCAGTGCTGGTAGTTGATGGTGTTGAATTCTAGAGAGATGGCCAAACAATTTTATCTTCTGCTTTTCAATATGTGTGTTTATCTCATTGTCTGTCTGACAACACCATTTGATTGTCATTTTTGATAGCTATTCTCAAATATATCATCTCGCAGGTGTTGATTTTGCGTAAGTGTGATTTGAAATTAAATATCTGTAGTAAATACACTCAATGGCAAACTACTTAGCGTAATCTCTACTGACCCAAGACATCAACAACAGCTGAAAAAATGCTGGTGTTGACTGCAATGTCCTGTAAAGGATATGCGAAAAAAAAGTAAATACTCTGTGGCGTCATAGTTGTTAACATAATGTTTATCTTCTTCTCCTTTGTTACAACATTCATGTTACAACGTGTTGTTTTCCATGCGAATTAAACATGCGGAATAGATAATTGAAGCACGAAAGATGGATGGTTGGAAGGGCCGAGTGTAAGACTGGCCTGTGTCATCAATTTGATACCCTTTCAATGGATGTTTGGAAGGGCCGAGTGTAAGGCCGGCCTGTGTGATCAATTTGATACCCTTTCAATGGATGTTTGGAAGGGCCGAGTGTAAGGCCGGCCTGTGTGATCAATTTGATACCCTTTCAATGGATGGTTGGAAGGGCCGAGTGTAAGACTGGCCTGTGTCATCAATTTGATACCCTTTCAATGGATGGTTGGAAGGGCCGAGTGTAAGGCCGGCCTGTGTGATCAATTTGATACCCTTTCAATGGATGGTTGGAAGGGCCGAGTGTAAGGCCGGCCTGTGTGATCAATTTGATACCCTTTCAATGGATGGTTGGAAGGGCCGAGTGTAAGGCCGGCCTGTGTGATCAATTTGATACCCTTTCAATGGATGGTTGGAAGGGCCGAGTGTAAGGCCGGCCTGTGTGATCAATTTGATACCCTTTCAATGGATGGTTGGAAGGGCCGAGTGTAAGACTGGCCTGTGTCATCAATTTGATACCCTTTCAATGGATGGTTGGAAGGGCCAAGTGTAAGACTGGCCTGTGTCATCAATTTGATACCATTTCAATGGATGGTTGGAAGGGCCGAGTGTAAGGCCGGCCTGTGTGATCAATTTGATACCCTTTCAATGGATGGTTGGAAGGGCCGAGTGTAAGACTGGCCTGTGTGATCAATTTGATACCCTTTCAATGGATGGTTGGAAGGGCCGAGTGTAAGACTGGCCTGTGTGATCAATTTGTAACCCTTTCGTACCTCTTTCGAAGGGAGTGTCCCACATCACGTTCATCGTCATCCTGTACCGTGCCAATAAGCGTGGGCAGTCATTTTTCGCCATCTCACACGATCACCAGAGTCATGGTTCAGCTCTGTGGTCTGGTCGTGTCTCGACCATACCACGTGTCCAAGCCATCCAGGTATTTACTTCTCTGTCTTCCCCTAGTTCTTTTCCCCTCAATCTAGCCAGTTGTCACCAAGTTCTCCAATGTATTTCTTCTCGTAACGTGTCCAAATATTGTGACTGTCGACGTCTACATTCTATAATCTGTTTACAGTTTTCATCTGTTTCTTGTAGGACCTGCTCATTGGTTTTTCTGTCTGTCCATGATATTCTTTGCATTTTACGCAGAAACTACACGTCGTGAGCCATACGATGTTTTTCAGTTTGTCTGCTGTAACTAACTTTTGTCCACACTTCACATCCATACAAAAATACAGGTTCAATGTAGCACTTCAACACTCTTTTTCTCTTTGTAAATGACATTTTTTTAATTGGTCAGTATGTTTTTCATCTTGCAAAAGGCTTTATTAGCCTTGGCGATTCTTTGCTCTAATTTCTACATCTCCCATCAGATGTTATGACTGTACCAAGGTAACTGTACCGACTCACTTGTTTAAGAATATCACCATGTACTTGTATATTTCATTGTGGTATTTCTTTCTTCCTAGTGACGACTATAATCTGTGTCTTCTTACAATTTAATTCTAACCCTAGTTATTCACTGTGTGTAACAACCGCATCTATTAAATGTTACAGATTCTGCTCATTGTCTGCAATCAATACTGTATCATCTGCATATCTAATGTTATAATGCATCGTCCCCCAATGGTCATTACTCTCATATCTTCTAGATTTCTGAAAATATTTTCACTGTATAGGGAACAATTTCTGGAGACATGACACACCAAGTTATGTACCTCAAAGGATTATATGTGCAACTACAGCATACATTTCTTTAAGATTTGCTTCGTCCAGAGTCTAAACAGATTCCACACCCGGTAATGGACTCTATTTACCCGTGGGCAAATTTTCTCAAGCTAACAATCATACCAGGATAGCGGCATCGACCTTTTACCCCTGGTCAACCCAGCCAAACCTAAGTACCAGAAAATCTCCTGGGAAGTAAAACAGGCCATTGCTATACTGACCATATCATCCATCCATGATCGAAAGGTATTACATTATGAGATTAGCGCCATATATCTATTTAATACGCCCGATTGTCCTGTAGTTGATTTACGTTGACTTACTATGGACAGATTGATTGATTAATTGATTGATTGACTGTCCTGTAGTTGATTTACCTTGACTTACTGTAGACAGATAGATTGTCCTGTAGTTGACTTACTTTGACATCTGTGGACAGATAAATTGCTCTTTAGTTTACTTACTTTGACTAGCTCTGGACAGATAGATTGACGTATAGTTTACTTACTTTGTCGTCTGTGGACAGATAGATTGTTCTGAAGGTGACTTACTTTGACTTGCTTTGGACAGTTTCCGATGTAGGTTATCCTCACTCCAAATCCGCAGTCAGGATTTGTTTCCCATTAACTTTGTAAGGACAGTCTTACAGTCTACCTTTTGCAGTACGTTGTGTGCAACTGGTTACTGCCGCTTCCATCGACGATGATCTGTAATTTTCGTGGCAAACTGTTGTGTTGGTGTGCTGGTGGCGGCCTTATGCATGTGTTTCTGTGCGTGTTGTTAGTTTGTTGGGACTGCTGTCTGCTCCACTTTTCACATGGGACATTAAGGAGCATTTTGTGTGATATTGACTGACCAATGAACGGGCATTATAGGTGACCTTTTGCCGTGAAGTTGAAACCAAGACTAACGACTAACTAAGTCTTACAGTCTTCTTGTTCCCAGTTACAAATGATTTGTCTATAGGGCCTCCCCCCCTCCCCTCCCCCCAAATTTCTCGAGTATTTCCCTCACGTTTTCCTCATCTTTTTCTAGTAATTTCTTCAGACTTTTTACTTTTCTCTAGTATTTCCCCCAGACCTCTTCCTTTTGGATAGTATTTCCTTCAAACATTTTCCTTTTCTCTCCCAGAGTCTGTCTCTAGTATTTACCCCAAATTGCTATCTTTGCTCTAGTAGTTCCCCCAGATTACTTTATTTTCTCGAGTATTTCACCCAGACTGCTTGCTTTTCTCTAGTATTTCCACTAAACTACTTTCTCTTCTCTAGTATTTCCCCAGAATTTTTGCTTTTATCTAGTATTTCCCCCAGATTACTTTCTTTTCTCTAGTATTCTCCCCAGGCTGCTTGCTTTTCTATAGTATTCCACCCACATTACTTTATTTTCTCTAGTATTTCACCCATATTTCTTTCTTTTCTTTAGTATGCCGGAAGGCTTCGTTATTTTCACTAGTAATTTCCCCCGTATTCTTCCTTTTCTCTAGTATTTCCCCCAGATTTCCTATTGTTCTCTAATAATTCTTCGTTTTCTGTAGTTTTGTTCCCAGGCTTCCTACAAGCATATGAGTGCATGAAAATCCACACATATACACACATAAAGTAATCATGCATATAGTTGTTTGCATGAATACTATCTTTGATGGAAAAAAAAAAAAACTTCTTGTAGATTTCTAGAAATTCGTTACATTTGCTAGAACATTGAAAGATTACAGTTAGCTTACGTCACCACATAACATCATCTGCATTGCCACATAAATGAATTCTTGAAGGACAGACAACTTTACGTTTAAATATGTGGCTGACGAAGGATGAGGTAACCTGTAGATGGTTGTTGTATATGAGCCGTATGATGTGAATGAGGAAGATGGAGAGGATGGGAAAGGAAAAAAGGAGGTGGAAAGGAGGAATAAAAAAAAACAAGCAATAAGGGAAGTATGAAGAAGAAGAAGAAGAAGAAGCAGAAGAAGAAGAAGAAGAAGAAGAAGAAGAAGCAGAAGAAGAAGAAGAAGAAGAATAAGAAGAAGAAGAAGAAGAAGAAGAAGAAGAAGAAGAAGAAGAAGAAGAAGAAGAAGAAGAAGAAGAAGGAAAAGAAGAAGAAGAAGAAGAAGAAGAAGAAGAAGAAGAAGAAGGAGAAGAAGAAGAAAGAGGAATAAGCAATAGACGAAGGGAAAAAAACGACGTGGCAACAGAAGACGAGACAGAATAGGAATCAGTAAAAAAAAAAAAAAAAGGATAAAGTAGCAATAGCAAAAGAAGAATAAGGGTCAAAAGCACCATAAGAAGAAAAAAGGAATATGACGAAGAGCCAGCTACGTGAATATCAGTTGTTGTTAGTGATTAAAGTGCTGATTTCCTTTCTCTTTACAAGAGTGCACGCAGCAGGCCTTGGTGCCCACAGAAGAAAGTATTTAGCCGACATCTACGTCACACTACTGGATCTGGAATGGCGGTACGCCTTGGCCATCGTCTTCAACGCCTTTCTGGTCACCTTCTTGTTGTTTGCCATCTTCTGGTGGCTGATGGCTTTCAACAATGGCGATTTCGAAAACATCAAAAACCCAAACCACGAAGCTTGCATAACTGGAGTTCATTCCTTCGCCGACGCCGTTTTGTTTTCTATTGAGACACAGACCACTATTGGATATGGGACAGCATATCCGAACGCTGAGTGCTCTGGGACGTTACCCATAATATATTTCCAGGTAGGTGGTCTTATCAAAGGGTATCAATTCGGCATACAATTGTTGAATTAATGACGGCTTCTCGCCTTTGTCATAGTTGATTTAATCATCATCAGTATCACCAGTCATCGCCATCATCATAATAATCAGTAATTTTATATTCGCCTTTAAGAATTTAGCAAGTCAAAAGAAAGCCTATAAGGGCCTGCATGATGAAGATCTGCTTCTTTGGAAAAGTCATGAGAATGTTGAAGCTTGGGGATGTTAAAAAGTTGTCAAAGTATAAAAATACTGCATGACTTCTGCCTCGCTTGGAAACTGTGTGAAGATGTTTACACATTATTTACAAAAAGCAATAAAGTAGCCAAGCATAATATAAATCTCAAATTGGATAAAGATCCAGTTAAATGAAGAAACACCTAGTTTGCTTGGAGTAATACTTTATCGGCAGATGTCGGAAACGCCAAAACATAATAATTTCATGTAGGTAGTTTTATTAAAGAGTATCAATTTGATACATAATAGTTGTTTTAATGACTGCTTCTCATCTTCGTCATATTTGGTGTCATCATCATCAGCATCATCAGTCATCGTCACCGTCACATAATCAGTATCATTATATTCACCATTAAGGATTTAGCAAGTCAAAGGATAGCCTAAAAGGGACTGTATGCTAGTAGACTAGTTAAATATATATCTCACACTGGTCATTGGATAAATATCCAATTAAATGAAGACATACTTACTTAGCTTGGAGTAATACATGATCAGCAATGCTGGGGACGTTACGTATATTTCCTAATAGGTAGCTGTATAAAGTTAAAAGTGAGTTGCATATCCTTTACAGGACGTCGCAGTCAGCACCAGTATTATTTGTTGTTATGATCTCTTGGCATGTTTACGTTCAGCAGTTTGCCATTGCTTTCTGAAAGACCGGCGCACATACCATTTCGTAAAAACAAAACACACGCAAGGCGGTCTGCAGCCACATCGCCCGGAGCTGTGTTTCGAAAGTGGGTATGCGGGATTACGAACAACGTCAGTAACCTCTTCGCCACGGAGCCGGCTAGCCGCATCAAAGATGATCAATTTGTACATATTGTTGTATTAATGACTGCTTTTTTGTCTTCGTCATAGTTAACATCGTCAAATCTCAAAACTGAGAGGGAAGACCAGGAGAACTTTTAATCAGATAGCGCTGGGAACGATTAGTAGTATGACTCTTCGCTGGCTGTTGAACGAGGGGATGGAGCACGTATGGGAATGTCCTGAGTGCAGTGATGTCGGTTCTTAACTCAACTCAACTCAACTCTAACATCGTCATCATAATTGTCATCATCAGTCATCGTCACTGTAGTCGTTATGATACTTTCCATCAAGGACCTAGCAAGTCAAAAGATGGCTGTATGCTGATGAACTAGTCCTATGGAAATGTCAGAAAAATGTTTAGTCTTAGGGACATTAAAAAAAAAAAAAATTTCAATCTATACATAGTCTGCACGACGTCTGTCAAGTTTGGAAACTGAAAATAAACTGTGCGAAAATGTTTAGACAATATTTACAAAAAGCAATAAAGCAGCCTAGCAAAATATAAATCTCACATTGGATAAAGATCGAGTTAAATGAATAAATACCCAGTTAGCTTGGAGTAGCACTTGATCGGCAGATCTCAGGACGTTACCTATAATATATTTTCATGTAGGTAATCGTATTAATCTATTGGAGTAATATTTAATTGGTATTTATCTTGGAATAATATTTAAGTGTTGGTTATTTTGGAATAATATTTAAGTGGTAGTTGTTGTGGAATAATAGTTAATTGGTACTTATCTTGGAGTAATATTTAATTGGTAGTTATCAAGGAGTAATATTTAATTGGTAGTTATCCTGGAGTAATATTTAATTGGTAGTTATCTTGGAGTAGTATTTAATTGGTAGTTATCTTAGAGTAATATTTAATTGGTAGTTATCTTTGAGTAATATTTAATTGGTAGTCATCTTGAAGTAATATTTAATTGGTAGTTATATTGGAGTAATATTTTATTAGTGGTTATTCTGGAGTAACATTTAATTGGTAGTTATCTTGGAGTAATATTTAACTAGTGGTTATTTTGGAGTAATATTTAATTAGTAGTTATCTTGGAGTAATATTTAATTGGCAGTTATCTTAGAGTAATATTTAATTGGTAAATATCTTGGAGGAATATTTAATTGGAAGTTGTCTTAGAGTAATTAGTAGTTATCTTGGAGTAATATTTAATTGGTGGTTTTCTTGGAGTAATATTTAATTGGTAGTTATCTTGGCGTACAATGTTTTTCGTAGTTATCTTTAAATAATATTTAATTGGTTGTTATCTTTGAGTAATATGTAATTGGTATTTATCTTAAAGTAATATTTGATTACCTACTTTTTCACTTTCGTACTTTCCGACTTACTTACTTACTTACTTACTCTTTTACTTACTTATTTACTCACTTAGTTCTTATTTACTCTTTCTCTTACTTACTTACTCACTTACATGCTTACCTACTCACTCACTCACTCACTCACTCACTCACTCACTCACTCACTCACTCACTCACTCACTATACTTATTCAGTTACTCACTCTCTTACTTACTCACCCACTGTCTAACTATTATACACTCAGTTACCTACTCACCTACATATTCACTCACTCGCTCACTCGCTCACTAACTCACTAACTCACTAACTCACTCACTCACTCACTCACTCACTCACTCACTCACTCACTCACTCACTCAATCACTCACTCACTCACTCACTCACTAACTCACCCACCCACCCACCCGCCCGCCAACCCGTCCGCCCGCTCGCCCGGACACTCGCTCGCTCGCCCACACACTCGCTCGCTCACCTTCTCACTAACCCACCCACCCACTCACCCACTCACTCACTCACTCACCCACCCACTCACTCACTCACTCAATCACTCACTCAAACCCACCCACCTACCCACTCACTCACTCATCCACCCACCCACCCACCCACTCACTCACCCACCCACCCACTCACTCACCCACCCACCCGCTCACTCACTCACCCATCCACCGTCTCACTCACTCACTCACTCAAACCCACTCACTCACTCACTCATCCACCCATCCACCCACTCACTCACTCACTCAAACCCACCCACCCACCCACTCACTCACTCACTCACTCATTCATCCACCCACCCACCCACTCACTCACTCACTCACTCACCCACCCGCTCACTCACCCACCCATCCACCCACTCACTCACTCACTCACTCAAACCCACCCACCCACTCACTCACGCACTCACTCACTCACTCCCCATAAACTCAGTGCTTTTCACATTGTGGAAAAGTGTTCTTTACTTTATTTTACTTGACTTATTATGTGCCGTGATGACCACTTACTCACCCACTGACATTTACACGCGTATAAATAACTAAGATGCTTCTTATTTGAACACCAGGTGGTGTTGGGTTTCCTTATGGAGACCTTCATGCTGGGCTTAATCTTTGTGAAGATCGCCAGACCCAAATACAGAGCAAACACCATCCTCTTCTCAAGGCATGCAGTTATCAATCAGGAGAACGGGAAGCTAGTTCTACAGGTAGCATTACTGTTTTCCTTACAACTCTACCAGACTGGTACGATTAATCTGATCACCTCTAACACACAGGTTCGATTAGTATTATCGCCTCTGACAGGCATGCACGATTAATATAAATTGAAACTAATAAACAGCTACGATTAATTTTATCTCTAACAGACAGGTATGATTCATTTTTATCTAATTTAACAGACGGAAACGATTAATTTTATCGAATCTAACAGACAGCTACGATGAAAATTATCGAATCTAACTGACCGGTGCGATTAATATTATCGAATCTAACAGACATGTACGATTGATGTTATTGGATCTAACAGACAGGTACGATTAATGTTAATGAATCTAATAGACATGTACGACTAATGTTACTAGATCTAACAGACAGGTGCGATTAATGTTACTAGATCTAACAGACAGGTACGATTAATGTTATTAGACCTAACAGAAAGGTACAATTAATGTTATTAGATTTAACAGACAGGTGCGATTAATGTTACTAGATCTAACAGACAGGTACGATTAATGTTATTAGACCTAACAGAAAGGTACAATTAATGTTATTAGATTTAACAGACAGGTGCGATTAATGTTACTAGATCTAACAGACAGGTACGATTAATGTTATTAGACCTAACAGAAAGGTACAATTAATGTTATTAGATTTAACAGACAGGTGCGATTAATGTTACTAGATCTAACAGACAGGTACGATTAATGTTATTAGACCTAACAGAAAGGTACAATTAATGTTATTAGATTTAACAGACAGGTGCGATTAATGTTATTAGATCTAACAGAAAGGTACAATTAATGTTATTAGATTTAACAGACAGGTGCGATTAATGTTATTAGATCTAACAGAAAGGTACAATTAATGTTATTAGATTTAACAGACAGGTGCGATTAATGTTATTAGATCTAACAGAAAGGTACAATTAATGTTATTAGATTTAACAGACAGGTACGCTTAATGTTAATGAATCTAATAGACTGGTATGATTAACGTTAGCACCATAGACTCAACGTGAGTCAGGTCTTAGATATGACTGAGCTACCGTATGACTGTAGACCAGGGGTCACCAAAATTTATCACAGCGGGCCGGATAACTAACAAAAATGACGTGCGCGGGCCGGATACTCATTCTGTACAACACTTGCACCGAGCTCCGTGGCGAAGGTGTCACGGACGCGCTTCGTAATCCTGTATACCCGCGTTTGAAACACATCTGCGCGCGATTAGGCAGCAAACCGCGTTGCGCTGTTTTTTACGCTATGGTATGGGTGCCTGTCGTTCAGAAAGCAATGACAAACTACTGAACGCAAACTTGCCAAGACACCAACAACAGCAAACAATGCTGGTGTTGACTGCAAACGTCCTGTATAGGATATGCAACTAACTTTAACAATACTTGCAAGCCAGAACGAAATCTCTGGGGGAAAAGACGAAAAACTAAGTTAATCATGGGTGAGCGGCGTGCAGTATACAAAAAAACAAATACAACCAACATATGTATGCACTGGAAAAAAAAGTTATCAAAGAAGGCGACGTTAGCAGAAAGATAGTTACATCGGACCTAGTGTGCACATATCGGAATCTCACAAACAAAGCAGCAAATAAGGTTAGTGAGATGTGTGAAACTGATATTTGGCTTTCGAAATATCATCAATGTTTGGTTTGGAATTGCTACATCCAATCAAGAGAATTGCTTTCAAATGTTTTCTCTGTCTGTCTCTGTCTGTCTGTCTGTCTGTCTGTCCCTCTCTCACGGGGGGGGGGGGGGGGGTGGGGGGGGGGGCCTGAGTGGTCTCAAGGTATGGTGTCCGCCTCGAGTGCTGGAGGTCCCGGGTTCAAGTCTCGATGAGGGCCGCGATTTTTTCACGTGGACTTCTAGTAACAAAATTTCCCCTGGTCTCTGGGTAGTGACACCCGTGTGTATTGTTGCGCGCGTAAAAAAATCCCTTGGCAGTTGGAAATCGGAAAAGAGTAGCCTAACGGCGCTGCACGGGGAAAATTTCGAGTTACAATTTTACCCAATGTTGTTGAGGATCCTCGCCGGTGCTACGGAGTTCGTGCACTAAGCTGAGAATCTCCGGACTCAGGCTTGAGTTAGGAGTAGAATGGAGCACTTATGGGTTACACCCGTGTGCCGTGATGTTGATCAGTCGACTAAACTAAACTAAACTAACCTAACTAATATTTTCTTAATAACACGAGACTTCGATGGCATTTTTATGCTATGTTTGTTACTTTATTGCCTCTATTCACACTAGTTCACTTACCTATCACTGTCAAAGAAATCCTTGTGACATACCTATAAAATGGATGACAGGCAAAAAGAAGTAAATATTTCTTGAGCAGCGGACCTGTGTTGACAGGCGGACGCATCTGGGGGAGGGAAAGATGTGTGTGTGTGTGTGTGTGTGTGTGTGTTTGTGTTTGTGTTGCCATGGAAACTATGGTAACGTCACAGCGTAGGCGGCACTACAACCAGTCGGGGAAGGACTTGGGATGGCGCGAAATAAGCAAACATTACAATAAACAAGAAAATCTAGATAATATAATGTCTAATTGAAAATAGTAAATTTAAGACACATAGCAGCCAGGAGGTCTCCGCACGTGTGAAGATCTCCTATTATTCTAAACATAATATTTACATTTACATTGTATCATAACGTCTCGTGCTCAATACGTTATATTAAGCAAGTTCGAGAACCGTCGGAGGGCCGGATGAAATGACGTCGCGGGCCAGATCCGGCCCGCGGGCCGTACTTTGGTGACCCCTGCTGTAGACGGTACTACCTGCTTCTGTTAGCGTCGAATGTTAAGCGACGCTTACCTATACCGACACCCCACATTGTGCCAACGACTTCGGGCGGAGTAGCGCAATTGGGAGGGTACACGCCTTATCCTAGAGCGAGGAAATGCAACCTAAAGACTGAATGTCATGGCAGGGCAGACCAGGCCCTAAGCCTTGGTTGGCAACTGGTCTAGGATCATAGCTCCAACAGGCGGACAGTTAGAGCATTGCTTTGCTGATCCGGCAGCTTCTGCAGCTTGTCCGGTTCCAGACGTATTGGTGTTACATTTCCTCTGGAGAACACTAGACAGGCCGAGAGAGGGATCATGCTGCATGGGCAACACATGGTCTCTAAATTCAGCCCAGGCTTTTTGTTATGGAGAGGTATAACTCCATTTTACAAACTATCGTCTGTCAAGACGGCAAGGTGCCAGTCATATGCCCAATGTGTTTTAACTGATTAAGTGCCATGTGATGATCAATCAAAGTAAAGGGACTTCCTGTATCTGCCATGGGCGTATATATCGCCGAAATGCTGTCACTGCGAAATGTTGTCTCAATTAAAATATTAATACAGTAGTTTTTCCCTAAGCAATCTCATGTAATGTGAATATTATACAACATGTTTGCTACTATATTAACAACCTTTAGGCCATAATTGTGACACACCCCTACTTCCCATTTTCCGCCATCCACATTTGTGTCGTCTAAACCTACTTTTTGTGTAGCACTGAATCTGTTAAAGTATGTTGTATGGCTCTTTAATTTTAGTCATTAGCACTTCACACCCCATCGGCATTGTGTAGGTCAGAGATGTTGTCTTTCCACAGATTCGTGTAGGAGATTTACGACAGTCTCACTTGGTGGATGCCTCGATTGCTGGAATGGTGATTCGCCGCCACTCCACAGAAGAAGGCGCCTATTATCCCTTGTACCAGTTCAACTGTGAGTTCACAGCCAATGGGATGGCGGATCGTGTTTTCCTGCTGTGGCCAATCATTTTAACACACGTTATTGAGAAAGACAGCCCACTGTACGACATGCGGCCGGCCGAACTGAGCTCGGAAAAGTTCGAGATCGTTCTCTACTTGTCTGGCACCGTTGAATCTACAGGTATGATGAAGTGGTTTTAACTGACTGAGCGCCATGAGATAACCATCCTAAAATGACTTCCCGTACTGCCACAGGCTTAAATATCGCCGAAATGTGGATGCGAAATGTTGTCTCAATTAAAATATCAATACAGTAGTTTTCCCTAAGCAACCATCTTTAATTTGATATATATATATATTATAGCATGTCTGCTACCATAATAACAACTTTTATGTGAAACTGTGACATCCCTACTTGCCATTTTCCGGCATCCATTTGTGTTTGGTCCAAACCTACCTTTTATGTGACACTGAATCTGTTAAAGTTAATTCTATGTCCTTTACAGGACATTGTAACAATCCTAGTTTTTATCGGCAATGTGTGATGGCCAATAAATGAACGTAAACTTGCCAAGATGCAAAGAAATCACAAACTGCACCCTAAAAAAAAAAAAAAAAAAAAAAATAGAAAAGAAAGAAAGAACGCGCTGCAGGGATGGATTAACCATTAGGCAAACAAGGCACGCTCATTAAACAAACAGCGAAAAAAGTCTACCAACTCGCCAAGAATAAAAACTTCCTTGATGAGGACACAAGGAAGCTATTCTATACTTCTCATATACAGACACACTTTGACTACTGCTCTACAATCTGGGACGGTTGTTCTAATTCAAACACCAAGCGACTTTACTCACTCCAGAAACGGGCCATGAGTCTAATTTATAGCAAACATTTATCTGACAATCCTAGCCTGTATAAACGCCTTCAGTTACTACCATTCCGCAAACGCCTGCTTTTCAATAAAGCTAAACTAATTCACAAAATCCTGCATCGGAATGCCCCAAATTACATTTGGCCATTGTTTAAATATAATGCTAGACACAGTAAACGTTTAAATATACTACACATTCCGAAGCCTAGGATTGACTTATACAAAACAAGCTTAACGTACTCTGCAGCTCAGCTGTGGAACAATCTTCCACAAGAAATCAAAGACATCACCAATCCCTATTCATATAATCGCAAATTATTCGAACACTATCTCAATACGGATTACCTTCCCCCTTAATAATTGAGATAATAATAATAATAACAACAACAAAACCCTAGTATAACAGCCAATCCCCTTTTTGTAGGCCAGTATATTCCACATGGCTAATAACAAGTGTCAGACCATTATCTAATATTACTGTGTCGTGTAGTTTTGATGTTTGCATTTTGCCCATGCCTTTATAATGCATATCTTTTATATTGTTGCTGTTCTTTGTTAGCCTTGAATGATGTGTGAATGAAATAATGTATGAAAGAGAGTGATAGAAGGGCAGAATGTTAGACGGGCCTGCGTGCCCAATTCTTAACCCTTTGAAAATAAAGTTTGTTCGTTCTTTCGTTCGTTCAGAACTGCCTATCGTGGCTTTCAGAACGGCCTATGATTGCTTTCAGAACAGCCTATCATTGCTTTCAGAACAACCTGTCATTGCTTTCAGAACAACTTATTAATGCTTTCAGAACTGCCTATAGTGGCTTTCAGAACGGTCTATCATTGCTTTCAGAACAATCCGCCATTGTTTTTCAGCACGGTCTGTAATTGCTTTCAGAACGGCGTATCATTGCTTTTAGAACACACTATCGGTAAAATGGTGACGATTTCTGTGGATGATGTTATTTCGTATTCGATTTTGAAAGTTGTTCACAAGAAGCCACGGAAGGCAAGTGGTGTATGAATTTTGAGGGCAGCCGACAGATAGTTGTTGATTATAGTCTCAACTTTCGCGACGGTAGGCAGAATATCTATTTCACAGAACAATGGCTAGCGTCATCGACGAGTATGGTCACTGCCCAGGAAGGAAAGCAACGGCAAACTACCTTCTTTAAAAGTGCCTCCTAGGTTATTATCTCATCTCATCTCATCTCATCATGTTCCTCTTGTACCTTGCGGTGTCGAGGTGAAGTATAAACTTCGTGAGAGTGCCCGGTTATGGGCTTCGTATATCGACATTCCCATGGATTCTGCTATTCCCCCCGTCCAATGTTTACGTGGTCGGCCTCTTCCTCTGTTTCCATCTGGTCTGTACATTATTGCTTGTTGTGGCATGCTGTTGACTGGTAACCTACTTGCATAGCCAAACCATTTGACTTGCTTCTTTCTAATAAAATCTAGTACTGCTTTAACCCCCACTTTAGTCCTGATTTCTTCATTTCTGATCTTATCTCTTCTTGATACGTTGAGTATTCTTCTCAGGAACCTCATTTCTGTTGTGATTGTTCTTCTCTTTTTCTGTCATTGTCCATGATTGGCATTGGTAGCACAGAGTTGGTATGAAGATTGTGTTGTAAAGTGCTTTCTTAGTAGTTATTGATACATGTTTGTTCTTTAGTATTGGTGCCATTTGTCCAATGAGTTGATTTGCCTTATTGCACCTATTTTCGATCTCGTCTTCTGATCTGCCATTTGATGATATTATACTTCCTAGGTACTTGAAACACTTTACTTGTTTCAAGGGATATTCGTTTAGGTGAATTGTTGCTGTTTGTTCTTCTTTAGTTGTAGTCATTACCTCTGTTTTGCTTGTGCTAATTTTCATGTTATGTTCCCTACACATTTCGTTTAGACTATTCATGTGGTCTTGTAATTCAGCTTCGGATTTTGCTATTAGTGCTTGGTCGTCCGCAAACAGGAGTTCTCTAATGGTTAGATTTGCAGATGGTTCTTCTTCTGTGTTCTCGTCATGCGGTATTCTTGCTGTTTCTGCTTGGCTGGTTTCTTTACATATGTTGTCTATATATGTTATGAACAAGAGAGGGGACAGGACACAACCTTGTCGTACTCCAGATCTTATGGTGAAGGGTTCTGAGTGTCCTCCAGTTGCTCTCACTATGCATTCACTGTTGTTGTATAAACTTCTACATAGGTTTGTTAGATGTGTACTCACTCCATATTGATTAAGGATTTCCCACAGTTTGTTTCTATCTACTCTATCGAATGCTTTTTCGTGGTCGACAAAGGCTAAGTAGAGTGTTTCATTGAATTCGATTGATTTTTCTATAAGTTGTCTAAGAGCAAAAATGGCATCTGTGCATCCTTTGTTTTTCCTAAATCCAAGATGCGTTTCGCTTAGCTGGGGTTCTAAAGTAGTTCGTAATCTTTTTTCAAGAATTTTGCAAAATATTTTCCCAGTATGACTCAACAGTGAAATGCCCCTGTATTGTGTGCAGTCTCTTTTACTGCCTTTGTTTTTCCAAATTGGGATAATTATGGCGTTTCCCCAGTCTCGTGGTGTCTGTTGTTCTACCCAAACATGGTTGAATAGTCTATGTAGCCAAGCTGTTCCTACTTCTCTTGCTGCTTTAATTAGTTCATTTGGTATTTCATCCTGTCCCGGTGATTTGTTCATTGGGGCTAATCTGATGGCTTCTATAATTTCTACTTTTAGTATGTCTGGTTCTAGTTCTTCGGTGACATCTGTGTAGGTATCTTGAATTCCTGTGACATCTGATGGGATGTTGAGAAGTTGTTCGAAATACTGCTTCCATCTTATTAGGATCTGTTTTTGTTCGCTTATTGGTTCTCCATTTTGGCTGTTAATTATTTCGGTTGGGTCAAAGGGTTCTCCTCTGGTTCGCATTGCACTTATCTTTTTGTAGAAGTTTCTAGTTGCCTCCTTGTAGTTTTTATTTAGGGCTTCTCCATACTCTTCCCAGTCTTTTTGTTTTTCCCTCTTTACTATTCTACTCACATGTCTTCTCGCTATTCTATATTCTCTGTGATCACATTCCTGTTTGCTCTTCAACCACTTTTTATATTTATTATAGTTTATTATGATTCGCCTAATTACAGATCATCACAAGAGGAAGACAGGGACATTAAAATTAGCAACATGGAATGTTAGGACGTTAAGCGACGAGGGAAAATTAGATAACATTAAACAAGAAATGGAAAAAAGAGAAGATTAATATATTAAGGATGTGCGAACGAGATGGAAAGGAGCAGGGAATAAGATAGATGTGTTACTTGTCCAGATGATATTCTGTACACTTTGTTACTTGTCCAGATGATATTCTGTACACTTTTTTTTTAATTGTCCAGATTATCAACTGAAAACTGTGTTACTTGTCAAGATGATAGTTTGTAAACTGTTACTTGTCCTGATGATCAACTGAAAACTGTTACTTGTCCAGATGATAGTTTGTAAACTGTTACTTGTCCTGATTATCAACTGAAAACTGTGTTACTTGTCCAGATGATAGTTTGTAAACTGTTACTTGTCCAGATAATAGTTTGTAAACTGTTACTTGTCCAGATTATCAACTGAAAACTGTGTTATTTGTCCAGATGATGGTTTGTAAACTGTTACTTGTCCAGATTATCAACTGAAAACTGTGTTACTTGTCCAGATGATAGTTTGTAAACTGTTACTTGTCCAGATAATAGTTTGTAAACTGTTACTTGTCCAGATTATAGTTTGTAAACTGTTTCTTGTCCAGATTATCAACTGAAAACTGTGTTACTTGTCCAGATGATAGTTTGTAAACTACTACTTGTCCAGACGATAGTTTGTAAACTGTTACTTGTCCAGATAATAGTTTGTAAACTGTTACTTGTCCAGATTATAGTTTGTAAACTGTTTCTTGTCCAGATTATCAACTGAAAACTGTGTTACTTGTCCAGATTATAGTTTGTAAACTGTTTCTTGTCCAGATTATCAACTGAAAACTGTGTTACTTGTCCATATGATAGTTTGTAAACTGTTACTTGTCCAGATGATAGTTTGTAAACTGTTACTTGTCAAGATTATCAACTGAAAACTGTGTTACTTGTCCAGATGATAGTTTGTAAACTGTTACTTGTCCAGATAATAGTTTCTAAACTATTACTTGCCCAGATGATAATTTGTAAACTGTCACTTGTCCAGATTCTCAACTGAAAACTGTGTTACTTGTCCAGATGATAGTTTGTAAACTGTTACTTGTCCAGATTATCAACTGAAAACTGTGTTACTTGTCCAGATGATCGTTTGTAAACTGTTACTTGTCCAGATGATAGTTTGTAAACTGTTACTTGTCCAGATTATCAACTGAAAACTGTGTTACTTGTCCAGATGATAGTTTGTAAACTGTTACCTGTCCAGATTATAGTTTGTAAACTGTTACTTGTCCAGATTATCAACTGAAAACTGTGTTACTTGTCCAGATGATAGTTTGTAAACAGTTACTTGTCCAGAGGATAGTTTGTAAACTGTTACTTGTCAAGATTATCAACTGAAAACTGTGTTACTTGTCCAGATGATCGTTTGTAAACTGTTACTTGTCCAGATGATAGTTTATAAACTGTTACTTGTCCAGATTATCAACTGAAAACTGTGTTACTTGTCCAGATGATAGTTTGTAAACTGTTACTTGTCCAGATGATAGTTTGTAAACTGTTACCTGTCCAGATGATAGTTTGTAAACTGTTACTTGTCCAGATGATAGTTTGTAAACTGTTACTTGTCAAGATTATCAACTGAAAACTGTGTTACTTGTCTAGATAATAGTTTGTAAACTGTTAATTGTCCAGATAATAGTTTATAAACTGTTACTTGTCAAGATGATAGTTTTTAAACTATCACTTGTCCAGGTTATCAACTGAAAACTGTTATTTGTCCAGATGATAGTTTGTAAACTGTTACTTGTCCAGATTATCAACTGAAAACTGTGTTACTTGTCCAGATGATAGTTTGTAAACTGTTACTTGTCCAGATGATAGTTTGTAAACTGTTACATGTCCAGATTATAGTTTGTAAACTGTTACTTGTCCAGATGATAGTTTGTAAACTGTTTCTTGTCCAGATGATAGTTTGTAAACTGTTACTTGTCCAGATTATCAACTGAAAACTGTGTTACTTGTCCAGATGATAATTTTTAAACTGTTACTAGTCCAGATGATAGTTTGTAAACTGTTACTTGTCAAGATGATAGTTTGTAAACTGTTACTTGTCCAGATTATCAACTGAAAACTGTGTTACTTGTCAAGATGATAGTTTGTAAACTGTTACTTGTCCAGATTAACAACTGAAAACTGTGTTACTTGTCCAGATGATAGTTTGTAAACTGTTACTTGTCCAAATTATCAACTGAAAACTGTGTTACTTGTCCAGATGACAGTTTGTAAACTGTTACTTGTCCAGATGATAGTTTGTAAACTGTTACTTGTCCAGATTATCAACTGAAAACTGTGTTACTTGTCCAGATGATAGTTTGTAAACTGTTACTTGTCCAGATGATAGTTTGTAAACTGTTACCTGTCCAGATTATAGTTTGTAAACTGTTACTTGTCCAGATGATAGTTTGTAAACTGTTACTTGTCAAGATTATCAACTGAAAACTGTTATTTGTCCAGATGATAGTTTGTAAACTGTTACTTGTCCAGATTATCAACTGAAAACTGTGTTACTTGTCCAGATAATAGTTTGTAAACTGTTACATGTCCAGATTATAGTTTGTAAACTGTTACTTGTCCAGATGATAGTTTGTAAACTGTTACTTGTCAAGATTATCAACTGAAAACTGTTATTTGTCCAGATGATAGTTTGTAAACTGTTACTTGTCCAGATAATAGTTTATAAACTGTTTCTTGTCCAGATGATAGTTTGTAAACTGTCACTTGTCCAGGTTATCAGCTGAAAACTGTTACTTGTCCAGATGATAGTTTGTAAACTGTTACTTGTCCAGATTATCAACTGAAAACTGTGTTACTTGTCCAGATGATAATTTTTAAACTGTTACTAGTCCAGATGATAGTTTGTAAACTGTTACTTGTCAAGATGATAGTTTGTAAACTGTTACTTGTCCAGATTATCAACTGAAAACTGTGTTACTTGTCAAGATGATAGTTTGTAAACTGTTACTTGTCCAGATTAACAACTGAAAACTGTGTTACTTGTCCAGATGATAGTTTGTAAACTGTTACTTGTCCAAATTATCAACTGAAAACTGTGTTACTTGTCCAGATGACAGTTTGTAAACTGTTACTTGTCCAGATAATATTCTGTAAACTGTTACTTGTCCAGATTATCAACTGAAAACTGTGTTACTTGTCCAGATGATAGTTTGTAGACTGTTACTTGTCCAGATAATATTCTGTAAACTGTTCATGTCTAGATGATATTCTTAAAACTGACATTTGAGACTTGTACTATGTATGTTACTTCAAAATTATGTCAGAGGACTGTCTTTTGCATTGCTTACATTGTTATTGTTAATGTCATATATTTTTGAAGGGAGTGGGAGATCACTGTAGTGCATGCCCCATCTCTAACAAAAGATGTAGAGCCCCATCCTCTTCTATCTTCAATAACCCCAGAATATGAACCTTGAGTTATCTGCAGGCCTCGTTCTATTAAGTATTGTCTAGGAGATATAGATTATGGCCCTGGTAAGAATGGTAATTACTAACTGGGAATCTGCCCCTTCTCCAATGATTCTGATAGCTCTGGAGCCCCCTTATTGTTTATCAAATCTGAGGAAAGTCTGTAGAATTTTCTCAGCCTGATTTAGATGAAGAAAACATGGATGTTGAGCAGTTGATAGATCTAGAGTCTTTTTATTTCCCCATTCAGTAAGTCATTATGAGTTAATTTATCTTTAAGCAATCAAACACATAAACAATCACATTAGATTTTGACAACATGATGTACAAAGAAGTTGTTGGCACAGATAGGTTTGAACTTGACAAATTAACAGAAGGTCAATTCATGTTAATCATTTATTGACTGGCCTGAGCCTTCTGGTCAGTACATACATCTCTATTGTGATTTACACAAAGTAATAGAACAGTTGCACATTGGACCATTGTCCCAGACAATCAATAACAAACATCAATATATGAGATGTCAACAAGTGTGAAAACATAGGAAACATTTTGATGTTGTACATATTAAGTATGATAGTGGTGTCTCAACCATAAACACATCAGTGTTCCTGTAATTGGGTGTGTTTTCAACCTATGAGAAAAGTAACCTGGTGACTGGAGGATTAGGTAAGCCAGGGTCCATTGACTGATGGATCCCCTTCAGGTCTGCCCGTATAGCTCCTCTGAAGGCCTCCCCATGCTCTGCTCATAGCGAAGTCATCCTCCCTCTCACTTGTGGTTCATCTCTTTCTCTCGGCTTCCCTCCCTCAGGTCTGATTTAGGTGGTTAATTTGCTGATGTGTTGGGTGGTTGTTGGTATGTAGCCACCAAGATCACTGATGAATATTCGCATAAATATATACATTCCTACCAATACAATAATAAGAAGTAGGTCGGAAGAAATCTAAATTCCTGAAGTAGGAACTAGTTCCCCTCCCCTCCTTTTCTCTCTGAGCTAGTGTTGGGTTAAGTTGGGGTGGTCAGAGATTATCACACGGTGTACGCCTTGTATCAACTTGTTCCTGCTGTATGTAAATTCTCCTTTGACCGGGGTCAGTGATCGTGTACAGTAAGACATTGACAAGAGTGAGAATATGTCAAGATGCATGTAAATAAATGACATACATTTAGAACATTTCTTCCACTAAATGGTGTTTACAATGTGTATAAATAATTCTCTGTGTTTTCCCAATTAACTACTTCTTCTTCTTGTGTCTAATAACTCTCTTCCATTACCTGTTGTTGTTGTGATGTTGAGTGTTGGGTTGTGTGGTGATGAGTGGTGTGGAGTGGTGTTGTGTTTTAAGTTATGTTGAGTAATGAGTTAAGTTCACTTCGCGTGATGGTGTTCCGCGAAGCACAACTTTCTCATGTGTTGCAGTTCATAAGTGCTCTTATCTAATTAAATTTGACATAAATATAAATATTTATTTCGCCAAACCCTATTAATTCTATAGATAAAGGAGAAAGGAAAGATTGATTTCACTTTCAGCTTTCTAGATTGTAAATAGGCATAGATAAGTCTGTTTTAGAACAAGGCACTTATTCTAGTACACGAACTGTCTTTTCAGCTGTAGATAGTGATGCATCTTTAACAATGTTTCTGGTGAAATGCACAAGATTGCTTTCGAATCATCACTTCTCACAGTTGTTTAGAATAGAATATAGTAGTGGAATGCACTTCTTAAAGTTAATAATTATCTCTAAGAATATCAGAGATTGTAGTTTCATCGAAGAGAATATTCTGCCCGGGAATGGCTTTGCGTCGTTAGAATCTACAGTCGAGCATTTTTACATTTCAGAGGTTTTAATTAATAATCATACATTTCAATTGACATCACAAACATGGGTTTACATTACTTGATACATCGGGTTCTTAGTCTAATCAAGGGCCAACAAACGTACCTCGGATCCAGACTTTTGCCTTGCCCATTGAATTTTTGGTCACACATTCTTCTCACATCCGTCCATGGAGCGAGTTCAGACAAAAGTGCGGGCTTATTAACATTTCTGATGAAATAGTAATATATGTTAATTATGCACTGGCGCGAAGGTGGTCGTGTGGTTTTCCTATCCAATGGTTTTCTGAGCTTGGTCTGATGAAATCTTTCCAAGAATCCACGTCATTTGTCACTTGTTCAGTTCCAGTTTTGATGTTAAGTTTTAAGTCCCAATCTCCAATTGCGTTTGTGAAGTCAATTTCTTTCAATGTTGTTTCCTCTTTTTGCGGCATGAGTTGATGAATGAATAATGTTGGCTGCGTTATGCCACAGTTAACATTCATGATACGCGCGCATATGCTCACATATCGACCTCCCTGCGATAATAACATCCTTTGTTGACATCCAGGTGAAATGTGTCAGGCCAGGACCTCCTATCTCCCAAAGGAAATTTTATGGGGACACAGATTTGAACGAATTGAAGAGTATGATATTGGACATCGTCGCTGGCATATCGATTTTGCAGGTGGGTGTTTGGAATGTTGATTTTACATGTATGTGTTTGATATATGGAATTTACAGGTGGGTGTTTGGTATATTGATGTTACAGGTGTCTGCTTGGAATGTTAATTTTACAGGTGGGTGTTTAGCATATTTATGTTACAGGTGGGTGCTTAGCATACCTATTGGTTTTGCAGGTGGGTATTCGCTGGCTCTGTGGCGAAGGGTCGTAAACCCGTACCCATGTTCCAAACACAGCTGCGGGTGATTTGGCATCAGACCGCCTTGCGTTGTTTTTTATTTATGAAATGGTAAGGGTGCCGATCGTTTAGAAAGCTATGGCAAACTACTGAAAGTAAACTTACCAAGAGATCACAACAACAAAAATGCTGGTGTTGACTGCGACGTCATGTAAAGGACATGCAACTAACTAACTTTAGATGGGTATTCACTTGTCGTTTTTTTAAAAATCTGGTAAAAACAAATTAACTTCAGCGAGGAATTGTACTGGGATGTCATGAACCTGAAATTGTATTGGGATGTCACGAATCTGATATTGTATTGGGATGTTATATACCTGAAATTGTACTGGGATGTCATGAACCTGAAATTGTACTGGGATGCCATGAATCTGAAACTGTATTGGGATGTTATATACCTGAAATTGTACTGGGATGTTAAGTACCTGAAATTGTACTGTGATGAAACATGAAATTAGAAAATTTTCTAACATTAAAACACAATTTAATAATATTAAAACACAAATCCTTCGTTGTTAACAGCGAATGATTTGTGTTTTAATATTATTAAAGTTTCTAATGTCATGTTTTTCTTTAGATCTGCTTGTGTTGTTCCGTTTCTGATGAAGATTATTATAATTGAAACGTCGTTCGTGGTGTCTTTGAATCCGTATTTTTATTTTTTATTTCAATATATTGTGGGGGATTTCCCCTTGTTATTTATATTCAACATTGTCGAGTTCGTTGTAAGGTACGTATACTGTGTCCGTATTTAGTATATCTCACTTTTTGGCAGGAGTTACACATACCTGTTTTTATTTCTTATTGTTACATACTGCTGAGATAATTACTTCTCCTATCTATTACAAATTGCTTTGACAATTAATTTCGTCAACGCAGGTTTTGATGACGTTGTCTACACTCAGAATATAAGGCACAGCGCCAAAGACTTGGATGGTTTTCGTGAAGCCGACGAGGAAAGAGCCACGAAGACAAGTAAAGATGCCTCTTTGGAAGTTGCAGCAGCATCATCATCATCAACAGCTACAACAGCATCACCTCTATACGATCTGAGTGCAACAGAATCCCCATACGACAATTCAAAGCCGCGATCTGTTGGACGGACTAAGAAGAAAGGACGTAAAGATACTAAACCTTGATTAAACAATATATTTAATGAGTATAGTTTTGTCACAAGGAAGTTGCATAACCGAGATTAAGAGCGGAATACGTCGAGCAGAAACTGCATTTAAGAAAATGAAAAGTATATAATGCAGTAAGTCAGTGTCTGCAGATCTTTTTTCCCTGTACGGTGAAAATATTTTCAGAAATGTAGAAGATATGAAACGAATCATCATTGGAGGAAGAAACATCAATAACATTAGACATGCAGATGATACAGTATTGATTGCAGACAATGAGCATGATCTGCAACATTTAGTAGATGCGGTTGTTGCACTCAATGAACAACTAGGTTAGAATTAAATTGTAAAAAGACACAGAATATGGTCGTCACTAGTAAGAACGAAATACCACAATGTAATATACAAGTCATCATCATCATCATCATCATCATCATCATCATCATCATCATCATCATCATCATCATCATCATCATCATCATCATCATCATCATCATCATCATTTTCCACTTTTACCGTCAAGCGTCGTGGGGAGCATTAATTTGCGCTCCAGCGTCCGGTGGGCGTCACTGGATAGTGTCATTCCGTGTGATTGTACAATGTCTTTGATGTCATAAATCCATTTTTTTCTTGGACGTCCTCTTGGTCTTGTCGCAGATGATCTCTGATGTAAGACCAGTGATGGTACCGGTAGTTGTTTCTGTTGCCTTCTAACGACATGGCCAAACCACTTGATCTTCTGTCTTTCAATAAATGTGGCACAAGGTGTTGATCCCACTGTCTGTCTGATAACAGCATTTCTTACTCTGTCTCGGATTGTTAAGTTGGCAACTCTACTCGGGAATCTCATCTCGCAGATGTTGATTTTGCGAAAGTGTGATTTGGATAAAGTCCAATATTGAGATTGGTAGCATAGGGTTGGTGTGAATATGCTGTTTACTATCTGTCATTTTGCGGACGTGGGTATATTTGGATGTTTCAGTACGGGTGATAGTTGATATGTAAGTGCATTAGCTTTTTGACATCTGATTTCAATTTCTCTGTCCAATCTGCCATATTCTGTGATCATACTTCCAAGATATTTGAATTCTTTAACTTGTTTCAGAGGTGTGCCATTTATCTGTATACTTAGTGGGGCCGGCGATCTGCTAACCTGCATTACATTTGATTTGGCTGCGTTTATATTCATTTTGTATCTGCTGCAGGTTGAATTCGGATTGGTAATATGATGTTGTAGTCTGTCCTCATCGCTGTAAAACAGGCACTGATTGTCTGCAAATAGAAGTTCATTTATGTACTGTGGATCATTTGTTTCATCTGGAGTAAAGAGGTCTAAAGTTTCTTTTTATGTAAATGGGAATATTCTTAAGCAAGTGAATCGTGCAATTATCTCGGAACAGTCATAACATCTGATAGGGGATGCCTTGAAGAGATTAGAACAGGAATCGCCATGGCGAAAGTAGCCTTTAGCAAGATGAAAAACATTCTGACCAATAAAATGATGTAAATTGCAACGAGAAAAAGCGTGTTGAGGTATCACATACAACCTGCTCTTTTGTATGGATGCGAAACGTGGATAATGAGCAAACTGGCTGAAAAATATGTGATGGTTGTGGAAATGTGGTTTCTGAGGAAAATGCAAAAATACAATGGACAGACAGAAAAAAAAAACAATGAGCAAGTCTACAAGAAACAAATGAAAATCGTAAACTGATTAGAGAAATTAGATGTAGACAGTCAACATATTTTGGTCATGTTATGAGAAGAAATGAATTAGAGAACTTGGTGACAACTGACAAGATTGAGTGTAAAAGAACAAGAGGAAGGCAGAGAAGTAAATACCTGGCTTGACCAATTGGCATGGTTGAGACAAGAACACTGAACTGATCCATGACTCTGGTGATCGAGTGAGATGGCGAGACATGACCGCCCACGATTATCGGCATGGCACATGATGATGATGATGACGTCAATGTCACTGAGTGTTAGAAATCGAGGACTAACATGTTTTGTTGTAAGGCAGTGAATCGTGATCGTAAAGTAACAGATTAAGAAGCACTTAGAAGAAAAGGAGATATTGTTCTTGAGACGAATGTTGCTAATACCTAAGACTTTGTAATAACTAGCAACGATAGTCTGGAGAAGGCTAATGAAAATAGAACATTATATTTAACTATAAGAAAGAGATAAACGAGTATCTTTGGTTATATAATAAGAAGAAATGCGTTGGAAACTATCGTGACGACCGGAAAGATAAGCTGGAAAAGAGTTAGGGGCAGACCGAGAGAAATGATGCTGGATGGAGTAAGACGGTGGTGTGAAGGAATATCAGGGTTGATCCAATGTGCTAAGGACAGAGACATGAACGCCTACACCAGCTGGCAAGGCGCATGATGATGTTGATGATGTGTGGCTATGCCTGTTGTGATTAAGTTAGAAACATTTCTTGTGTTGTGACAACCTGTCCATGTTGATGACCCTCTCATTACCTTCACCACCGACATCATCATCATCATCATCATCATCACCACCATCATCATTATCACCGTAGTTATCATTATGATTAATTGTATCATCAGAAACATCATCGCGGGGACGACCATTATCATGAAGATCGTGGTCATTACTATCATCATCATCACCACCATCATCATCATCATCACCATTATCATCATCATCATCATCATCATCATCATCATCATCATCATCAATATCATCATTATCATCATGAGAGTGATAGAAGGGCAGAATGATAGACGGGCCTGCGTGCCCAATTCTTAACCCTTTGAAAATAAAGTTTGTTCGTTCGTTCGTTCGTTCATTATCATTATATTCATCATCTTCACAAACACTATTTTCTTTATTATCATTCATTCATTCATTCATTCATTCATTCATTCATTCATTCAGAAGCAAGTCCTTTGCTAATCCTAGCTCCAATAACAACCCTCCGGAAAACTTCCCGATCAAAAGCAAGATGTCCCGCATCCAATACACCCATCTGGAGATCATCCGCCACATCCTGCAACCATCTTCTCTTTGGCCTTCCTCTTCCTCTCTTCCCCGGCATATACCCTACCATTATTGTTGTCTCCAAACGTTCATGACGTTTCAAGTGACCAAAATATTTAAATTTTCTTTGTTTTATCGTCTTTACTTGCCAGCCTGCTTCATTATTCAGCTCTTATCGTATGGATTCTTTTGTTCTTTTCTGTATCCAATGTATTCTTAAAACCCGTCTATAAAATTTATATTCAAACGCATTTATGCGCTGTTCATCTTGTTTAGCAAGTGTCCAGGTCTCACAGGCGTATGTTGCAATGGGAAAGATGCATGGTCTAAAAAATCTAATATTTGTAGTTCTATCTGTCCCCCTCCACAATTTATTCAGATGTTTTAATTTTTGAAGAGCAATAGATATTCGTAAAGGAAGCAGAGGAAGAGGCCGATCATGTAAACGATGGACGGAGGGAATAGCAAAATCCATGGGAATATCGATACATAAAGCCCATAACGGGCACTGTCCCGCTGTTTATACTTCACATCGACACCGCAAGGTACAAGAGGAACATGATGAAATGAGATGAGATAGATATTCGTCTTTTAATTTCTTTCATTGTGTCACCGTTGTTAGTAATCAATGACCCAAGATATTCGAAATTTTCCACAAACTCCAATCTTTCCTCATTAACATACATTTCTTTCTCCATAGTAGTTTTATCTGTATGCATTATCTTTGTTTTTGCTATGTTAAGATGTAAGTTGTGGATTTTCACTATCCTTTTGCGTTGAGGTTAATAGTTTTACTATACCATTATGTTATTTGGATAGTAATACTGTATCATCAGCATATCGAATCTCTGGTATTTCATGACCATCGATATTTAGAGCATCATATTGCTCCTTGGGTATATCATCTCTGACATTTCTCATTATATTTTCGGAGTACAGGTCAAACTAATAGGGTGACAGCACATAATCCTGACGACTCCTTGTTTGATATCAAACCAGTCTGATGTCTCGCCATCTATTCTAACCGCTGTTTGTTGATCTAGATAAAGCATTTTTATGAGTTGCACTACAAGTGATGGAAACCCAGGTTCCTCATAATGTCCCAAAGTTTCTGATGTTTTACAGTCAAATGCCTTTGCATAATCCATAAAACAGGAGAATATGTTTACATTAAATTCTCTACACTCCTCTGTTATTAAAGGCATGTTGAGTATGTGATCTCTTGTTCTTCTTCCTTGTCTAAATCCAGCTTAAACCACGTTAATTTCTTCTTCCATTTTCATACAAAGTCGTCTTATTATGATTTTCAGTAGAATTTTATTTGCAAGCCTGATCAAGGCAACAGTTCTATAGTTGGTGCATACTTTCAAGTTGCTCTCTTTTGGTATTTGAATGAAGATAGTTCTCTTCCAATCTTCTGGCTTATCATCACTAGCAACTAGAAATATAAATCTGGAACTTCGTTGGTGACCCTAAGCTGCCCTCCGGCGCTGTCACCACCTACACCAACTTTACTGTTGGGTTTTCCTCCAACAGCTTCTTTGTTCTCCAATACCCATCTGGTCACCACTTCAGCATCTTCAAACGGTGCGTAAGGAGCATCAGAGTTAGGCAGCAGGCGTAACCCGGCATTGAGAACAATAGCTCCAGAATCTCTAGCGATGATCTTTGCTGTTGTCTCGTAGGTTTTTCTGCTACACAACCAAACCACCACCATGGAAGTAAACTAAGATAACAGGGACGTCTGGACGAGAAGCTGGTTTGTAGACAGAGACAAGTGCAGGGATGCCCTCCGAGGTGTACGGGGAGGGCACAATGACTTCTGTATCTTCACCTTCAAATTCTATTTCTCCAGCCAAAGATGAACGGAAACGTAAGGCTTGTATTCTTGACTTTTCTACGCCAATTTCTGAGAACGGTTTGAAGCCGACAGGTACAAATTATGGACCATCCTTGAAGATTATGGGATAGAAGGGCAACTGCTAGAAAACATCATAGCCATGTACCACTCGAGCCAAAGTGCAGTAAGAACACAAGAAGGTATATCAGATATGTTCACAGTCAATACAGGAGTGAGGCAGGGATGTGTGCTCTCTCCCCTGCTATTCAATATCTACATGGACAGAATTTCCAAAGAAGCAAGTCTCGACAGAACAGACTCAGAAAATTTAGAACTCTTTACTCCAGATGAAACAACTGACCCACAGGGAATAAATGAACTTCTATTTGCAGACGATCAGTGCCTGTTTTACAGCGATGAGGACAGACTACAAAATCATATTACTAATCTGAGTTCAACCTGCAGCAGATACAATATGAGTATAAACACAGCCAAAACCGAAGTAATGCAAGTTAGCAGATCGCCAGGCCCACTAAGTATACAGATAAATAACACACCTGAAACAAGTTAAAGAATTCAAATACCTTGGAAGTATGATCACAGAAGATGGCAGATTAGACAGAGAAATTGAAATCAGATGTCAAAAAGCTAGTGCACTTACATATCAACTATCACCCTTACTGAAACATCCAAACATACCCATGTCCGCAAAACGACAGATAATAAATAGCATATTCACACCAACCCTATGCTACCAATCTCAAACCTGGACTTTATCCAAATTACACCTTCGCAAAATCAACACCTGCGAAATGAGATGCCCGAGGAGAGCTGCCAACTTAACAATCCGAGACCGAGTAAGAAATGCTACTATCAGACAGACTGTGGGATCAACACCTTGTGCCACATTTATTGAAAGACAGAAGATCAAGTGGTTTGGCCATGTCGTTAGAATGCAACATCAGCAACTACCATCACTGGCCTTACATCAAAGATCATCTGTGACGAGACCACGAGGACGTCCAAGAAGAAAATGGATTGACGACATCAGAGACATTGTACAACCACACGGAATGACACTATTCAGTGCCGTCCACCGGGCGCTGGAACGCAAATTATTCCTCCCCACGACGCTTGATGGCAGAAGTGGAAGATGATGATGATGATGATGATGATGGTTTGAAGCCGGTGACTACGAGTTCTCTCTCAAACTCTTACGACCCTTCGTGTATCTTGTACTTGCCTTCAAATTGAGCCCATGGACCTTGCTCTGTCATGATGGCATGTGGGTATCTGAAATGACAAACAGACTGGATAAAGCTGAAAGATTAAAGATTAATAATATCATGAAAGCCTTTTTAAACACTTTTGACAATATCAGACTTGTGAAAAACAAGTACTAGAAATATCAAGCTGCTATACAATTTGATAACGAAGTAGGTCAATGGCAGCCTATTAAGAGAGGCGTGAGATAGATCTTTTTTCCCAGTAGCAGTGATACTACTTTTAGAAATTTAGAAGATATGAGAGCAATCACCATTGGGGGAACATAACACCAGTAACATTAAATATGCGGATAATACAGTATTAATTGCAGACAACGGACAGGATCTGCAGCATATAGTATATGCAGTTACAGTACACAGTGAACAACTAGGGTTAGAATTACATAGTCAGAAGATACATATTATGGTCGTCACTAAGAAGAAAAACATAGCACCATGTATTCTTTGGGTAAATGATAATATACTTAATTAAATGAAATGGTACAACTATCTTTAAACAGTCATAACATCTTATAGGAGGTGCCTTAGAGTTTGTAACAATAATTGCCATGGCTAGGGTAGTCTTTTGCAAGATGGAAAACAAACGGACCAATAAAAAAGATGTCAATTGCAAAGACAGAAATAATATTGAAGGCTACATAGAACCTGTACAAAAGTATGGACATGAAACGTGGACAATGAGCAGACAAGCTAAAAACATCTAATGGCAGTTGAAATGTGGTTTTTGAGAAAATTGCAAATAATACAATGGGCATGCAGACAAATCAATGACCAAATCCTACAAGAAGCAAATGAAACAAGTAAACTGATTAGAGAAAGTAAACAGTAGACAGTCAGATTTTTTGGGCACGTTATGAAAAGAAATAACTGGAGAACTTGGTCACAACTGACAAAAGAAGTAAATATCTAGATGGCTTGGCCATCTGGTATGGCCGAGACAAGAACATGGAGCTGATCCACGACTCTAGTGATCGTGTGAGATGGCGAAAGATGACCGCCCACGCTTATCGGCATGGCACATAATGATGACTCTTTGAACGTTACCAATAAATTCTACGATAGCAAGAACTTTCCCAAGAGTTTCAGTGACGAAGTGGTTACGCCATATGCCAACCGAAGGTTGTTGGTTCGATTCCGGCCTAGGTTATTCGGTTCACGAGTGCAATTTTTTCGGGGACTCATGGGAATCGTCGCTGGAGCTACGGAGTTCGGGCTTTGTGCGACCCTTTCGGCAGATCGCCCTACGCAAAGAAAACGAGCCATTTAGGTATAAAATCCGGTGCAATGAGGTCTAACGCCTTGCCCTTTAAACCGTTTAATTAGCAAACTAATCAATAATACCTTGAAATAAACATAAACACAATGGTATATAGAAAGAATGGGCATATAGAAAGAATGGAAGATAATAGGGAAACAAAACTCGCTGACAGGACATAAATGACCGTAGACCCCGAGGTAGACCAAGAAGACGGTGGAGAGATAATATACATACAGACCTACAAGCACTTGGAATCAACGACTGACAAGAGAAGGTCAACCAGAGAGACGAATGGAGACGGCTTGTATCTGCAGCAAAGAACCTCAATGGCTCGGAATGCTGAAGAAGAAGAAGAAGAAGAAGAAGAAGAAGAAGAAGAAGAAGAAGAAGAAGAAGAAGAAGAAGAAGAAGAAGAAGAAGAAGAAGAAGAAGACAATGGGTAGTAGCTTAACTTACTTGAGCACGCCAAAGGGTAATCAACTGGTATGAACATCGATCCAACTTCCTTGACAGATCTGCCCGAATACTCACGAGGTGATTTTATAGCTCATGTTGTACGTTCCTTCTCTAGTGGGTCGAGTTTCCATATTCCTGGTGCTGTCAGTGTTTCAGTAACCGACGTTGTAATGTTGCGAACTTCTACATTTGAACCGCATAGATCATGACTTCATTTAGGCAAACCCTGACAATGGATAAAAGGCATCTCTGAGACAATAAGCAGCAATGGTAGGCAGAAGTGAAGAGAGAAATGAATACAAGCTTAACTAATTCAGTTTAAGTTAGTTACATATTCATTACAGGGCGTAGCAGTCAATTCCGGCATTATATAGCTGTTTGTGATTCCTGGGCAAGTTTATGTTCAGTAGTTTGTCATTGCTTTCTGAACGACGGCATTCATACCATTGTATAGAAACCAATGCCAGGCGGTCTGCGTCTAAATCACCCGTAGCTGTTCTTTGAAAGCGGTATGCGAGATTACGATTTGCATTCGTAACCCCTTCCACACAGAGCAGGCGAATGAACACATACTCTTCGTTATTATTTAAATCTGATTATACAATCAAAAATATCTGTCAATTAGTATCACCAATAAAGCATAAAATGTCATTCAATTCACCAAACACAGAAATCACTTTGTAAAATGCTTACACCTTACAAATGTTTCTGCATACGTAGCAAGATACAGAAACCGACTAACCAAACAAACCATAGCGACAATGAAAGTGAAACTACTGCTTTTTGCAGAAATGCGCGGCTGCTGGGCTTCTGGTTGACTGCCACTACCATCGACGATGAACTGTATTTTGTGGACTGTGTGGGTGAACATCTAGGAAACATCCAGATAGGAAAATGACTGCCGATTCCATCAGAAATGAACTGTGTGTTTTGTGGGGGACTATTGTGTTGACATTCTGGTGGCGGCATTATGCACAGTGTATCTGTGCGGGCTGTTGTTTGTCGAGACTCCTGTCTTTTTCACTTTTCACATTGGGCAGTGGGGAGCGTTTTGTGTGATATTCACTGGCACACAGATGGGTCGGTCGTCCGACATGTGAGAAGCTCATGGGCCTTTACAGCTCGGGGCGGAGGGAGAATTGTGAAGGAGGACTCTGGTGCTTTCACTGAAACCACAAGTAGCCTGACCATGGAAGTCATGGCAGTAAGTAAAGCAATAACATGGCTCGAGACACAGACATTCACTAGGGCTTGTTTCTTCAACGACTCAATGAACATGATCAAGAGGATAGAGGAGGGATCGATCCGAAGAGAATGGTTGCTGCCTCTGGAGCGGTCTCGACTGGCAAAGATTAGTTTCATCTTAGTGCCAGGGCATGCGGGAGTACAAGGAAATGAGCGGATGACAAGTTCGCAGGTGAGGCTACTGTGGAGGGCGGACGCGCCATGGACCAGGCCGACATCCTGAATGCTCTACGAGAAGTAAGACTTTTGCGAGAACCAAGTGATGACTGTGAATCTACAACAATGGCCAGACTGCGAGAGCAGCAAATTAAAAGAGGGGTGGCCAAACAAGAACACTACGCAGGAAGCCAAAGAAGATTGATAAACCAACACAGAACTGGCGTCGTTAGCCGCTACACTTTGCGGGATTTGCTGAGGAGGGGATCCGAGCACTTATGGACTTGAATGGTTCGATGTGCAATAAGGATGATCTGTCGACTAACTAACTAACTAACTTCACTGGCACAGGAACGGAGCATAATGGGGACGACCCGTTGCTGTGAAGTTGGAACTGCGACTAACTAACTAACTGCTTTTTTTTGCATATGAACATTTGCAGCTTTCAGAGTGAACAGTTCTACCAACTGAAAATCCAAAAAACAGTTTGATTTAATGAAATCTATTATTAAACAGGGGTGTCAGGACAAACGGGCGTGCAGAAAAATGTTTTAGTGACAGTGATTTAATTAAAAATGGGACTGTCCATGAAAACCAGGATGTCTGGTAACCTTACCTAGGTCAAGACAAAGTCATTCTCATCTATGCTTACTTCTTTGTTCAAAATGTGATGTTTTACTAATGAAGACAAAGTTGTTCTCATGTATGCTTACTTCTTTGATCAAAATGTGATGTTTTACTAATGAAGACAAAGTCATTCTCATCTATGCTTACTTCTTTGTTCAAAATGTGATGTTTTACTAATGAAGACAAAGTTGTTCTCATGTATGCTTACTTCTTTGTTCAAAATATGAAGTTTTACTAAGTCAAGACAAAGTTATTCTCATGTATGCTTACTTCTTTGTTCAAAATATGAAGTTTTACTAAGTCAAGACAAAATCATTCTAACCAATGCTAGCTTGCACACAGAACAAACGTGTCAGCGTGACAAAGCAAACATGTAGATTGTGTTCGCTGCATACAAGTAAGTGCAGCTCGAGAGCTACAAGGTCAAGTCTGTTCTATCTTGCTCTATGAGATTACACACGCAGTTACCACCCCTATCCTGTTACTCAAAGGTTCTAAATCTGTTGGCACAGACAAAGAACATTAGCAACCACATTTGTAAAAGTGATTCGGGTACAGAGTTATCAATACTACATATTTTAATATTGAAATGCAACCGAAAGAGTAAATTGTCATGACAGGGCAGTCTAGCCGTTAAGCCTTGGCTGGCAACTGGTGTGGGATCGAAGCACCGATAGGTGGATAGTTAGAGCCTTGCTTTGCTGGTTTGACAGCTTCTGCAGCTAATCGTGTTCCAGACGTACAGGTGTTACCCTTTCCTCTGGAGTAAACTAGACAGGCCGAGAGAGCGATCATGCTGCTTGGGCCACACATGATCTCTGAATTCTGCGCAGGCTTTGTGTTATGGAGAGGTAAACTTCATTTTATAAACTATCGTCTGTCAAGACGGCAAGGTGCCAGTCAGTCAGTAAGTCAGTCAGTCAGTCATTCAGATATAACAAGCCAGTCAGTGATAGTTACGTGCGCCTGAAGATCAACAACAAAGCATCAACTCCCATAGCAAGAAACTACTGTGGATATGTGAGGGTTAAGACCATCGCATCTTTGATAGGTCAAAGTTCACGGACCGGCTCTATGGCGAAGTTGTTACGGGCGCAATTTATAATCCCGCATACTGTGTTCGAAACACAGCTGTGGACGATTTGGCAACAGACCGCTTGGCGTTGGTTTTCACACACTGCCACGAGTGTCGGTCGTTCTGAAAGCAATTGAAAATTACTGAACGTAAACGTGCTAAGAAATAACAAAGAGCCAACAAATGCTGGGTTTGACAGTTACGTCCTGTAAAGGATATGCAACCAACATTAACTGAGCTCACGGAGGAATATGTGGCCTGGCTTTCCCTCCCGTAGCGAACGACAAGAGCTGGCATCGAAGCCTTGTCCGATGGCGCTCATGAGATTGTCAGAGTGACATCTTGACCCTTACAGCGTGCCCTAAATATCAGACATCATAAATCACTGTATGTGACAAGAGAGCAATGATGGGGACAATTCTGTTAATCAAACATCAAATTCCCTGAGTGAGCTCAGAACTCAGTTACAGAACTCTTATACTCTGGACAAGTCCCTAAGTGTCCTAACAATCCATCTTGCCCAGAGAAAAAACAGTGGTAGATACACTATATAGACCCCTGAGTGAACTAAGAAGGACAATGAAATTCATACAAGAGACACAAATTGCAGTTACAGACACATTTCAAACGAATGAAAGAAGAAGAAGCAGTAATAGTGTGCTTCGAAAAAAGACTGAGCGATATGGGATAAAACTATTTGCAATCAAATGGAACCTCTCGTCTTTAATCTCCTGTAAACTATTTTAGTTTTTCAGTCGTTGTTAAAGTCCTGATCCATGTTTTTGATCCAAACGTCATCATCATCATCATCATCATCATCATCATCATCATCATCATCATCATCATCATCATCATCATCATCATCATCATCATCATCATCATCATCATCATCATCATCATCATCAAGTGCCATGCCAGCTGGCGTAGGAGTTTATGTCTCTCTACATATCTCGTTCTTTGGTGTTGCCAGGGAGTGAATGGTAGGTTGTCCAAAAGAGTGACGGACATGATGTCCAGAGAGTTAATGACCTAATGTCTTTTGACTGGTAGGGAGCGAATGACGAATATTACATGTCAGCATGCACATACATAGGCCCGGATGGATAATCTTCCTCTCTGATTGAATGGCGAACTGTCTAGAGATATAATATTAACTCAATCATCCCTGGCTACTTTTTAAAACTCTTCTTTCTGTCGATCCTCAACTTCACACCTCTTTTAAAACGCCACACAAATGCGAATTTCTTCGATTTATTCCTGACTCTAACATACATTGTAGTCTCAAGATTTGCGCACAGAAATACACGACAATAAATTACAACCTAAACCTATCTACACACGTAATAACATGGTAGGCGCATTTTGTGGCCATAACCATCTTCTGTATCGTGGTGCATCCCATCGCGCTAACACCCACGACTCGAATGAATCTGAATGCCCTTGTCACCTTCGCAATCACGTGTGTTCCCTCCGGTGATAATTTCTCTCGCCACGTAGGTCACGATCAACGATCGTCACGTCCTTCTGGGTGACGTTTCTTCACTTTACCATGAGGTACAATTCAACCTATGACATTGTTCTGGATGAATTCTACTGATGATATTCCTCCATGCCACCGTCTCAATACATCCAGCATTATTTCTCTTGGTCGGCCTCCGCCTCTCTTCCCCTTGATATTTCCAGACGTCACGATGTTCTCCAATGTCTCTCTTCTCATCACATGACCAAACAAAGCTGTGTGTCTCTCTTATTGTTGTGTATTATCTTCTAGTTTCATTAACTTCTTTCAGTCAATCGTCTTTAGCTACTCTGGCAGTCCAAGGAATTCGCAACATTCGTCTTAAGAACAACACAGTAGAACTGATTTACAGTTAGAATTGAATATTATAAATGTGGTTTATTGTGCTCGCCTCGTAGTTGTATAGACCAATCGATACTTAATGGTTGGTTTGGTCAGTATCCTAATGGGCGACTGGGCGTTGAGTGGTCTCGAGGTATGATGTCGGCCTCGAGTACTGGAGGTCCCGGTTTCAAGCCCCGGTGAGGGCCGGGATTTCTTCACGCGGACTTCTATTAGTAACTATTAGGACTATTATAGACTTTCTATTAGGACTTATAGAAAAATAATTTCCCCTGGTCTCTTGGTAGTGAGATCGGATGTCCGTGTGTATTGTTGCGCACATAAAAACATCCCTTGGCAGTTGGAAATCGAAAAAGAGTAGCATTACGGTGCTGCCCGGGAAAAATTTCAAGTTAAAAAGTGTACCCAAAGTATTTCAGGATCCTCGCCGGTGCTACGGAGTTCATGCACTGAGCTGAGACCCTCCTGAGTCAGGCTTGAGTTAGGAGTAGGCACTTACGGGTTACATCCGTGTGCCGTGATGTTGATCCGTCGACTAAACTAAACTAAACTAATGGGCGACATTACTTTGCAAGGCATTTCCCGATACCTATTTTAGGCTGGATAGATCAGGTCAAGTTACAAAATTCGTCTCTGTGGGGATTCGAACTCATGACCACCCAACAGGAAGGCTAGAGTACTGGTCATTGTACTACTGCGGATCCGGCTTGACAGTTAACAGCAAGTAATTCGATATGTTTTAATATTAGATCAGTGGTTTATTAAATGATTTCTCTGAGTAATGATCTTTCTTCATCTTTCAATATGGCCTCGCTTGCTTTATTGAATTGCCATATGACACCGGGAATTGCATGTTGGGAACCGCTGCTATAAATATTATCAGGTCACGGTAATAAATTAGTATGAGAATGTAGCTGTACTTGTATGTTATCTTCTGGTTTCACCCACCAACAAACAGTACGTGTTTCAGATCATTTAACACAGTTGGATTCCTCTTTCCGTAAGTATATGCTGCGTTATTGTTCTACTGCAATCTTAAAATAAATATTCTCTTAATAAACGCTTGTCGTGATTGTAACGTGATTGTAACTTGATTGTAATGTGATCGTAATGGACTCACAAAGTATGATAAAAAAGGCGAAGACAAGCATTCTTCGGACAGAGTGGTTGGCTTCAATTTAGTGAGTGGCACCTTGCAGTCTTGACAGACTAAAGTATGTGAGTTGGAATGTGGCCAATATTCCATCACAATGCCTGGGCAGATCTTCAGAGAAACATGTGGTGCCCAAACGACACGATCCCTATCTCGGCCTAATTCTTGTGTATTCCAGAGGAATGGGCAACCAATACGCCTGGCACAAGGTAGGCTGCAGACGCTGGCGGCACAGCGTCAAAACCTCCTAAACCCTCGCCACCACGAGCAGGTGGCGAGTGATGGCCAGACCCTGACACCTAAGGGACCCGGCTTAGAGGCATTCAGCCAAGTCCCACAGGTGAGGGGCTCATACAAGCCCGGACCATAAGGACGCTTACATCTGTCAATTACAAGTGTCCGGGCCTGTGGAAAGCGTGCACTATCGTCAGACTCTCCACCTGACATTAGCGGACCCCGCGACCAGCGGGAATAGGCCCGCCAGAGCTGCCGCAGGAGATATTGCTTGTCTATTGCGAGCAATATCTCCCACACACATAAAATAGAGTATGTGTTGGATATTTTCCCCAGCACTTGCTGGCTTGGTGGGAAACGAGCAGACGGACAGATTAGCTGGGTCTGCACCTTTCGGTGGGGTATGGGTGCACGATAAGCCATATGTGGTCGGGGCCTTTTGAGATCGTGTGTATAGTGCAGAAGAACAGATAGATCATCACGGCCTGGGGAGAATGGTGCTGCAGGGAGAGACGACACTCATGACTCTAAGGAACGACCACACGGACACATAATCAGACTGCCACTGGTGTCATTAGTATTGATACTCTTCGCTGGCTGTTGAAGTTGAGGACGGAGCACATATGGGAATGTCCCTAGTGCTGTGATGTCGGTTCTTGACTCAACTCAAGTAGAGGATCCATTTTTCACGCAATGACGCTCATTGGGTATATGGTGCTGGCCTCAAATTCGGTCATAGACCATTCGGTACTCAAGGGTTGATGTGGTCGTTAATATCACACCGGCTGCTTTCACTTCCACGATATTTCCTGGTACCCATTTTGTAAACTGAGTCGACATGGGAGATAAGGTCAAGTTTAACAATCCATTAGGAACCTATGAACACAGAGTCGACGGGCAAGCGTGAATAATAAATTAATTTGATTAACTGTATACGTAATCTCTGTTAATGATCAGCGGAGATACTATTTTCGTTTGTCATATTCAATGAGTATCACATTCATTATGACACTCTTGTCAGTTCTTGTATCATGTCCCTGAACATCAAACATCAGTTAAACATCAAATATCAGTGAAACATCAATTGTTGAGGAGTCTTTCAGAACACCAAGACTCACATCAACAAATTCACAAGTATTGGTTGGCACTTGTAGAATTAGATAAGAGATTAGAGGACATTGGCAAACATTAATTATTATACATAACAAACCGGGATTAAAAACGCCTCCTCCACGTGACGACAACGCCTCACTGAAAGAACAAGTATACTCAACGCGTGGCCACCTCGACAACCTCTAATATCTACTTCTTTCTTCTACTTCTGATGCCGTGCTTATGCTGAGATTAGAAGAAGTAGCGATCTCATCCAAATCAACATGGCTGATATATTTCATGTGGGAGTAGAAGATGTCCGTTCTTGATTCAACTCAACTCTTCTAATTCTTTGAGCACCAGTCGATACTTGTGAATCTGTTAATATGAAGGGGCTGCAAAAGAAAACTTTAAACGTATTTTCTGGGTGAATATATTCTGAAAAATAGTAAATAACATATGTATCATTTTTCGATGTAGTCCCACTGCGTCCAGTGCAAATACTCCGGTGCCGATAAAGTGATTGGATTCATGTAGGGAAAAATGTTCTTGGTCGCGTGTGTAACCACTCATGCATAATCTGCTGTACCTCTTCACAGAAGTCACGCCGTTTTGAAACTTCCTACTCCACACATACACTTGACAGGCATGCCTCACCACACTGGACCCTCATTCACCGATGAATTTTTATAGATTTCATCCCTTCAGTGATCAAAACAGGATAACAGAATGTTGCTTTTCTTTGGTGCATGTCAAAAGTGGGGCGACCATCTTTAAACTGTCCCTATGACGTCACCGCGTTAGTCAGCACCGTGACGTCATACTTAACAACAATATGGCAGGTTACAAGACAATGGAATGGCTAGTTTAATCTCTGTCATATTTTTTAAAGTTTTCATTTGAAACCCCTTCGTATAATAAATTGTGCAAGACAAGACAGCAATTAAGATGAAAGCTGTTAACCAAACATAAAATTCCTTCGTCCAGCTCACAGCCCAGATCATTTAAATATACGCCCTGAAGAAGAAACCTGTTATAGATAGATGATGTGAGATTGCCATCATCATTTGTAGTCCTGAACACACCGGGGAAATTGGTGGCCATTATTTCCTCAGCTAGCGGACGACTAAAGGAGGCGTAGAACCCTCGTCTAACCAAGCTCAAAGCATTATTAATGTAACGTCCATATCGACTACACTAATGCGGCCTACAATCAATCAAATGAGTTGTAATATAATTATTTCAACCTCTAAACTGGAGGACAGCATGGCTGAATGAACAAAAGCGATCGATCTTATACATCCGGCGTGCTGATGCCGAGATAGCCGGTTCAAACCCTACCTATCAGTTTGTATCCTATAATTGTAAACAAAAAAAATACAAAAACCAAAACAAAACTGCCGTCTACTGGTTATAGTACCTTGCAGTACGGGGAAAGGTCTTGAGCCTGAGGAATTAAGTTGCCGCGAACTATGCAGGTTAGGGTTTTCTTTTTGCCCACAACAGAGAAAAAAATCCACCTTACCGAGGATTTGAACCCGGGGCTCACGAAGAAGAACCTTGCATTCTAGCTGGTCGGCCAGTAACTTTCCTTCATCATATACCTAAATCAATCAGGTGCCGCCTGCAGAATGGATCTCCAACACTGTCTGTCTCTCACCATGACTGTACATTCTGTCAGACTGATGTTCGTCCATCTCTTGATGTTATCTTCCCACTTGTATCGTTGTCTAACTCTTGTTCACTTGCCTTCAACCTTGCTCTCCAGAATGGTTATATAAGAGTGTTATGTCTTTTAACCTGACCTAAATATTTCACTTGCCACTTTTTTATTTCTTTCATCAACTCTCTTCCGCATGACTAAATGGGTAAGAACGCGTGTTCTTAAACATCTGGTGTGCTGATGCCGAGGTAAGAGATTCAACCCCTACAGCGGACAGCTGGACTAAAATGATGACCTCCCGTCCTTGACTTGGGGACGTCAATTACAAGTACCTCTGAAGTCGGAGTTGGTTCGTCTGATGGCTAGGGGCACTGTTAAAAGGGAAAGTTAATCCACACGCAAAATTCATTCCATCACTACTATAAATAGTGTGTATGGACTACGCTTGAGTTAAAAAAAAAAGAAACAAAAACAAAAACAACTCTCTTTTCATTCCCAATCCTATAACTTTTTTTTTTTTTTTGCATATCCTTTACAGGACATCGCTGTCAACATCAGTATCTTTCAGCTGTATGTTTATTTCTTGGCAAGATTACGCTCAGCAGTTTGCCATTGCTTTCTGGGCGGCCGGCTCAGTTATCCCGCAAGTCACCAGCGGGGGTCGAACCGCTCCCAGCTCTCGCCCGCTCCGAGACTCTGCGTGATAAACGGGATTACGGAGAAAGTGTTGTAACCCCTCGGCCAGAGAGACCAGCATCCTATAACTAATACTGCTTATTTCCTTGGTGTCGCAGTTTATCTATCGATCTTTTATGTTTCCAGGGTGACTGCTCCCCTGTTTAACCACTACCTGCTCATATGGATTCTTGTGACACTGAACTGGGGTATAAAAAGGTACTCCGCCTTATCCAAGGGTGTCCCGTAGGCTAGGGAAGGATGTTGGCTTACAACTCCATTGATAGGGGATACCAGTATCCTGTCACCCAGTGAATATCTCTCGAAAGAAGTTACCTCACAAACAGAACTAATTACTCAAATCAGAATAGGACAATCCATCATTCTTTGGACATGTCGTGAGAAGCGGAAAGCCGGAGTATGTCGTCACAGCGGGAAGATTGGACGGAGACAAGAGAAAGGAAGAGACCAAAAAAAAAAAAGGTAATGGACAGTTTGACACCATTGCTTGGAGGAACTTCGGTATGAGAAATGTTTAGCAGCACAAGAGACAGGAGGCTGTGGACAAACATGATTACCAACACCACATGGCGTGGATTATACCAAGAAGAATGCATCTAGGCGGTACTGCTTTCCGTATAGCAAAAAGGTAGAAAGGCAAGCGTGTCATATTATCAAAGCACTTTAGTTAATGATTTATTTTATGTCCATCACCGGTTTTAAGGGGAGCCCCAGTAGATCAGTGAATAGGACGATTACCTGCCGTCCTGACGGCCATCTGGTCGAATTCTCCCACGGTAGGATTGTTTAATTGACTAGTGCTCTTAGATTTGATCGACCCAGCCTACAGTTTGTTATAGAACATTACCTCGAAAATAAAGGCGGCCATAGTGATGTCACCGCCCATCGATTTTCTATTGGTCCGAAACTACGAAGGCGAGTCAATAAGTAGGTCACACAGTTCTGTAGGATGACAGGTAAATGTAATTGGTGTTTTCTGCAGGTGGTATTAGGTGACAGGAACATCGAATTATTTTATATTCCCGTTCTTCAGGTGGCGCTAGGTATCTCATGCGCTTGCGCAGGACATAAACAAAACGGCCACTGTACTTACGGAGTGTACAACCAAAGAGCAACGTGCTGTTGTGCGTTTGTTTTTGTGTGGGAAAAGGACTGCCTGCAAAGGACATTCATAAGGAAATGCTTCCTGTTTATGCTGACAAGTGTTTGTACCGTGAAGCGGTGCATAGCTGGGTAGAACAATTTTCTCAAGGACGCTCAAAAATTATTCACGACATCCGATCTGGTCGTCCTGTTGAGATTGCAACAGAAGCATCATTGCAGCGGGTAGAGGAGATGATTAGAGGAAAGGTGACAATATGAATTCTGAATCGTACTGTGAAGTTCTATCGATGCTTCATGATGCAATTCGAAGAAAACGTCCAGAACTGCTGACTAGAGGAGTGTTGCTTCTTCATGACAATGCCAGACCACATACGGCTCGATTAACTCAGGAGAAAATTAACAAACTAAGGTGGGAAGTTCTGGAACATCCACCTTACAGCTCCGACTTAGCCTCTAGCGATTTCCACCTGTTTGGTCCATTGAAAACCCACCTTGGTGGGAGACATTTCGCGAATGACGCCGAAGTTGAATGTGAAGTGAAAACGTGGTTTAGAAAACAGAGCACGCAGTTCTATGAAGCCGGTTTGGGAGGGCTGATAAAACGATGGGATAAGTGCATCAATGTTGGTGGAAATTATGTTAAGAAATAAAGGGACAATGTATGTATCAAAATAAACTGGTATCAAGTTGTTATCATATTTAGTTATTTTTCTGCAGCCATTTGTGACTTACTTATTGACTTCCACTCGTATTTGATACCACCCATAGAGTGTCTGTTGGTCTTAAATTATTGGACAAAACCCATCGAGTCCCCATTAGTCTAAAACTGTTTCACACCACCTATAGTGTGTCCGTTGGTCTTAAATTATTGGACATAACTCATCGAGTACCAATTAGTGTAAAACTGTTTGACACCCCCCCCCCCCCCCCCCCGCTAATAAAGCAATGGTCTGTAACTATTGGGCACAACCTTTTGAGTACTCATTAGTCTAAAACTGCTTGACACCCCTCCCCCAATGGTCTAAAACTATTGGGCACATCCCATTGATTACCCATTAGTGTAAAACTGTTTGACACCACCCATAGAGCTTCCATTGATCTAAACCTATTGGGCACAACCCATCGAGTACCATTAGAACATCGAGTACCCATTAGTCTAAAAGTGTTTGACACCACCCATAGAGTGTCAAATGGTCTTAAACTATTGGGCACAACCCATTGAGTTCCCATTAGGCTAAACTTGTTTGACACCACCCATCGAGTGTCCACTGGTCTAAAATAATGGGCACCACCCATTAAGTACCCATTGGTCTAAAACTATTTGGCTGCACCATATACTCAATAAATTGAGTATAATACAAAAAAAAATAATGATCACATAAACAGAAATCCTGTGTTTACTTATGGGTGTTATGCCAGCTTGATTTCTGATACAACTGTTCTTACCACTTCGTTTCTTTTCATACTGAGAACCATTTAATGTAGTCGTATAGATTATTAGTTTTAAAATCAAATCAGACTAACCCAGACTAAAGTAATACATCGAGGCATTAACAATTAGGCGGTTCTGGCCAGTTTTGAGCAAACAGAAAAAAATTCATTTTGAATTTGTGATTACCGTGGGGATAAACAATGCTCCACATTCGGACAATATATGTTGCTAAGTGTTTTCAGTATTTCAACCAAAGTACAACTCATTTAATTACTTTACATGATATGCAATTTTGCAGTACGCACCTGAAGAGATGCAAAGAAATTTGTCAGGCAACAAATCGTGCAACATATTGTTTGCGGTTTCTGTGTAAATTATTACTGTTTGTTTATTTTGATAATTTATTGCGTTGTTTTCTCCACCATAACTTTATGAAGGGAAAATCCCAACTGCACCTCCCCGCGGTAGAGGATGGAAACACACTACGGTGTGGCTAACACAGCTCTGGGGACCGAGTATCCACCGGAATAAGTGGACAACTCTGCAGCTGAGCAGAGTAGGGCACTCAATTGTCCTTACAGTCGGAAATGGCTGTCAAAGGCAGAGGTAAAAAGACCACCATGTGAATGTGGAAGGCAAGGGGAAACCACCACATTATCTTCCCAAGACTTCATGGTAAAAACATATTTCAAAGTTAGTGAAGGACGTTAATGGCTGTCTTAGGGCATCCTCGTCCGGTAGGGACAGTCATGAGCCACAGGTGACACCAGACCGTCATCCGGCTACTGATGGCAAAAACTTAACTAAAATAAATAAATTTAGAGTAGGAACATGGAATGTTAGGACATTAAATGAGCTAGGAAAGTTGACCAATGTTCTAAGAGAGATGGATAGCATGAAAATGAATATACTAGGCGTTAGTGAGATGAGATGGAAGGGATCGGGCAAAATTATAGCTGACAATCACACAATAATTTATTCTGGAGGGGATACACATGAAAAAGGTGTAGGAATAATATTAGACGAAAAAACAGCCAAGTCAATTAATGGATACTGGTGTATTTCAGATAGAGTTATTATGGTAAAAATCAAAGGCAAACCAATAGACATAAATATTATACAAGTATATGCACCAACATCAAGCAGTAGGGATGAAGAAATACAACACTTTTACGACGAAATAGAAATGGCGATGGCTCAAATTGGATCACAAGAAATAAAGATAATACTTGGTGATTTTAATGCAAAAGTAGGAAAGGGAAAAATGGAGGATGTAGTGGGGAATTATGGTTTAGGTACAAGAAATGAAAGAGGGGAAAAGCTAATAGAATGGGCAAATATCAATGATATGATAATTGGAAACACATGGTTTAAACACCATAAAAGACGACTGTACACATGGATAAGCCCTGATAATAAAATACGCAACCAAATTGACTACATACTAATTAATAAAAGATTTAGAAATGCTTTAATTAATGTAAAGACAATGCCTGGTGCTGACTGTAATAGTGATCATGTACCACTATGTGGACAAATAAAAGTAAGATTAAAGAGAGGGAAAAAATGGTTAAGAACATGAGACTTAATAAAGAGGTTCTGAAAATAGATAAAGAAATGCAAGAACAATACAGAGTGACTGTGAAAAATAGGTACAATGCAATAACTAAAATACAGAGTATAGATGAACAATGGGAAATGTTAAGGGACTCCATTCATCAAACTAGCAAAGAAGTATTACCGGAGAGAGGCAAAATAGCTAAGAAAAAATGGATGAATGAAGATATCTTAAAACTGATGGACAAAAGAAATCAGAGTAAAAATGACAAACAAGAATACGCTAAGATAAATAAAGAAATAAAAGATAAATGTGGGAAGGCTAAAGAAAGTTGGTTAAACGAGCAATGCAAAAAAATTGAATTAAATTCCATTAAAGATACAAAAATATATGCACAGACAAATCAGTGAGCTTACAGGAAGAAAAATAAGAATAAATACAGGGTGTTTGAAATCAAAAACAGGAAAGATAATATTAGAGGAAGATGCTATAATGAAGAGGTGGAATGAGTATATAAGAGAATTATATGAAGGAGAAAGGGAAGAATTAACAGAAGATAGTAACTTAGAAGGTCCACCTATTCTGAAAGAAGAAGTCGCTGACGCTATGAAACGTATGAAGAAAGGAAAAACAGCTGGGCCAGATGAAATCACAATAGAAGAATTAGAAGTATTGGGAGAATTTGGAGTAGATATATTAACCAAAATGTTGAATGATATTTACAGCAGTGGATATTTACCCAGTGATATGCTGAAATCTGTATTTATAGCTATACCAAAAAGACCAGGAGCAATTGATTGTGAAGATTTTCGTACAATTAACCTTATAAACCATATCACTAAGCTTCTACTCAGAATCATAATGAGAAGAACCAAAAAGAAAATAAAAATGGAAATTAGTGAAGAACAGTATGGATTTGTGGAAGGAAAGGGTACAAACAATGCAATTTATACATTACGGACACTAATAGAAAGGTCAATAGAGAAACAGAGAGACATATATTTGTGCTTCATAGATTATACTAAGGCATTTGATAAAGTAAAACATGATGAACTGATTAAAATGTTGGAAGATATCAACACTGATGGAAAAGATTTAAGAATAATAAAGAATATTTACTGGAACCAAGTAGCAGCAATAAAAATGGGAAATAAAGAGGGTAGTTACGAACAGATAAAGCTAGGAGTACGACAAGGGTGTGTCTTGTCACCAGATCTTTTCTCCCTGTATAGCGAAGTAATAATGAGAGAGATCAAAGAGATGCCAGGAATACTAGTTGCAGGTTATAATATAAATAATATACGCTATGCAGATGACACAGTATTGGTGGCGGATAATTCAACAGACCTACAACAATTATTAGACGTAGTAGTAACAGAGAGTGCAAGGAAAGGACTCTCCTTGAATATCAAGAAAACAGTAACAATGGTAATATCAAAGAAAATGGTGACACCAAAATGTGACATAGAAATAGAAGGGAAAATCCTTAACCAAGTTGATAATTTTAAATACCTAGGGGCATTTATAACATCAGATGGAAGATGTACAACAGAGATTAGGAGCAGAATAGGGCAGGCAAAAGCCGCATTTCAGAAAATGAAGAGTATCTTATGCAATAAGTCACTATCACCGAATGTAAGAAAGAGAGTGCTGAAATGCTATGTAGAACCAGTTTTGCTGTATGGCAGTGAATCTTGGAATATAAATGAACAGATTAAGAAGAAATTAGAAGCAACAGAGATGTGGTTACTGAGACGAATGTTGCGAATTCCTTGGACTGCCAGAGTAACTAACGACGACTGCCTGAAACAGGCTAACGAAACTAGAACATTATATACAACAATAAGACAGAGACAAACAGCTTTCCTCGGTCATGTGATGAGAAGAGAGGCATTGGAGAACATCGTAACAACTGGAAAGATCGAGGGGAAGAGAGGCAGAGGTAGACCAAGAGAAGTGATGCTGGATGGATTGAGACGGTGGCATGGAGGAATATCAGCAGCAGAGTTGATCCAGAAAACCAAAGACCGAGATCTATGGAGAGCCATGAACGCCTACGCCAGCCGGCACGGCACTTGATGATGATGATGTTTTCTCCAGGCCACACATTGATGAAACAGGTCGGACTGAAACGCGTTTTAACAAGACTAATATTATTCTTAATCATTAATCTTTCAGCTCTATAAATCGTTTTCTCATTTCAGAAACCCAAGTACCCA
>OY992890.1:38486747-38814247 GCA_963921405.1 Cepaea hortensis
TTTTTACATTTCTTTAAAAATAATGGATGGTGTGTGGAAGGGCATTTTTTTAAGTTACTTTTTGTTGTTGTATGAATTTAATGAGACGCTACCCGCCAGGAGCTGGGCGAAGTCACGCCGGGTCAGATAGATAGACAGACCCACCTTTTCGCTGCAGTTGTCTACTCCTCCTTTTCCTTCTTCTGCTGATGCTGCTGCCGCCGCTCCATTTACCCAAGTTAATTGTTGGGGGAAGATGTAAAGATCTTTCAAGTGCTCTTTCTAATGCTTTTTGTAAGTTGGTCTTCGTTTATCTAAGGTTGTTCTAACTGCAACCAATAAATGATTAGACAGACAGGCAGACAGACAGACAGAGAGGGACGGACGGACAGACAGACAGACAGACAGACAGGCAGACAGATAGTCGGTAACGGGAACGGGAACTTATATGACTACTTATATGAATTAAATGAGATGCTCCCCACCAAGGACTGGGCGATGCCGGGTCAGACAGACAGACAGACAGACAGACAGACAGTCGGTAACGGGAACGTGAGCTTATATGACTACTTATATGAATTAAATGAGATGCTCCCCACCAAGGACTGGGCGAAGCCGGGCCGGGTCAGCTAGTATATATATAAAAGACAATGTGTGTGGATGTGTATGTCCTTTATGCGTTCGCGAACGGCCCATCCGATTGAGATGACATTTTCAACACGCCTTCCTCTCATTCCTGCGCTGCCAACTGTCATATTTTTGTTTCTTCTTCCTCCTCCTCCCTCCTCCCCCTCCCTAAATACGTACGTAAATATATGATGATGATGATGAAAGAATCCCCGAACCAAAACGCTAGGAAAAGCGAAGATAATGACGTGACTACACAGAATCGTCACACGGCAATCATCATCATCATCAAGTGCCGTGCCGGCTGGCGTAGGCGTTCATTGCTCTTCATAGATCTCGGTCTTTGGTTTTCTGGATCAACTCTGCTGCTGATATTCCTCCATGCCACGGCAATATCAATAACAATTCATCTTTTTATGTGTAAGGAAGTTATCTACAGTCATGTAGAAGGGAAGAACAATCAATGGAAGGACCGAAATCAAAGAACCTAGACGAGTATGAATTCGGAATGGCGAACTTCCTCCTCCTCTCTTCTTCTCCTCCCTCTACCTCCTCCCCTCCTCCTCCCTCCTCCTCCCTCTACCTCCACCCTCCACCCTCCTCCTCCTCTCTCCTCCTCCTCCCTCTACCTCCTCCCCCTCCTCCCTCTCCCTCCTACCTCCTTCTTCTCCCTCTTCCTTCTCCCTCTTCCTCTCCCCTCTTCCTCCATCACCCTCCCTCCGCCTCCTCCCCTCTTCCCTCCTCCTCCCTCTCCCTCCTTATCCCTCCTCCTCCCTCCTCCTCCTCCTGTCTCCATCTCCCTCCTCCTCCTTCTACCTTCTTCTCCCTCTTCCCTCTTCCTCCTCCTCCTACCTCCTCCCTCCTCCTCCCTCTACCTCCTCCTCCTCCCTTAACCCTCCTTCTCCCTTCTCCTCCTCTTCCTCCTCCCTTTCCTTCCTCCTTCTCCTCCCTCTACCTCCTCCTCCCTCTACCTCCTTCCTCCACCCTCCTCCTCCTCCCTCCTCCTCTTCTTCCACCTCCCTTTCCTTCCTCCCCTCCTCATTCTCCCTCCTCCTCCCTCCTTCCTCTCCCTCCTCCTCCTTCCTTCTTCTCCCTCCGCCTCCTCCCTCCTCCTCTCTTCTCCTCCTCCCTCCTTCCCCTCCTCCCTCCTCCTCCTTCTCCTCCTCCCTCCTTCTCCCTTCTTCTCCTCCTCTCCCCTCCTCCTCTTACCCTCCCCCTCCTCCCTCTCCCTCCTCCATCCTCCTCCTCCCTCTTGCTCCTCCTTCCTCCTCCTCCCTCTTCCTCCCCTCCTCGCTCTCCCTCCTCCATCCTCCTCCTCCCTCTTCCTCCTCCTCCTCCTTCTTTCTCCTCCTTCCTCCTCCTTCCTTCTCCTCCGTCCTCCTCCCTCTTCCTCCTCCTCCTACCTCCTCCTTCATCCTCTCTCCTCTTCCCTCTTCCTCCTCCATCCTCCTCTTCCCTCTTCCTCCTCCTCCCTCTTCCTCCTCCTTCCTCCTCCTCCCTCTTCCTCCTCCCTTTTCCTCCCCCTCCTCCCTCTCCCTCCTCCCTCTTCCTCCTCCTCCTTCTTCCTCCTCCTTCCTCCTCCTTCCTTCTCCTCCTTCCTCCTCCCTCTTCCTCCTCCTCCTACCTCCTCCCTCCTCCTCTCTCCTCCTCCCTCCTCCCTTTTCCTCCATCCTCCTCCTCCCTCTACCTCCTCTCTCCTCCTTTCCACTCCTCTCCTACCCTCTTCCTCTTCCCTCCCCTCCTCTCCTCTCTCTCCTCCTCCTCCTACCTCCATCCTCCTCATAATCCCTCCTCTTCCTTACTCCCTCTTCCTCCTCCCTCTTCCCTCCTCCTCCTCCCCCCCTTCCTTCTCTCTCCTCATCCCTCTCCTCCTCCTCCTCATCCCTCCTCCTCCCTTCTCCTCCTCCCTCCTCCTCTCTCCTCCTCCCTATTTCCTCCCTCTACCTCCTCCTCTACCTTCCTCCCCCCTCCTTCCTCCACATCCCTCTTCCTCCTCCTCCCTCCTCATCATTCCTACGCATCCTCCTCCTCCCCCTTCTCCCTCCTCCTTCTACCTCTTCTCCCTCCACCTTCCTCCCTCCTCCTCTCTCCCCCTCTTCCCTCCTCCTCCCTCTCCCTCCTCCTCATCCCCCTCCCCCTCCTGCGTTCTCCTCCTCCCCCCTTCTCCTTCTCCCTCCTCCTCCCTCTTCCTCCTCCCTCCTCCTCCCCTCCTCCCTCTTCCTCTCCTCCTTCCTCCTCCTCCTTCACCCTCCTCCTCCCTCCTCCTCCTCCTTCCTCCTCCTCCCTCTTCCCTCCTTCTCCCTCCTCATCCCTCTTCCTCCTCCTCCGTCCTCCTCCTTCTCTCTTTCCCCTCCTCCTCGTAATCCCTCCTCCTCCTTCCTCCTCCCACCTATTCCTCCCTACTCCTCCTACTCTCTCCTCCTCCTCTCTCCGCCTATCTCTTCCTCCCTCCTCCTCCCTCCTCCACTCTGTTCCTCCTCCCTCCTCCTCCCTCTTCCTCCTCCTCCCTCCTCGTACCTCCTCGCCCTCCTCCTTCCTCCTAATCACCCCTCTTTTGTCCTCCTTCGCCCTCCTCCTCCCTTCTCCTCCTCCTCCCTCCTCCTCCTCCACCTCCTCCCTCCTCCTCCCTTCACATTCCTCCTCCTCCCTCTTCCTCATCCTCCCTCCTCATCCTCCCTCCTCCTCATCCCTCCTCCTCCCTCCTCCTCCGTCCTCCTCATATCTCCTCCTCCCTCCTCCTCCTCCCTCTACCTCCTCCATCCTCCTCCCTTCACATTCCTCGTCCTCCCCCTCCTCCTCCCCTTCTTCTCTTCCCTCCCCCTCCTCCCCCTCCTTCTCCTCCCTCCTTCTCCCTCCTCCTTCTCCCTCTTTCTCCCTCTTCCTTCTCCCTCCGCCTCCTCCCTCCTCCTAATCTCTCTCCTCCTCCCTCTTCCTCCTCCTCCCTCTCCTCGTCCTCCTCCTCCTCCTCCTACATTCTCCTCCTCCCTCCTTCTCCCACCTCCTCCTCACATTCCTCCTCCTCCCTCTTCCTCCTCCTCCCTTCTCATCCTCCCTCCTCCTCATCCCTCCTCCTCCCTCCTCCTCCTCCGTCCTCCTCCTCTCTCCTCCTCCCTCCTCCTCCTCCCTCTACCTCCTCCCTCCTCCCTTCACATTCCTCGTCCTCCCTCCTCCTCCTCCTCCCCCTTCTTCTCTTCCCTCCTCCTCCTCCCCCTCCTTCTCCTCCCTCCTCCTTCTCCCTCCTCCTTCTCCCTCTTCCTCCCTCTTCCTTCTCCCTCCGCCTCCTCCCTCCTCCTAATCTCTCCTCCTCCTCCCTCTCCTCGTCCTCCTCCTCCTCCTACATTCTCCTCCTCCCTCCTTCTCCCTCCTCCTCCCTCTTCCTCCTCCCCTCCTCCTCCACCCTACTCCTCCCTCCTCCTCCTAATCCCTCCTCCTCCCTCCTATACCTCCCTACTCCTCCTGTCTCCTCCTCCTCCCTCCTCCTCCCTCCTCTTCCCTCCTCCACCTCCCTCTTCCTCCTCCCTCCTCCATTTACCAAAGACAGACAGACAGACAGATAGTCGGGAACGGGATCTTATATGACTACTTATATGATTTAAATGAGATGCTCTCCACCATGGGCTGGGCCGGGTCAGACAGACAGACAGATAGATAGACAGACAGACAGACAGACAGATAGATAGTTGGGAACGGGAACTTATATGACTACTTATATGAATTAAATGAGATGCTCCCCATCAGGGTCTGGGCGAAGCCGGGCCGGGTCAGACAGACAGACAGACAGATAGACAGACAGACAGATAGATAGTCGGGAACGGGAACGGGAGCTTATATGACTACTTACATGAATTAAATGAGATGCTCCCCACCAGGGTCTGGGCAAAACCGGGCCGGGTCAGCTAGTATATATATATATACATCACACATGTATGTGTGTGTGTGAGTGTGTGTGTGTGTGTGTTTTTTTTTTTTTGTGTGTGTACATAAAGTTCAGTATACAGTACACACCTGACGAGATGTCAGGCAATAAATTGTACAACCTGTTGTTTGTGGATTCTGTGTCTAAAATTTCCAATATTTAATCATTGTTTTCTTAAATAGGTAATTTAATTGCATGAAATAAACAGTTAGGTACACGTAGCTCCTGTGGAAAGATGAAACATACTAAACACAGACACACTGTACATATCTTACAACGCACGCCATGAAGATGAAACAGAGGGAAACAATCAACAAATATATAATCAATCAATCAATCAATCATGTGCCATGCCGGAAAGCGTGGGCTGTCGTGACTCGCCATTTCACTCGATCACCAGCGTCGTGGATCAGCTTAGTGTTCCTGTCTCTTCCATGTCATGTAGCCAAGCCATCCAAGTATTTTCCTCTCGGTCTTCCTCGTGGTCTGTTCCCTTCGATCTTGCCAGTTGTCACCAAGTTCTTCAATTCATTTCTTCTCATAACATGCCCAAAAAGTTTTGACTGTCCTCGTCTTATGTCTCTAATCAGTTTACGATCTTCATTTGTTTCTTGAAGGACTTGTTCATTGGTTTTTCTGTCTGTCCACGGTAGTCTTTGCATTTTACTCAGAAACCACATTTCCACAGCCGTCAGATGTTTTTCAGCTTGACTGCTCATTGTCCACGCTTCACATCGATGCAAAAGTACAGGTTCTATGTAACACTCTTTTTCTCGTTTCAGTTGATATCTTTTTATTGGTCAGTATGTTTTTGATCTTGCAAAAGGCTACCTTCGCAATGGCAATTCTTGTTCTAATCTCTTCAAGGCATCTCCCATCTAATGTTACGTTGTTGTTGTACCATTGCGACCATGCTTTTCAATCTACAATATCACTGCATTATCACGTTATCTCTGATGTAGTTTCTTCAGCTTCAACTGCATTTCATACCTAGTTGGAGCATAGACATTCGATTTACTCAAGCCAAGCGATGAATAGACAAGTTATTGAAAAACAAATAGTCATTGATATTGTTAGAATGTGGAGCATCAGTTTTCGCCAGATAATCGCACATTCAACATAAAATCTTTCTGCCTGCACAAAGCTGACACGTAGATTTCATCTAGCTGTCATCTAGCTGTCATCTAACAGTCATCTAGCTGTCATCTACTGCCTATAGTACCTTCGGGAGCCTCCATGGCGAAGTGGTCAATCCGTCTGACTCAGGTTCCGAAGTTTGTGGGTTCGATGCCGGGCCGCCTCCTTCGGTTAATGAATGCTGTTTTTTTCGGAGACACTGGGGATCGTCGCTGGAGCTACGGAGTTCGTGACTTGTACGACGCTTTCGGCAGTTCGCTTCGGAAAGAGACAGGGCCATATGGGATAAATACCCAGTGCAATGAAGTCGACCCTGTCGACTTTTAAGCGAGTGTTTTTTTTCTAAAGTACCTTGCGGTGTAGGACAGGAATTGGAGGGGCGGGGGTAGGGGGTGTCTTGAGAATGAGGAATTAAAGCCACCTGGCTAGTCCAATCGCCACGAACTGTGCACGTAAGGGTTTTTATGTTTGTTTTCCTCGACAGAAAAAAATCCACACATTACCGAGGATGGAACCCTGGTCTCCCTAAAGAGAGCCCACATTTTAGGCACTCGGCCAGTCGCTCAGGACTCTAACTACCGGAACGATAATGCATTGGGCATAACAGGACTCACCATCCACATTGTATTGTTCTTCTGCTGGCTCCAAGGCGAAACGGGTTACCGACGCAGTTCTGGATCCAGCATACCCGCGTTCAAAACATATCTGCGCGCAATTTGGCAGCAGACCGCGTTGCATTAGTTTTTTACGAAATGGTATGGGTGCCGGTCGTTCAGAAAGCAATGGCAAATTACTGAATGTAAACTTGCCGAGACATCACAACAGCAAACAATGCTGATGTTGATAGCAACGTCCTGTAATGAATATACGACTGTGAGAGAGCGAGAGAGAGAGAGAGAGAGAGAGAGCGAGAGAGAGAGAGAGAGAGAGAGAGAGAGAGAGAGAGATTGTTCTTCTCTGATAAGGGTCGATCTCCTTGCACAGGGCGGCTAGCCACCTATTGATGAGTCGGACAGTGCACGAACTCCCCACCTCCAGCGCCGATTCCTTTCCTCCCAACTTCTCGGGTTCACATAGAACATTGCACCCTTGAACTGAATGCGGACTCAGGAAGCCACCACCCTTGGACCCCGCAAGACTGATGACGTGACCACTTATTTAATGTTGATGACGTGACCACTTATTTAATGTTGCTGACGTGACAGGCTTGAACGCTGCAAAATCGAAAAGTCAGCTAACACTGACACAGAAGACGAGAGAAACTAAACCCGAAATTTCGAGTTAAAAATCTACCCAAAGTATTTCAGGACCCTCGCCGGTGCTACGGATTTCGTGTACTGAGTTGAGATTCTCCGGACTCAGGCTTGTGTTAGGAGTTGAACGGAGCACTTATGCCGTGATGTTGATCCGTCGACTAAACTAAATTAAACTAAAAAGCTAAACTCGCACACTAAACCATCACAACTATAATCAGCGCTACCACAGCAAGTTGAACAAGGTGAAAAGTTTTTTTTTTTTCTATAGATCGGAATAGGAATGCAGGACGTTGCGATCAACCCCACGTTGTTTGTCTAGGCAATTTTACACCAATTAGTTTACTGAGCTTTCTGAACGAGAAGGCAAAGTTTAAGTCCAACTTAGTACCAGTGTAGGGGTAAAACCTCATATCTCGCCATCAGCCAACAGGAAGTTTAAGAGCGAGCGTGCTTTTCCTTTCTACAACGTCGACCACCTATACACAGACATAAGTTATTTTTTTTAAGCTAGTTAGGTTAAACATATACTGTCTTGCTAAGTCAAGACAATGTCATTCTTTTATTTACTAGTTTCATGGTTAAACATATCCTGTCTTGCTAAGTCAAAACAAAGTCATTCTCTTCAACGTCAGTTTCTTGATAAGCTGTCTTGCTAAGTCAAGAAAAAAAAGTCGTTCTCTTCTATGCTAGTTTCTTGGTTCAACACATGCTATTTTGCTTAGTCAAGAGAAAGTAATTCTTTTCTATACTCGTTTCTTGGTTCAACATATGTTGTCTTGCTAAGTTAAGGCAAAGTCATTCTCGTGTATGCCAGTGTCCTTGTTCAACACGTGATGTTTTACTATGTCACAAGAAGGGCATTGTCACATGTATGCACAACTGTATCAACACGATAAAACACAGGATGTCGATTTCACTCATGAATACAAGCAAGTGTAACGTGATAACTACACGAGGTCGAAGTATGCCGTATCTTGCCACTTGACATTGCACAATCATTTGTCACTCCCAACATCTTGGCCATACGTTGTGAAACCCCAAGAATTGTATAACTAGAAAAGCTTTAGTCTATAGTATGTCCCGAAAAGAATGCCTTCATTCACGATCAATTACTTTGAAAACTGTCTGTTGCATCTTTATGAAATTTTTCCAGCCGTCTTATATTTACCCCCACCCAAGGAATATGTCTTTGATAGGTCCAAAAACAACTTAAATCATCGAAAGCGGCGACATTTCTTTGACGTTTTGCTAAAAAACTAGTGATTTCCCGCTAACAAATTTATGTTTACAGTAATGAAAGCCCCGCCAATTCAGATGACAAACAAGGCGTATCCGGATTCGCATGGAAGTGAGTGCAATGAAAGAAGTAGCTTAAAATCGACAGGGTCGGCTGCATTGCACCGGGTTTTTATCCCATATGGCTCAGTTTCTTTCCGCAGTGTGGAAAGCGTCGCACAAAGCGCGAACTCCGTACCTCCAGCGACGACCCTCGGGAGTCTCCGAAAAAATGCACTCGTGAAATGAAGGACGCGGCCCGGAATCGAACATAAACCTTCGGAGTCCGAGTCAGACGGCTTGACCACTTCACCACGGAGAATTCCGAGAGGTATGCAATGTGTAATATTAGTAAAGGCAGAGAATTTACAGAGGCATGGGGTAAATAATTTGTAAATTGACAGGAAAGTAGAAGGAATATATTTCTTACCTTATTTTTCATTTCCTTCTTGTTTCTTCAGCTGCTGGTTAATAATGTGTGCACAAGTATTCGTGTTAGCTTTTTATATTGAGTTCGTGAAAGCTTCCAAATAGCTGTGCGTTAATGTGCGTATGGAGTGACCAGAAATGATACCGCAATTTAGTCATCATGTTTCAATTTTTAAGGATCTGTTCAGCTGTCTGTGTAGTTTGTTCACACGTACACATGGGTGACAGACCCGCTTTGAGTCTTCGTGAAAAATTGTCTACTCTGCTGTTTACCGTTCAGAGACGGAACATGATTACCTGTTTTGCACTATGAAAATAGTTGTCAGTGTCTCTGTAGTGGGCTTTCTTCTTAACGACCAAGATGTTGGTCCTCTTTTCATTGAAGTTTATAGATTGATTCGTATGCACGTGTGTTGTTCCCTAATTTGACAACGTATTTGCTCTCACGTTTCTTGTTATGCCACAATATGTCAGTTTCCACCGCAATATTACTCTTCTGTTGGTATTCAATGCGTTTAGTGTGTGTGTGTGTGTATGTTTTTTTTTTTTCAATACAGTTGTTTGTCACAGCTGAGGGCTTGCGGAATTGAAAATTCATCACCATGGAATACAAACTGTTGCCATTGACATTATGCTGATGCTGTAATGTTTAGGGCCTGCAATTCGTCTGAATAGTTGGAGCAAAATATCCCAGTAAGTGTGTACGTAGATTAAGGTCTGCGATCTGCTCAGACCTTAATCTGTGTCGGACGATTCCAGTAGGTTAATGATTGCTCTCGGTTGCATAAAATTCAATCCATCCTTTCTCCAATAGTCCTCTTCCTCTTTCAACACATGGTCCTCACATTTTTTCCAGTAACTTTTATCAATATTTAATAGCGCGGACTGGGTTAGTATCTTGACGTGAGACAATTTGAATGAAGTATTGGCAGCTGCCACTTGTCCTTTAATTTTAGCCCACACAAGTTATATAGGGTTTAAATAAGAATGATACGGCGGAAGTCTCAAGCACCTATGGCCATGCTCTTCTATCAACTTGTCGATTTGAAATTTCTTGCTTTTTTGCGCCTGTTTTACAAGGGACAACAACTGTAGCTTGAAATATGTTTCTGGAAATTGTATATTTTCCCTTCGGAGCCATATCTTTATTGCTTCCTTTGTGCTCGATGACGTAGATATTTTGTCTTCTTGGGCAACAACATTGTGATATGATGCACTGTCCATGATTAGACAAGAAGGTCTATCAAGGGATGGAAGTGCTGTATTCTCGAGCCAATCTCTAAATACATTACCATTCATCTCATTATGATAATCCCTATTGTCTGTATGCTTTGATACGAACATGAGTCCAGCATTCTGTAGTAAGTAATTATGAGTACTACCAGCATAGGCTATGACCAAACGCTGTCCTTTACTACTGGGCACATAACGCTTTATCTTTCCATCCATTGATTGCCATTCCTTTTCACTTGTGTGGTGCGCATTGATCCACGTCTCATCCAAATACACTATGTCATAATTTTCATTGCGCATTTCCCTTATTTCACGTAGGTATCTGATTCTCAAAGCTTCTAAATGCGGTTGCTCGCAAAGAATATTTCTACCGCAATTGTACTTTCAAAAAGTGAAGATAATGTCCTTATAATTTTCCGCAAAGATGTTTTGGATGTTATTGTTCTTTCTCAACCAAACCCTAAGTTTTCTTACAGTCACTGTTTCTTTGGCATCCAGCATTTTTATAATGCTGGATAATCCTGGATATAAAATCCACAATTTTTATAATTTTAGGAGTCTCCGTGGCGAAGTGGTCAAGCCTTTTGACCCGAGACTCGGGCTGCATCCTTCGGTTCACGAGTTAAATTTTTCGGAGACTTCTGTGGGTCGTCGCTAGAGCTGTGGAGTTCGTGCTTTGTGCGATGCTTTCCGAGCTGCGGAAAGAGACCGAGCCATATGGGATAGAACCCGGTGTAATGAAGTCGACCCTGCCGAATTTTAAGCGACTTTTTAAAGCATTTTTATAATAGCTCGCCTTATGACATCTTTGTCAAAGCTGTCTACAATAATCTTTCTACCTACCGTTTGGTTATTGCGTGGTGGTTTAATTCCAGATTCTTGCACCCATCGACGAAATTAACGTTTACTCAAACCCAATGCATGCACTGTTCTGTTTTCGGAATTTGTAATAGTATACACAATTTTGCATTCAATCCCATTGAAAAATATTCACACATTTCAATGTTAGCGATAAGTGGTAAGATGTTAAAAAACAAAACAAAACAAGAACATATCAATCAGGTTTCATGAAATAACCCACATTTTGAGACACCTCTGAACAGTCCTAGTTTAAAACAACGCGGGGAGTTGGCATAAGGCCAACCCCGTGAAAATATTCAACATTGAGCGCTGATTGTCTGGCTACGCTGTAAAACATTTAAAATTATGAATTTCATCTCAGACTCGTAAATTATATACCGCATATAAACAAACTTTGAAATCTGCTGTAAAATCTCCAGAACAACATTTTTTTTGTTGGGTGGACATAATGATAAGGTTATATACTAAATCTCATAATTTTCCCTCAGTTGGTTACTGAGATATGGATTGAGGCAAACAAATGTGGACATACTATAGAACCTACTGCCACAGCGCGACTTATACGTTACAGCGTGACTTCTGTATTACGACTAGAAGAAGAAGAGAAGAAGAAGACTAGAATAAAAGAAGAAGAAGAGATGAAGAAAAGAAGAAGAAAAGAAGAAGGAGATGATGATTTGGTCACGGGTATAGAAGAAAGTCACTACTTCAACCTCATTCCGATAGATAGGTGTCGGAGAAAAAAGATGGTGGAAATCCCAACACTAAAGATGCCGCACATTAACATCTATATGTATATAAATGATCCAGGTTTAAAGTTAACACTATTATGTATTTCTGAGAACGTTAATTTAGCTTCCTATAGTAGTAACCAAAGACCTACACGTTAACGTTATTGACTACACAAAGGCTTTCGATAAAGCAAAACATGTCAACAAGAAGATATCAGCAGAACTACAAATTGATGTGAAAGAGCTTAGAATTGTAAGAAACATATATTGACAACAATAAGCTGCTATAAACATTGAAAATGAAGTAGATCAATATCAGCCTAGTGAGTGTTGGGAAGACTTCGTAAGAAAATGGAAGAAGAAATTAACGTGGCTCAAGCTGGATTTAGACAAGGAAGAGGAACACGAGATCGTATTCTCAATATGCGTTTAATAATATAGAAGTGCAGAGAATTCAATATAAACCTATTCTCATGTTTTGTGGATTATTCAAAAGCATTTGAATGTGTACAACATTAGAAACTTTGGGAAATCATGAAGAATATGGGCTTTCCACCACAAGTAATACAACTCATAAGAATGCTCTATCTAGACCAACAAGCAGCGGTTAGAATAGATAGCGAGACATCAGTTTGGTTTGATATCAAGCAAAGGGTCTGTCATGGATGTTTGCTGTCCCCCTATTTGTTTAACCTGCACGCCGAAAATATAATGAGAAATGTAAGAGATGATATAAACAGGGAGCTATATGATGCCCTAAGTATCGGTGGTCTTGACATACCAGAGATTCGGTATGCTGATGATACAGTATTGCTATCCATAACACAGAATGGTATAAAAAATCTAATAGTTTCAGCCCAATTGAATAGTGAAAATCACAACTTATACCTTAACATAGCAAAAACAAAGATAATGCATACAAATAAAACTACTATAGGAGAAAGAAATATATGTTAATGAGAAAAAATTGGAGGTGGTGGAATATTTTGAATATCTTGGGTCATTGATTACCAACAACGGTGACACAATGAAAGAAATTAAACGAAGACTATCAATTGCTCTTCAAAGACTTAAAAAACTGAATAAATTATGGAATGGGACAGACAGAATTACAAAAATTAGATTTTTAAGAGCATGCATCTTTCCCATTGCAACATACGCCAGTGAGACCTGGTCACTTACTAAACAAGCAGCATAGCGCATAAATGCCTTTGAATATAAATGTTATAGACGAGTTCTAAGAATATCTTGGGTAAAGAAAAGAACAAATACATCCATACTTCAAGAGCTGAATATTGAAGAAGGTTGGCTATTAAAGACGATAAAACATAGAAAATTGAAATATTTTGGTCACTTGAAATGTCACGAAAGTTTGGAGAGAACAATAATGGAAGGGTATTTGCCTGTGAAGAGAGGAAGAGGAAGGCCAAAGAGACGATTGATGCAGGATGTGGCGGATGATCTCCAGATGGGTGTATCGGACGCGGGACAACTTGCTTATGATCGAGAGGTTTTCCGGAAGGTTGTTATGGGAGCGAGGTTCTGCAAAGGACATGCTACTGAATGAATGAATGAAGTGAGGTGTGTGACAGAGATGTATAAATTCGCCAAATCTTTTTTCCACATATGCTGAAGGTATTTTTAGACTTTTAGAAGACAAAAGAGGGATGACCATTGGGGGACATTACATCAATACCAATAGGTATGCGGATAATACAGTATTAATTGCAGACAATAAATAGAATCTGCAACATTTAGTAGATGCGGTTGTTGTACACAGTGAAAAACTAGGGTTAGAATTAAATTGTAAGAAGAAAGATTATGGTCGTCACTAGGAAGAAAGAACTACCACAAAGACAAAGATAACGCACAAAACATCAGATGGCTGTGGAAATGTGGTTTCTGAAGAGAAGGCAAAGATTGCCATGGGCAGACAGAAAAAAAAAACAATGACCAAGTCCTACAAGAAACAAATGAAAACCGTAAACTGATTAGAGAAATTAGACGTAGACAGTCAAATTGTTTTGGCCACGTTATAAGACAAAACAATTGGAGAACTTGGTGATAACTGGCAAGATCGAGAGGAAGTGAACAAAGGAAAGGTAGTGAAGTAAATACCTGGATGGCTTGGTCACGTGGCACGGTCGAGACTAGAACACTGAGCTAATTATCGGCTATTTATACACATGTATCGATTATCGTTATACACTGCCCTCCGACATGCCAGCCTCTCTGTTATTTGTATATCTGTCATTATTTCTTTCTCTATCTATATGCCTGCCTGCCTAGATGTCTATGTACCTGCCTGGTCTGTCTGTCTGTATCTATCTTTCCATCTGTCTGTATCTATCTATGATTGTCATACACTGCTGAAGTTCAATGTTACTTGCAGACCTTATTTACCAACAAGAAGCTGTCTTGAAGGCAAGAATGCCAAGTTGTCAGTCTATCATATATCAAGCTCAATATGCAACCCGGCTTCTAAAACTCGTTCAGACAAAGGACTTTGGCCTATCGAGGACGGAATAGCTGCGTGCATACCAACTCGTCACCAGTACTGCTCCTATCTATAATTGCACAACCGGGAATGACCGAAGTGCTGTGACTTCATGCTGGATAACAAATCGCACTACTACTGGCAGCTGGCCGTCTTGACAGACGATAGTTTGTTACATTAAAAAAAAAAACACGGCATAATAATCTCTCCATAGCACAAAGCCTGGGCTGAATTGTAGAGACCATGTGATACCCATGAAGCTTGATCTCTCTCTCTCTCTCTCTCTCTCTCTCTCTCTCTCTCTCTCTCTCTCTGTGGGTGCGGAATGTTTGAGTGGAGGGAGATTGTGTGGGTGGGGTGTGTGTGTAAGTGGGGGATGTATGGATGGGTGAAGGATGTGTGAGTTGGCGGGAATATGAGTGTGTGTGGGTAAGGGTATGTGTGGCTGGGGGATGTGTGTTTGGCTGGGTGGTTGGTGGTGTGTGGGTTGGTGGTGGAAGATATGTGGGTGGGTGAGTTTTGGTAGGTTATGGGATGGGTGGAGAATGTGTGTGTATGGGTGGGGAGATGTGTGAAGGTGGGGATGTGTGGGTGGGTGGGTGCATGCATGTGTGCCTGGGTTTGTGTGTGGGTGTGTGGGGGGGGGGTGTGGCGAGTGGCTGGGGGGAGGATGTGTGGTAAGGTGAGTGTGTGTAGGTTGGGAAGTGGGGGAGTGTGTGTGTGTGTGGGTGCGGTATGTTTGGATGGGGGGAGATTGTGTGGGTGGGGGATGTGTGTAAGTGGGTGATGAGTGGGTGGGTCCGCGTTTTGTGTGTGGGTAGGTTCGGGATGTGTGAGTTGGCGGGAATATGTGTGTGTGTGGTTGGGGGATTGTGGTTTAGGGATGTGTGTTTGGCTGGGTGGTTGGGTGTGTGTGGGTGGGTGGTGGAGGATATGTGGGTGGATAAGTGTTGATAGGTTATGGGATGGGTGGAGGATGTGTTTGTGTGGGTGGTGAGATTTGTGAAGGCGGGGATGTGTGGGTGGGTGTATACATGTGTGCCTGGGTTTGTGTGTGGGTGGGTGGGGGATGTGTGTTGGGGGATGTGTAGTGGGTGGGTGATGTGTGGGTGTGGAGATGGTGTAGTTAGGGGTGCGTGTGTGGGAGGTGTGGGTGGGGGATGGGTGGATGGATGGGGGAATGTATGTGCCTGGGGGTATGTGTGTCGTTGGGTGGAGGATGTGTGTGTAGGGGAGGAGCGGATGGATAGGGATGGGTGGGTGGGGGATTTGTCTCATAACATGGTAACATGCATTGTTTATGTTTACAACATTCATTTGACAATGTTTTTTTTTTCCTATGTGAATGTACTATGCACTGATGAACGAAAGATGAGTGATTGGAAGGGCGGGATGTAAGACGGGCCTACGTGCCCAATTTGTTATCCTTTGAAAATAAAGTCCGTACATTCGTTCGTTCTCTCTCTCTCTCTGTCTCACCCTCTCTCTGTCTCTGTCTGTCTGTCTCTCTCTCTTTCTGTCTGTCTGTCTGTCTGTCTCTCTCTCTCTCTCTGTGTCTCACCCTCTCTCTCTCTGTCTCTATCTCTCTGTCTCTCTCTCTCTGTCTGTCTCTGTCTCTCTCTCTCTCTCTCTCTCTCTCTCTCTCTCTCTCTCTCTCTCTCTCTCTCTCGGCCTGCCTAGTTTTCTCCAGAAGAAAAGTAACACCAATACATCTGGAACAAGGCAAGCTGCAGAAGCTGCTCCAAACGCTCAACCCCAATGGATAAAATGAATGGTCATCATCATTCTTGACGGACAAACACCACCAACAGATATATTCAGAATCATTGTCATCATGTGCCACACCAAGAATGAATGAACTGTCATGTCTTGCCTGTCACGATCACCAGAATCTTGTATCAAGTCGCGGTTCTTGTATCAAGTCGCGGTTCTCGCCCCAGTTATGCCACGTGATCAAGCCATCTCCGTATTTATGCCTTTGTCTTCACTCTTGCTCTTTTCCCATCAATCTTGCCAGATGTCACTAAGTTTTTCGTGTTGATTTCTCCCCATAACATGCCTAGAATATCTTGAATCCTTACGTCTCATTTCTGTAATCTGTGCGGGCTGTTGATTTGTTGAGACTCCATTTTTTGCATGGGGCAGTGAGAGGCAAACATCTTTCTTCGGTCACGTACATCGAACATCGTAACAACTGGAAAGATCGAGGGGAAGAGAGGCAGAGGCAGACCAAGAGAAATGATGCTGGATGGATTGAGACGGTGGCATGGAGGAATATTAACAGCAGAGTTGATCCAGAAAACCAAAGACCGAGATCTATGGAGAGCCATGAACGCCTACGCCAGCCGGCACGGCACTTGATGATGATGATGAGTGAGAGGCATTGTGCGTGGTATTCACTGGCACAGGAACGTGGCATAATGGGGCGAGCCGTTGCAGTGAAGTTGGAACCGTTACTAACTAACTATCTCTAATCAATTTATGGTTTTCATTTGTTTCTTGTTTGACTTTATTAGCTGTTCTGTCCATCCATTGTATCTTTATGTTTTCCTAAGAAATCACATGTTTACTACCATTTCATGTTTCTCAGCGAGTTTCACATACAAATAACAGTATTTGTCGTATATAGCACTTCAGCCGTTCTCCCTGGCCTAGGTGTTAATGTCTTTCTCCGTAATCCCGTATATTCTCGTGAGTAACGTAAACTGTGTGAAAATTGGTCGCGGTTCTCGCTGCGTTGGGAACTTACGGGGTATGTGAGCCGGTCGCTCAGAAAGCAATGGCAAACTACTGAGCGTAATATTGCCTAGTAAATCAACAGCAGCTGAAAAATGCTGATGTTGACTGCAACGTCCTGTAAGGGATATGCAGTATAAATAAGCACTTCAGCGCCTTATTTTCCCCTCTCGATTCGGTTGACATATTTTTATTCGCGAGTATGATAATGAAACAAATAAGGTTAGATAATAGTACCGGTTATAAATATTACCTTCACGTCCCGAACACGGAAAAATCTGTCTCAAAATCTGTCTTTAACACTTAAGAGAAAATGTTCCCGAGATACCTCTTTCTTTCCTTCTTTCCCAAATAACGCTCCGTGTGAAATCCGCAGGTGTCCGTGAGTGCCAGCAACGCAATATGTGTTACTGTATCTTTTACATGTGATCTGAGTTTCCTCAAGAAATCTGGCTGCTTAATTTAACGTACACAGTTGAATATGTTTTGTGTAAGGCGTATCTATATGTTTTTGCTATTAAAGGCATTTATCGTTGTGGTTAACCCTTACCTGAACATATGAAGCGAAACAGTCTGAAATGAAGGAATAAAGTGATCATATTTGAAGCGTTGCACCAATTCGAAATTACTTCAACAAACTGTGGAAATTTTCCATCTTCGTGCAAATGATTGCAGGAACTCGGTGCGACCTCAATTATCATCATCGATTTTCCCGGTAGCGCATGCTCAGAAATGTCTCGCATTAAAGTAGCAATTTTTGATTCAGAGAAGTAATATTTCTTTCAGCAGAAAGTGCAGAATGTGTTTTGTATATACTTGTGGTTTCTCTAGTTTGCTTCTGCAGGAAGTGACCAGGGAATCTGACTGACACTCAGTACTCCGAAGAAAGGACAGAGGGACACATAATCAGATTGCACAAGGTACCCTTAGTAAAGGGACTCTTCTCTGGTTGTTGAAGGTAAGGGCAATTCTAGAATGAGATAGAAATCCTTAGGTTAACGCCAGTCATATATATATATATATATATATATATATATATATATATATATATATATATATATATATATATATATATATATATATATATAAATCTTATATATAAAAGGCAATGTCTGTATGTCTGTATGTATGCCCTTTATGCGTTGGCGAACGGTCCACCCGATTGAGATCAAATTTTCTACACATCTTCCTCTCATTCCCGTGCTGCCAACTGTCGTAGTTTGTTAGTGTAAAAACAGTTACGTACTTAACATTATTTAATATTTTAATTTACATTATAATGAATATATAGCGTAGGGACATAACTTCCAATAGAATTGCTATATATGTAAAATTGTTGCGTATTTGTCAAATAGGTGGACCTTTTCGCTACAGTTATCTACAGGCATATACGTTATAATCCTCCTCCTTTCAGCAGAAAGGACTGCTCACTGTCTCAAAGAGTCAGCTGGTGAAATTAGAGCGCATACAGAACGAAGCTATGCGGGTCATTCTGGGATGCACCAGAGACACTCCAGTAGTGTGTATGCGTTACATCCTTGGTCTGCCTACTGTTGCTGGTAGGCACAAGGTGATGCAGGCGAAGGCATACCTCAGAGTAGCTGCAGACACAGATCACCCGTTGCATGAGGCGGTGGACGTAGTTAAAGGTCAGAGACTGATAAGATGAAAATCATGGATGGCTCAGGCGGAGGATACTATCAGACAGGTGTGCCCCTTGGAGAACATCAGGCGAGTAGAAGAGTGGTTTCAGAGTGCCAGCCAAGCAGTCTGACTTGTGCAGAGTTGTAATCACATTGAGCCGGGAGTGCAGGGAGTGGCCAGCAGGGGCCACAGAAGTGGAAATTCAGCAACTAATTCAGGATAATTCTCGCCCGGGTGATGTGATTATCTACACGGATGGGTCGGTGTTGAGAGGTAGGAGAAGTGCCTGGGGGTTCTTGGCACAAGTTAATGGTCGGCGTTTGGTGCAGGAGAGCCTGGCGTATGATGACACAACATCTAGCTTAAGAATGGAGGTGGAGGCGGTCAGTGCAGCTTTCCGCTGGATAGAGAACACGATACATACACACATTGTGATTGTAACTGACTCGGAAAGCATGCTAAGGAGGGTGAGAACAGGCAAGCTTCGTGCAGAATGGCTTGCTTCGCTTCGGAGGTCACGGGTAGCAAGCATCACCTGGATATTTTCTCCTGGGCATGCCGGTGTGCTGGGGAATGAACAGACGGACAGATTGGCTGGCTCTGCAAAACTTGGTGGAGTACTGATGCATGACAGGACATACGTGGTTGCGGCCTTGTGGGAGCACGTGTACACATCGGAGGAACAAATGGATCAATGGTGGTGGTGGTGGTGGTGGTGGTGATGGTGATGGTGATGGTGATGGTGATGGTGAATGTGATGGTGATGGTGATGATGATGATGATGATGATGATAATGATGATCATGATGATGATCATGATGATTATCATGATGATCATGATGATGGTGTTGGTGGTGGTGGTAGTGGTATTGATGAGGATGATGATGATGATGATGATGATGATGTTGATGATGATGATGATGATGATGATGATGATGATGATGTAGTCTGTGTAGTCTGTTAAGTCTGTGTAGTCTGTTTAGTCTGTGTAGTCTGTTTAGTCTGTTTAGTCTGTTTAGTCTGTGTAGTCTTAGTCTGTTTAGTCTGTGTAGTCTGTGTAGTCTGTTTAGTCTGTTTAGTCTGGGTAGTCTGTTTAGTCTGTTTAGTCTGTTTAGTCTGTTTAGTCTGTTTAGTCTGTTTATTCTGTTTAGTCTGTGTAGTCTGTTTAGTCTGTGTAGTCTGTTTAGTCTGTTTAGACTGTTTAGTCTGTGTAGTCTTAGTCTGTTTAGTCTGTGTAGTCTGTTTAGTCTCTTTAGTCTGTGTAGTCTGTTTAGACTGTTTAGTCTGTGTAGTCTTAGTCTGTTTAGTCTGTGTAGTCTGTTTAGTCTCTTTAGTCTGTGTAGTCTGTTTAGTCTGTTTAGTCTGTTTAGTCTGTGTAGTCTGTTTAGTCTGTTTAGTCTGTGTAGTCTGTTTAGTCTGTTTAGTCTGTTTAGTCTGTTTAGTCTGTTTAGTCTGTTTAGTCTGTGTAGTCTATGTAGTCTGTGTAGCATGTATAGTCTTTGAGATCTGTTTTGTCTGTATGGTCTGTGGCCTCCTTCTTCAAGAGGCCATTGTACGACATCCCTACTGATGCTAATAGGCTTTCGCGCGGACCTCAGAGAGGTGTGTCCACGTACTAGATGATCTCCAGAATATCTGCGCTCGGATGTCCAAGAGACACATTTGTACAGAAACACCGCTCAACCCAAAATAATAGTGAAAATCACAACTTATATCTTAACATAGCAAAGACAAAGATAACGCACAAAACATCAGATGGCTGTGGAAATGTGTTTTCTGAAGAGAAGGCAAAGAATGCCATGGGCAGACAGAAAAAAACAAACAATGACCAAGTCCTACAAGAAACAAATGAAAACCGTAAACTGATTAGAGAAATTAGACGTAGACAGTCAAATTGTTTTGGCCACGTTATAAGACAAAACAATTGGAGAACTTGGTGACAACTGGCAAGATCGAGAGGAAGTGAACAAAGGAAAGGTAGAGAAGTAAATACCTGGATGACTTGGAAACGTGGCACGGTCGAGACTAGAACACTGAGCTAATTATCGGCTATTTATACACATGTATCGGTTATTGTTATACACTGCCCTCCGACATGCCAGCCTCTCTGTTATTTGTATATCTGTCATTATTTCTTTCTCTATCTATATGCCTGCCTGCCTAGATGTCTATGTACTTGCCTGGTCTGTCTGTCTGTATCTATCTTTCCATCTGTCTGTATCTATCTATGATTGTCATACACTGCTGAAGTTCAATGTTACTTGCAGACCTTATTTACCAACAAGAAGCTGTCTTGAAGGCAAGAATGCCAAGTTGTCAGTCTATCATATGTCAAGCTCAATATGCAACCCGGCTTCTAAAACTCGTTCAGACAAAGGACTTTGGCCTATCGAGGACGGAATAGCTGCGTGCATACTAACTCGTCACCAGTACTGCTCCTATCTATAATTGCACAACCGGGAATGACCGAAGTGCTGTGACTTCGTGCTGGATAACAAATCGCACTACTACTGGCAGCTGGCCGTCTTGACAGACGATAGTTTGTTACATTTAAAAAAACGCGGCATAATAATCGCTCCATAGCACAAAGCCTGGGCTGAATTCTAGAGACCGTGTGATGCCCATGAAGCTCGATCTCTCTCTCTCTCTCTCTCTCTTCTCTCTCTCTCTCTCTCTCTCTCTCTCTCTCTCTCTCTCTCTCTGTCTCTGTCTCTGTGGGTGCTGAATGTTTGGGTGGAGGGAGATTGTGGGGGTGTGTGTAAGTGGGGTATGTATTTATGGGTGAGGGATGTTTGAGTTGGCGGGAATATGTGTGTGTGTGGGTAAGGGTATGTGTGGCTGGGGGATGTGTGTTTGGCTGGGTGGTTGGTGGTGTGTGGGTTGGTGGTGGAAGATATGTGGGTGGGTGAGTTTTGGTAGGTTATGGGATGGGTGGAGAATGTGTGTGTATGGGTGGGGAGATGGGTGAAGGTGGGGATGTGTGGGTGGGTGGGTGCATGCATGTGTGCCTGGGTTTGTGTGTGGGTGTGTGGGGGGTGTGTGGCGGGTGGCTGGGTGGAGGATGTGTGGTAGGGTGAGTGTGTGTAGGTTGGGAAGTGGGGGAGTGTGTGTGTGTGTGTGTGTGTGTTGGTGCGGTATGTTTGGGTGGGGGGGGGAGATTGTGTGGGTGTGGGATGTGTGTAAGTGGGGGATGAGTGGGTGGGTCCGCGTTTTGTGTGTGGGTAGGTGCGAGATGTGTGAGTTGGCGGGAATATGTGTGTGTGTGGTTGGGGGATTGTGGTTTAGGGATGTGTGTTTGGCTGGGTGGTTGGGTGTGTGTGGGTGGGTGGTGGAGGATATGAGGGTGGATAAGTGTTGGTAGGTTATGGGATGGGTGGAGGATGTGTTTGTGTGGGTGGTGAGATTTATGAAGGTGGGGATGTGTGGGTGGGTACATACATGTGTGCCTGGGCTTGTGTGTGGGTGGGTGGGGGGCTGTGTGTTGGGGGATGTGTAGTGGGTGGGTGATGTGTGGGTGTGGAGATGGTGTAGTTAGGGGTGCGTGTGTGGGATGTGTGAGTGGGGGATGGGTGGATGGATGGGGGAATGTATGTGCCTGGGGGTATGTGTGTCGTTGGGTGGAGGATGTGTGTGTAGGGGAGGAGCGGATGGATAGGGATGGGTGAGTGGGGGATTTGTCTCATAACATGGTAACATGCATTGTTTATGTTTACAACATTCATTTGACAATGTTTTTTTTCCCTATGTGAATGTACTATGCACTGATGAACGAAAGATGAGTGATTGGAAGGGCCGTATGTAAGAAGGGCCTACGTGCCCAATTTGTTATCCTTTGAAAATAAAGTCCGTACTTTCGTTCGTTCTCTCTCTCTCTCTCTGTCTCACCCTCTCTGTCTCACCCTCTCTCTCTCTCTCTCTCTCTCTCTCTCTCTCTCTCTCTCTCTCTCTCTCTCTCTCTCTCTCTCTCTCTCTCTCTCGGCCTGCCTAGTTTTCTCAAGAAGAAAAGTAACACCAATACATCTGGAACAAGGCAAGCTGCAGAAGCTGCTCCAAACGCTCAACCCCAATGGATAAAATGAATGGTCATCATCATTCTTGACGGACAAACACCACCAACAGATATATTCAGAATCAATGTCATCATGTGCCACACCAAGAATGAATGGACGGTCATGTCTTGCCTGTCACGATCACCAGAATCTTGTATCAAGTCGCGGTTCTTGTATCAAGTCGCGGTTCTCGCCCCAGTTATGCCACGTGATCAAGCCATCTCCGTATTTATGCCTTTGTCTTCACTCTTGCTCTTTTCCCATCAATCTTGCCAGATGTCACTAAGTTTTTCGTGTTGATTTCTCCTCATAACATGCCTAGAATATCTTGAATCCTTACGTCTCATTTCTGTAATCTGTGCGGGCTGTTGATTTGTTGAGACTCCATTTTTTGCATGGGGCAGTGAGAGGCAAACATCTTTCTTCGGTCACGTGATGAGAAGAGAGGCCTTTGAGAACATCGTAACAACTGGAAAGATCGAGGGGAAGAGAGGCAGAGGCAGACCAAGAGAAATGATGCTGGATGGATTGAGACAGTGGCATGGAGGAATATTAACAGCAGAGTTGATCCAGAAAACCAAAGACCGAGATCTATGGAGAGCCATGAACGCCTACGCCAGCCGGCACGGCACTTGATGATGATGATGAGTGAGAGGCATTGTGTGTGGTATTCACTGGCACAGGAACATGGCATAATGGGGCCACCCGTTGCAGTGAAGTTGGAACCGTTACTAACTAACTATCTCTAATCAATTTATGGTTTTCATTTGTTTCTTGTTTGACTTTATTAGCTGTTCTATCCATCCATTGTATCTTTATGTTTTCCTAAGAAATCACATGTTTACTACCATTTCATGTTTCTCAGCGAGTTTCACATACAAATAACAGTATTTGTCGTATATAGCACTTCAGCCGGTCTCCCTGGCCTATGTGTTAATGTCTTTCTCCGTAATCCCGTATATTCTCGTGAGTAACGTAAACTGTGTGAAAATTGGTAGCGGTTCTCGCTGCGTTGGGAACGTATGGTGTATGTGAGCCGGTCGCTCAGAAAGCAATGGCAAACTACTGAATGTGAAATCCGCAGGTGTCCGTGAGTGCCGGCAACGCAATATGTGTTACTGTATCTTTTACATTTGATCTGAGTTTCCTCAAGAAATCTGGCTGCTTAATTTAACGTACACAGTTGAATATGTTTTGTGTAAGGCGTATCTATATGTTTTTGCTATTAAAGGCATTTATCGTTGTGGTTAACCCTTACCTGAACATATGAAGCGAAACAGTCTGAAATGAAGGAATTAAGTGATCATATTTGAAACGTTGCACCAATTCGAAATTATTTCAACAAACTGTGGAAATTTTCCATCTTCGTGCAAATGATTGCAGGATCTCGGTGCGACCTCAATTATCATCATCGATTTTCCCGGCAGCACATGCTCAGAAATGTCTCGCATTAAACTAGCAATTCTTGAGGAAAATTTTCAAACACAAATTAGCTAGTTCATTGATTCAGAGAAGTAATATTTCTGTCAGCAGAAAGTGCAGAATGTGTTTTGTATATACTTGTGGTTTCTCTAGTTTGCTTCTGCACGAAGTGACCAGGGAATCTGACTGACACTCAGTACTCCGAAGAAAGGACAGAGGGACACATAATCAGATTGCACAATGTACCCTTAGTAAAGGGACTCTTCACTGGTTGTTGAAGGTCAGGGCAATTCTAGAATGTGATAGAAATCCTTAAGTTCCTTCCAGTCATATATATATATATATATATATATATATATATATATATATATATATATATATATATATATATATATATATATATATATATATATATATATATTAAAAATCTTATATATAAAAGGCAATGTCTGTATGTCTGTATGTATGTACTTTATGCGTTGGCGAACGGTCCACCCGATTGAGATGAAATTTTCTACACATCTTCCTCTCATTCCCGTGCTGCCAACTGTCATAGTTTGTTAGTGTAAAAACAGTGCCTCTACCACAACCTACCTTCTTCCCAACATGTCTGTTACATCCTGGATGACCTTGAATAAACTTAATTTAATACAACCAGATAACCTGCGGATAATACAGAATTAATTGCAGACAATAAATAGAATCTGCAACATTTAGTAGATGCGGTTGTTGTACACAGTGAAAAACTAGGATTAGAATTAAATTGTAAGAAGAAAGATTATGGTCGTCACTAGGAAGAAAGAACTACCACAAAGTAATATATATTTAAATGGGAATATTCTTAAACAAGTGCATCGGTACAACTATCTCCGAACTGCTGAGAGATGATGATTATCATGATGATCATGATGATGGTGTTGGTGGTGGTGGTAGTGGTGGTGGTGGTGGTGATGATGATGATGATGATGATGATGGTGGTGGTGGTGGTGGTGGTATTGATGAGGATGATGATGATGATGATGATGTTGATGATGATGATGATGATGATGTAGTCTGTGTAGTCTGTTAAGTCTGTGTAGTCTGTTTAGTCTGTGTAGTCTGTTTAGTCTGTTTAGATTGTTTAGTCTGTGTAGTCTTAGTCTGTTTAGTCTGTGTAGTCTGTTTAGTCTCTTTAGTCTGTGTAGTCTGTTTAGTCTGTTTAGTCTGTTTAGTCTGTGTAGTCTGTTTAGTCTGTTTAGTCTGTTTAGTCTGTGTAGTCTGTTTAGTCTGTTTAGTCTGTTTAGTCTGTTTAGTCTGTTTAGTCTGTTTAGTCTGTTTAGTCTGTTTAGTCTGTGTAGTCTATGTAGTCTGTGTAGCATGTATAGTCTTTGAGATCTGTTTTGTCTGTATGGTCTGTGGCCTCCTTCTTCAAGAGGCCATTGTACGACATCCCTACTGATGCTAATAGGCTTTCGCGCGGACCTCAGAGAGGTGTGTCCACGTACTAGATGATCTCCAGAATATCTGCGCTCGGATGTCCAAGAGACACATTTGTACAGAAACACCGCTCAACCCAAAATAATAGTGAAAATCACAACTTATATCTTAACATAGCAAAGACAAAGATAACGCACAAAACATCAGATGGCTGTGGAAATGTGTTTTCTGAAGAGAAGGCAAAGAATGCCATGGGCAGACAGAAAAAAACAAACAATGACCAAGTCCTACAAGAAACAAATGAAAACCGTAAACTGATTAGAGAAATTAGACGTAGACAGTCAAATTGTTTTGGCCACGTTATAAGACAAAACAATTGGAGAACTTGGTGACAACTGGCAAGATCGAGAGGAAGTGAACAAAGGAAAGGTAGAGAAGTAAATACCTGGATGACTTGGAAACGTGGCACGGTCGAGACTAGAACACTGAGCTAATTATCGGCTATTTATACACATGTATCGGTTATTGTTATACACTGCCCTCCGACATGCCAGCCTCTCTGTTATTTGTATATCTGTCATTATTTCTTTCTCTATCTATATGCCTGCCTGCCTAGATGTCTATGTACTTGCCTGGTCTGTCTGTCTGTATCTATCTTTCCATCTGTCTGTATCTATCTATGATTGTCATACACTGCTGAAGTTCAATGTTACTTGCAGACCTTATTTACCAACAAGAAGCTGTCTTGAAGGCAAGAATGCCAAGTTGTCAGTCTATCATATGTCAAGCTCAATATGCAACCCGGCTTCTAAAACTCGTTCAGACAAAGGACTTTGGCCTATCGAGGACGGAATAGCTGCGTGCATACTAACTCGTCACCAGTACTGCTCCTATCTATAATTGCACAACCGGGAATGACCGAAGTGCTGTGACTTCGTGCTCGATAACAAATCGCACTACTACTGGCAGCTGGCCGTCTTGACAGACGATAGTTTGTTACATTTTAAAAAACACGGCATAATAATCTCTCCATAGCACAAAGCCTGGGCTGAATTGTAGAGACCATGTGATGCCCATGAAGCTTGATCTCTCTCTCTCTCTCTCTCTCTCTCTCTCTCTCTCTCTCTCTCTCTCTCTCTCTCTCTCTCTCTCTCTCTATCTCTCTCTCTCTCTCTCTATCTCTCTCTCTCTCTCTATCTATCTATCTCTCTCTATCTCTCTCTATCTCTCTCTCTCTATCTCTCTCTCTCTATCTCTCTCTCTATCTCTCTCTCTCTATCTCTCTCTCTCTATCTCTCTCTCTCCATCTCTCTCTCACCTCTCTCTCTCTCTCTCTCTCTCTCTCTCTCTCTCTCTCTCTCTCTCGGCCTGCCTAGTTTACTCCAGAAGAAAAGTAACACCAATACACCTGGAACAAGGCAAGCTGCAGAAGTTGCTCCAAACGCTCAACCCCAATGGATAAAATGAATGGTCATCATCATTCTTGACGGACAAACACCACCAACAGATATATTCAGAATCATTGTCATCATGTGCCACACCAAGAATGAATGGACGGTCATGTCTTGCCTCTCACGATCACCAGAATCTTGTATCAAGTCGCGGTTCTTGTATCAAGTCGCGGTTCTCGCCTCAGTTATGCCACGTGATCAAGCCATCTCCGTATTTATGCCTTTGTCTTCACTCTTGCCCTTTTCCCATCAATCTTGCCAGATGTCACTAAGTTTTTCGTGTTGATTTCTCCCTATAACATGCCTAGAATATCTTGAATCCTTACGTCTCATTTCTGTAATCTGTGCGGGCTGTTGATTTGTTGAGACTCCATTTTTTGCATGGGGCAGTGAGAGGCAAACATCTTTCTTCGGTCACGTGATGAGAAGAGAGGCATTGGAGAACATCGTAACAACTGGAAAGATCGAGGGGAAGAGAGGCAGAGGCAGACCAAGAGAAATAATGCTGGATGGATTGAGACGGTGGCATGGAGGAATATTAACAGCAGAGTTGATCCAGAAAACCAAAGACCGAGATCTATGGAGAGCCATGAACGCCTACGTCAGCCGGCACGGCACTTGATGATGATGATGAGTGAGAGGCATTGTGCGTGGTATTCACTGGCACAGGAACGTGGCATAATGGGGCGATCCGTTGCAGTGAAGTTGGAACCGTTACTAACTAACTATCTCTAATCAATTTATGGTTTTCATTTGTTTCTTGTTTGACTTTATTAGCTGTTCTGTCCATCCATTGTATCTTTATGTTTTCCTAAGAAATCACATGTTTACTACCATTTCATGTTTCTCAGCGAGTTTCACATACAAATAACAGTATTTGTCGTATATAGCACTTCAGCCGGTCTCCCTGGCCTAGGTGTTAATGTCTTTCTCCGTAATCCCGTATATTCTCGTGAGTAACGTAAACTGTGTGAAAATTGGTCGCGGTTCTCGCTGCGTTGGGAACTTACGGGGTATGTGAGCCTGTCGCTCAGAAATCAATGGCAAACTACTGAGCGTAATATTGCCTAGTAAATCAACAGCAGCTGAAAAATGCTGATGTTGACTGCAACGTCCTGTAAGGGATATGCAGTATAAATAAGCACTTCAGCGCCTTATTTTCCCCTCTCGATTCGGTTGACATATTTTTATTCGCGAGTATGATAATGAAACAAATAAGGTTAGATAATAGTATCGGTTATAAATATTACCTTCACGTCCCGAACACGGAAAAATCTGTCTCAAAATCTGTCTTTAACACTTAAGAGAAAATGTTCCCGAGATACCTCTTTCTTTCCTTCTTTCCCAAATAACGCTCCGTGTGAAATCCGTAGGTGTCCGTGAGTGCCGGCAACGCAATATGTGTTACTGTATCTTTTACATGTGATCTGAGTTTCCTCAAGAAATCTGGCTGCTTAATTTAACGTACACAGTTGAATATGTTTTGTGTAAGGCGTATCTATATGTTTTTGCTATTAAAGGTATTTATCGTTGTGGTTAACCCTTACCTGAACATATGAAGCGAAACAGTCTGAAATGAAGGAATTAAGTGATCATATTTGAAACGTTGCACCAATTCGAAATTACTTCAACAAACTGTGGAAATTTTCCATCTTCGTGCAAATGATTGCAGGATCTCGGTGCGACCTCAATTATCATCATCGATTTTCCCGGTAGCGCATGCTCAGAAATGTCTCGCATTAAAGTAGTAATTTTTTAGGACACTTTTCAAAAACAAATTAGCTAGTTCATTGATTCAGAGAAGTAATATTTCTTTCAGCAGAAAGTGCAGAATGTGTTTTGTATATACTTGTGGTTTCTCTAGTTTGCTTCTGCAGGAAGTGACCAGGGAATCTGACTGACACTCAGTACTCCGAAGAAAGGACAGAGGGACACATAATCAGATTGCACAAGGTACCCTTAGTAAAGGGACTCTTCTCTGGTATATATATATATATATATATATATATATATATATATATATATATATATATATATATATATATATATATATATATATATATATAATCTTATATATAAAAGGCAATGTCTGTATGTCTGAATGTATGCCCTTTATGCGTTGGCGAACGGTCCACCCGATTGAGATGAAATTTTCTACACATCTTCCTCTCATTCCCGTGCTGCCAACTGTCGTAGTTTGTTAGTGTAAAAACAGTTACGTACTTAATATTATTTAATATTTTAATTTACATTATAATGCATATATAGCGTAGGGACATAACTTCCAATAGAATTGCTATATATGTAAAATTGTTGCATATTTGTCAAATAGGTGGACCTTTTCGCTACAGTTATCTACAGGCATATACGTTATAATCCTCCTCCTTTCAGCAGAAAGGACTGCTCACTGTCTCAAAGAGTCAGCTGGTGAAATTAGAGCGCATACAGAACGAAGCTATGCGGGTCATTCTGGGATGCACCAGAGACACTCCAGTAGTGTGTATGCATTACATCTTTGGTCTGTCTACTGTTGCTGGTAGGCACAAGGTGATGCAGGCGAAGGCATACCTCAGAGTAGCTGCAGACACAGATCACCCGTTGCATGAGGCGGTGGACGTAGTTAAAGGTCAGAGACTGATAAGATGAAAATCATGGATGGCTCAGGCGGAGGATACGATCAGACAGGTGTGCCCCTTGGAGAACATCAGGCGAGTAGAAGAGTGGTTTCAGAGTGCCAGCCAAGCAGTCTGACTTGTGCAGAGTTGTAATCACATTGAGCCGGGAGTGCAGGGAGTGGCCAGCAGGGGCCACAGAAGTGGAAATTCAGCAACTAATTCAGGATAATTCTCGCCCGGGTGGTGTGATTATCTACACGGATGGGTCGGTGTTGAGAGGTAGGAGAAGTGCCTGGGGGTTCTTGACACAAGTTAATGGTCGGCGTTTGGTGCAGGAGAGTCTGGCGTATGATGACACAACATCTAGCTTAAGAATGGAGGTGGAGGCGGTCAGTGCAGCTTTCCGCTGGATAGAGAACACGATACATACACACATTGTGATTGTAACTGACTCGGAAAGCATGCTAAGGAGGGTGAAAACAGGCAAGCTTCGTGCAGAATGGCTTGCTTCGCTTCGGAGGTCACAGGTAGCAAGCATCACCTGGATATTTTCTCCTGGGCATGCCGGTGTGCTGGGGAATGAACAGACGGACAGATTGGCTGGCTCTGCAAAACTTGTTGGAGTACTGATGCATGACAGGACAGACGTGGTTGCGGCCTTGTGGGAGCACGTGTACACCTCGGAGGAACAAATGGTGGTGGTGGTGGTGGTGGTGGTGGTGGTGATGATGATGGTGATGATGATGATGACGATGATAATGATGATCATGATCATGATGATGATCATGATGATGATCATGATGATAATGATGATGGTGTTGGTGGTGGTGGTAGTGGTGGTGGTGGTGGTGATGATGATGATGATGATGGTGGTGGTGGTGGTGGTGGTATTGATGAGGATGATGATGATGATGATGATGATGATGATGTTGATGATAATGATGATGATGATGATGATGATGATGATGATGTAGTCTGTGTAGTCTGTTAAGTCTGTGTAGTCTGTTTAGTCTGTGTAGTCTGTTTAGTCTGTTTAGTCTGTTTAGTCTGTTTAGTCTGTGCAGTCTTAGTCTGTTTAGTCTGTGTAGTCTGTTTAGTCTGTGTAGTCTGTTTAGTCTGTTTAGTCTGTTTAGTCTGTTTAGTCTGTGTAGTCTGTTTAGTCTGTGTAGTCTGCTTAGTCTGTTTAGTCTGCGTAGTCTGTTTAGTCTGTTTAGTCTGTTTAGTCTGTTTAGTCTGTTTAGTCTGTTTAGTCTGTTTAGTCTGTGTAGTCTGTGTAGTCTATGTAGTCTGTGTAGCATGTATAGTCTGTGAGATCTGTTTTGTCTGTATGGTCTGTGGCCTCCTTCTTCAAGAGGCCATTGTACGACTTCCCTACTGATGCTAATAGGCCTTCGCGCGGACCTCAGAGAGGTGTGTCCACGTACTAGATGATCTCCAGAATATCTGCGCTCGGATGTCCAAGAGACACATTTGTACAGAAACACCGCTCAACCCAAAATAATAGTGAAAATCACAACTTATATCTTAACATAGCAAAGACAAAGATAACGCACAAAACATCAGATGGCTGTGGAAATGTGTTTTCTGAAGAGAAGGCAAAGAATGCCATGGGCAGACAGAAAAAAACAAACAATGACCAAGTCCTACAAGAAACAAATGAAAACCGTAAACTGATTAGAGAAATTAGACGTAGACAGTCAAATTGTTTTGGCCACGTTATAAGACAAAACAATTGGAGAACTTGGTGACAACTGGCAAGATCGAGAGGAAGTGAACAAAGGAAAGGTAGAGAAGTAAATACCTGGATGACTTGGAAACGTGGCACGGTCGAGACTAGAACACTGAGCTAATTATCGGCTATTTATACACATGTATCGGTTATTGTTATACACTGCCCTCCGACATGCCAGCCTCTCTGTTATTTGTATATCTGTCATTATTTCTTTCTCTATCTATATGCCTGCCTGCCTAGATGTCTATGTACCTGCCTGGTCTGTCTGTCTGTATCTATCTTTCCATCTGTCTGTATCTATCTATGATTGTCATACACTGCTGAAGTTCAATGTTACTTGCAGACCTTATTTACCAACAAGAAGCTGTCTTGAAGGCAAGAATGCCAAGTTGTCAGTCTATCATATGTCAAGCTCAATATGCAACCCGGCTTCTAAAACTCTTTCAGACAAAGGACTTTGGCCTATCGAGGACGGAATAGCTGCGTGCATACTAACTCGTCATCAGTACTACTCCTATCTATAATTGCACAACCGGGAATGACCGAAGTGCTGTGACTTCGTGCTGGATAACAAATCGCACTACTACTGGCAGCTGGCCGTCTTGACAGACGATAGTTTGTTACATTTTAAAAAACACGGCATAATAATCTCTCCATAGCACAAAGCCTGGGCTGAATTGTAGAGACCATGTGATGCCCATGAAGCTTGATCTCTCTCTCTCTCTCTCTCTCTCTCTCTCTCTCTCTCTCTCTCTCTCTCTCTCTCTCTCTCTCTCTCTCTCTCTCTCTCTTTCTCTCTCTCTGTGGGTGCGGAATGTTTGGGTGGAGGGAGATTGTGTGGGTGGGGGGTGTGTGTAAGTGGGGGATGTATGGATGGGTGAGGGATGTGTGAGTTGGCGGGAATATGTGTGTGTGTGGGTAAGGGGATGTGTGGCTGGGGGATGTGTGTTTGCCTGGGTGGTTGATGGTGTGTGGGTTGGTGGTGGAAGATATGTGGGTGGGTGAATGTTGGTAGGTTATGGAATGGTTAGAAAATGTGTGTGTATGGGTGGGGAGACGTGTGAATGTGGGGATGTGTGGGTTTGTAGGTGCATGCATGTGTTCCTGGGTTTGTGTGTGGGTGTGTGGGCGTTGTGTGGTGGGTGGCTGGGTGAAGGATGTGTGGTAGGGTGAGTGTGTGTAGATTGGGAAGTGGGGGAGTGTGTGTGTGTGTGGGTGCGGTATGTTTGGGTGGGGGGAGATTCTGTGGGTGGGGGATGTGTGTAAGTGGGGGATGAGTGGGTGGGTCCGCGTTTTGTGTGTGGGTAGGTGCGGGATGTGTGAGTTGGCGGGAATATGTGTGTGTGTGGTTGGGGGATTGTGGTTTAGGGATGTATGTTTGGCTGGGTGGTTGGGTGTGTGTGATTGGGTGGTGAAGGATGTGTGGGTGGATAAGTGTTGGTAGGTTATGGGATGGGTGGAGGATGTATTTGTGTGGGTGGTGAGATGTGTGAAGGTGGGGATGTGTGGGTGGGTGCATACATGTGTGCCTGGGTTTGTGTGTGGGTGGGTGGGGGATGTGTGTTGGGGGATGTGTAGTGGGTGGGAGATGTGTGGGTGTGGAGATGGTGTAGTTAGGGATGCGTTTGTGGGAGGTGTGGGTGGGGGATAGGTGGATGGATGGGGGTATGTATGTGCCTGGGGGTATGTGTGTCGTTGGGTGGAGGATGTGTGTGTGGGGGAGGAGCGGATGGATAGTGATGGGTTGGTGGAGGATTTGTCTCATAACATGGTAACATGCATTGTTTATGTTTACAACATTCATTTGACAATGTTTTTTTTCCCTACGTGAATGTACTATGCACTGATGAACGAAAGATGTGTGATTGGTAGGGCCGGATGTAAGACGGGCCTACGTGGCCAATTTGGTATCCTTTGAAAATAAAGTCCGTAGGTTCGTTCGTTCGTTCGTTCGTTCTCTCCCTCTCTCTCTCTCTCTCTCTCTCTCTCTCTCACTCTCTTTCTGTCTCGCCTCTCTCTCTTTCTCTCTCTCTCTCTCTCTCTCTCTCTCTCTCTCTCTCTCGGCCTGCCTAGTTTACTCCAGAAGAAAAGTAACACCAATACACCTGGAACAAGGCAAGCTGCAGAAGCTGCTCCAAACACTCAACCCCAATGGATAAATTGAATGGTCATCATCATTCTTGACGGACAAACACCACCAACAGATATATTCAGAATCATTGTCATCATGTGCCACACCAAGAATGAATGGACGGTCATGTCTTGCCTCTCACGATCACCAGAATCTTGTATCAAGTCGCGGTTCTTGTATCAAGTCGCGGTTCTCGCCCCAGTTATGCCACGTGATCAAGCCATCTCCGTATTTATGCCTTTGTCTTCACTCTTGCTCTTTTCCCATCAATCTTGCCAGATGTCACTAAGTTTTTCGTGTTGATTTCTCCTCATAACATGCCTAGAATATCTTGAATCCTTACGTCTCATTTCTGTAATCTGTGCGGGCTGTTGATTTGTTGAGACTCCATTTTTTGCATGGGGCAGTGAGAGGCAAACATCTTTCTTCGGTCACGTGATGAGAAGAGAGGCATTGGAGAACATCGTAACAACTGGAAAGATCGAGGGGAAGAGAGGCAGAGGCAGACCAAGAGAAATGATGCTGGGTTGATTGAGACGGTGGCATGGAGGAATATTAACAGCAGAGTTGATCCAGAAAACCAAAGACCGAGATCTATGGAGAGCCATGAACGCCTACGCCAGCCGGCACGGCACTTAATGATGATGATGAGTAAGAGGCATTGTGTGTGGTATTCACTGGCACAGGAACGTGGCATAATGGGGCCACCCGTTGCAGTGAAGTTGGAACCGTTACTAACTAACTATCTCTAATCAATTTATGGTTTTCATTTGTTTCTTGTTTGACTTTATTAGCTGTTCTATCCATCCATTGTATCTTTATGTTTTCCTAAGAAATCACATGTTTACTACCATTTAATGGTTCTCAGCGAGTTTCACATACAAATAACAGTATTTGTCGTATATAGCACTTCAGCCGCTCTCCCTGGCCTAGGTGTTAATGTCTTTCTCCGTAATCCCGTATATTCTCGTGAGTAACGTAAACTGTGTGAAAATTGGTAGCGGTTCTCGCTGGGTTGGGAACTTACGGGGTATGTGAGCCGGTCGCTCAGAAAGCAATGGCAAACTACTGAGTGTGAAATCCGCAGGTGTCCGTGAGTGCCAGCAACGCAATATGTGTTACTGTATCTTTTACATTTGATCTGAGTTTCCTCAAGAAATCTGGCTGCTTAATTTAACGTACACAGTTGAATATGTTTTGTGTAAGGCGTATCTATATGTTTTTGCTATTAAAGGTATTTATCTTTGTGGTTAACCCTTACCTGAACATATGAAGCGAAACAGTCTGAAATGAAGGAATTAAGTGATCATATTTGAAACGTTGCACCAATTCGAAATTACTTCAACAAACTGTGGAAATTTTCCATCTTCGTGCAAATGATTGCAGGATCTCGGTGCGACCTCAATTATCATCATCGATTTTCCCGCTAGCACATGCTCAGAAATGTCTCGCATTAAAGTAGCAATTTTTGAGGAAACTTTTCAAACACAAATTAGCTAGTTCATTGATTCAGAGAAGTAATATTTCTTTCAGCAGAAAGTGCAGAATGTGTTTTGTATATACTTGTGGTTTCTCTAGTTTGCTTCTGCAGGAAGTGACCAGGGAATCTGACTGACACTCAGTACTCCGAAGAAAGGACAGAGGGACACATAATCAGATTGCACAAGGTACCCTTAGTAAAGGGACTCTTCACTGGTTGTTGAAGATCAGGGCAATTCTAGAATGTGATAGAAATCCTTAAGTTCCCGCCAGTCATATATATATATATATATATATATATATATATATATATATATATATATATATATATATATATATATATATATATATATATATATAAAAATCTTATATATAAAAGGCAATGTCTGTATGTCTGTATGTATGTCCTTTATGCGTTAGCGAACGGTCCACCCGATTGAGATGAAATTTTCTTCACATCGTCCTCTCATTCCCGTGCTGCCAACTGTCATAGTTTGTTAGTGTAAAAACAGTGCTTCTACCACAACCTACCTTCTTCCCAACATGTCTGTTACATCCTGGATGACTTTGAATAAACTTAATTTAATACAACCAGATAACCTGCGGATAATACAGAATTAATTGCAGACAATAAATAGAATCTGCAACATTTAGTAGATGCGGTTGTTGTACACCGTGAAAAACTAGGGTTAGAATTAAATTGTAAGAAGAAAGATTATGGTCGTCACTAGGAAGAAAGAACTACCACAAAGTAATATATATTTAAATTGGAATATTCTTAAACAAGTGCATCGGGACAACTATCTCCGAACTGCTGAGAGATGCCTTGAAGAGATTTGAACTAGAATCGCTATGGGGATGTGCGATATTCCCAGCCACCTCACGGCCTGCGACCTGAGATTGCTGACCAAAACCGCACGCCATACTCCCGCGACGCGCAGTAGGCGATCAAACCAATGAGAGCGATTGCCTAAAGCCGGAAACAGCCAACCAGAACCCCTCTACGGACAATTCGGGGAAAAGGATTGTTAGTTCAATCTTAACATTCTAAGTTGTTCACCACCTGGTGTGTTGAAGAGAAGCAGGTGTTCTAGTCCTTGGGCAGGCTCAGCTGTCATTGTGTGGTGAATTCTTGAAGTTAAGGTAATACAAAGGTTTACATTTATTATAATGTCGATGTACTGTTTAAAATGTTTACAAATGATCATAGTCTAATTTTGTGATCCTGTGGGAATGAAAACAAGCACCATGTTTTCTGTTTACGGCACTTGCTAGTTAGAACCTTCAGCTAGACATGTTGTTGCCATTTACTAAAGAATATTATCTTACATCCTGTTACGATATACGGCTAAAGGATATTTCTTTATATTCTTTTACATATGCAGCTAAAGAATATTTTCTCATATTTTGTTACCATGTGCTAGCAAAAGAATATCTCTTATGTTTTGTTACCATGTGCTGGCAAAAGAATATTTCTTATATTTTGTTACCATGTGCTAGCAAAAGAATATTTCTTATGTTATGTTACCATGTGCTAGCACAAGAATATTTCATTATATTCTGTTACAATCTGTATATACTACTTTTCTCAATATATGAATAATATACTTTTCAAATTTACTTCCTAGACAATTATGCTTTTTCAGAGGAAAGGTAGATTAAGAGTCTATCTCTTTAAAACCATGTACACTGACTCACACCTGTAGGGATGTATATATCTTGTGATTCTTTTATTCACATTTCCCCCCTGAATATGTTTTGTGAAATTGTCATGTTTTGTTCTGAGAATAAATGCTCATTAATAAGAGTTGCACCATGTACCCAAATGTTAGCCGGACGTTGCACACACCAACAACCTTACGTAGTCACATGATGATTAGGTGGTTCTTACGGTCAAGGGCATGCCATTTATGTTCTGAAATATGATTGGAAAACAGCCCATTTCTGACTATGTGCATGAGATAACCTGCAATCTTGGGTGGTTTAACAATGTCGACCTCCAGCCCTTTGCTTAGAAGAGACCACGGGGAATGACCAGACCTGTTTGTTTAAATCAGTGCTTATGCTAAATACATAACGCTTATAAAGGCACCCACATAAACTCAGGAGATAAATATATATTCTTATTTGTGATGATGATGATGAGATTATATGGTAGACAAGTAACTCTCAATACTTGATGATGATGATGAGATTATATGGTGGACAATTAACTCTCAATACTTGATGATGATGATGATGATGTGGATAGGCATTTGAGATCTAAGCTGAACCCAGATAAAAGAGTAGGAGCTTATTTACAGGCACCTGATGATGACAGTGATGATGATGATTTTATAAGGTTGACCATTATCTCAACTTACATCCATCTCAACACACCCTGTCTTATCAAGCAACAGTCTCAACCTATCTCTGGCTTACTAGGAAGTGTCACTACATGCACCTTTCCCATGCATCTACCATATTATGCATCTATCTCAACCCACTTTCATCACAATATACCTTTATCTTAATCACGTCATGCCTCTACCACAACCTACCTTCTTCCCAACATATCTGTTACATCCTGGATGACTTTGAATAAACTTAATTTAATACAACCAGATAACCTGATCACAATCAGAATCCCTGGTCTTAAAGTGTGACTATCTTATTTCATTGTCATGGTTGCACCAAGAGTTGATCCCATCAGGACCTTACAGCATGATATGATGGATTGAATGCCATCTATACAGATAAGAGGGAGGTGATCTCACTATTGAGTGGGCACATTCTTCCCCCTCTTATTGTCTTATTCTCTTCTTTTGTTTTCTTTTTTTTCTTGATTGTTTCTTGACATGTTTTATGATTTACTGATATATTGTAGCAAAATGCTTATGAAGTTGTATTTTGTTTGGACCGTCAGATGGGCGGTATAACTGAAAGCCTACTGTTGTGAAGATGCGGACTTGGTTGCTGAGGGCGGTAAACTTGTATTTCATGTCCATCTTTTGCCAGCCCAAATATTAGTACAGCCCATTTCCTTGCATCATCCACCACCCCCATCCTTCAAAGATCTCACCCATGTAACCCATGAACCCTACTGAGAATCCCTGATGTTAGATCCAAACTGAAGACCCTTACCATTCCTCACTCACTTTGATGATGACCCCTGAGAGAAAACTGGTTCCCAGGAAGAGACTTGCATCCATTTGAATCTTAAACCCACCGAAGTACCTACCGGCAGATATAAACTGCATCGGAGATAAAAATATCCTTTTTATTACTTTTGGTAGTACTTTGTTATACATTAGTATACTTCAATGTATGTTGGATGATTCAACTATTTGTGTTTCCACAATTATGCATTTACCTCAGCTGATAGTCCATGTGAACCTGACAATGTTTTTTTCCAGAGATGTAATCAATGTGAAGAATATATTTTGTTGTCATATTTTTTTTTATTTATTACACTTTATGTTACCAGACCCTTCGTTGATTGATTCTTACATATTGTTTGTAAACACCAATATTATGCGATGTCACTGTATGTCCTTTTTATACTGTGAATGTTCTGTCATGATATTGTTGGTCTGGTCCATCACATACAGGTGTAAGTGTATTTATAAGTGACAATAATAATTTAGACCGCATGAGGGCGGACACCTGCACACTAACACCTTTTCCCCAGTGATAGAAAAGGGAGTCCATTTTTGGGATAGTGGCAACAGTCCGCGGTCTCCACACCTTCCAAAGAAGCTCAAACTTATATCTATATTTATCTATTTTACATTAATTCGTGTAGATACAAACACATCCTTAGTATCTAAACGTGGGGGCACGAGCCATAAAATTTAGCTTCTAGAAGGTGATTTTGATAGAGGATAGGAACCCATCCCCTTTGGGCATACCCTGATAATATTCCTCAGATAATTAAATTCCTCTTAGGTGGGTGTTACAGTCTAACAGATGTAACCCCTAATAAATAAACCTCACAGGGGAGGATAGCCTTTTGCAAGATGAAGAACATACTGACCATATAAAAGATGTCAATTGCAACGAGAAAAAAGAGTTTTAAAGTGCTACATAGAATCTGTATTTTTTTATGGATGTGAAACGTGGAAATGTTGTCGGTGGCACGGAGTTCGTGATCAGTGCGACGCTTTCAGCAGACCGCCTTGTGGAAAGAGACCGAGCCATATGGGATAAAACCCGATGCAATGAAGTCACTATAGACTTTAAAACGTTTTAAACCTTTAGTTTTCTCTTAATCTTTGCCATCTGTTTTTAGATCTTAATCTTTGCCATTTGTTTCTGCATCTTAAATTTTATCAGCTATTTCTATATCGTAATCTTTGCCAACTTCTTCTAGATCTTAATCTTTTCCATCTGTTTCTAGATCTTAATCTTTGCCATCTGTTTCTAGATCTTAATCTTTGCCATCTGTTTCTAGATCTTAAACTTTGCCAGCTCTTTCTACATCTTAATTTTTTCCAACTGTTTCTAGATCTTAATCTTTGCCATCTGTTTCTAGATCTTAAACTTTGCCAGCTCTTTCTACATCTTAATGTTTTCCAACCGTTTCTAGATCTTAATCTTTGCCATCTGGTTCTAGATCTTAGTGTTTGTCATTTGTTTCTGCATCTTAATCTTTGCCAGCTATCTCCTTAAACCCCACCACGCCATACCTGTGTAAGTCACGGCAGGGCACAACGGCTAGCAGGCTTGAATGACGGTCCGTCTGTCCTGCTTTCGAACTCCTAACTTGTAGGATTTAAAAATGGGTACCAGGAAACGGCCCGGGAAATAAAGGTGGACGACCTGGGTCTTGCACCATTTCCCCATTATGTGTCATGGCACGGAAAAGGATCCTTTATGTGATTTTCTTTTTTACTCGATACATTTCTTACTTCACACACACACACACACACACACACACACACACACACACACACACACACACACACACACACACACACACACGCCCGCACACACACGCACGCACGCACACACACACACACACTCTCTCTCACACACACACACACCACACACACACGCACATTACGCACACACGCACACACACACACACACACACACACACACACACACATTCAAGCACACATTTAAGCACTACAAACTTTAGCTATTATATAAAAAGACACGCATACCAGTATACTGTAATTTAGATATTGTGTGTGTGTGTGTGGGATTTGTTTTTAAACCTTTCTTAATTTCTGTCACATGCACAGATTATATTATAATAATATTCATATTTACTCAACTCTTCGCTGGCTGCTGAGGATGGGGACGGAGCGCATATGGGAATGTCCCGAATGCTGTGATGTCGGTTCCTAAATCAATCAATCAATCAATCAATCAATCAATCATATTTACTCCGACCCACTCACTGGCCAAAGTGAGGGCAAGATTAGCCACCTATTCCTTGGTCCTCTCGGCCTACACAACAAGATGGCACTATCACATCAAAGACCGCAGCAGGCAACTGCTTTCATGACATTTCAGATTTACCGACTGCTTTCATGACATTTCAGATTTACCGACTGCTTTCATGACATTTCAGATTTACCGACTGCTTTCATCACATTTCAGATTTACCCACTGCTTTCATGACATATCAGATTTACCGACTGCTTTCATGACATTTCAGATTTACCGACTGCTTTCATGACATTTCAGATTTACCGACTGCTTTCATGACATTTCAGATTTACCGACTGCTTTCATGACATTTCAGATTTACCGACTGCTTTCTTCCATATAGCAAGCTCTGTAACGAAGAAGTAACGGACACAATTCGTAGTCCTGCATATCGCTTTCGAAACAGCTGCGAACGATTTAGCAGCAAATCGCCTTGCATTTTTTTTTCATAAAAGGGTATGAGTGCTGGTAAGAGAATGAATTGGAAATTGGAATAGGTAAGAAAAAGCAATAGCAATCTACTGAACGTAAGCTTGCCAAGAAATCGCGAACAAGCTAGTGTTGAGTGCTATGTACCGTAAAGGATATGTACCTAACTAACTCCTTACGTCCAGTATCACTGTTTACACATTATCGTTCATCCTTATTATTTGTAATCATTTACTTTATGGCTAGTTGCTTGGTTGGTGAACCCACTGGAAGACTGAGCTTCAACTCCTAAGTCCGATGTATTTGTGATTTACATTATTATTGCGTTTTGAACTTATAACATCTGATGGGAGATGTCTTTGTAGAGATTATAACAAGAATCGCCTTTAACAAGATGAAAAATATATTAACCAATAAAACGATGTCAATTGAAACGAGAAAAAGAGTGTTGAGGGGATGCATCGTGCCTATTCTTTAGTATGGATGTGAAACTTGGACAATGTGCTGTCAAGCTGAAAAACATTTGATGGCTACAGAAATGTGGTTTCTGAGGAAAATGCAAAGAGTACCATGGACAGATAGAAAAACCAATGACCAAGTACTACAGGAGACAAATGAAAATCGTAGACTGATGAGAGAAATTAGACGAAGACAGTCAACATTTTTTGGACATGTTATGAAAAGAAATGGATTGGAGAACTTAATGACAACTAGCAAGATCGAAGGGAGCATACCAAGAGAAAGACCGAGAAGTACATACCACATGACATGGTCGAGACAGGAACACTGAGCTGATCCACGACTCTAGTGATCGAGTGAAATGGCGAGTCATGACCACCCACGCTTTCCGGCATGGCACATGATTGATTTATTGATTTGAACTCAAGCGTAGTCTATACACACTACTTGCAGTAGCATTGGACTGAAGTTTGCGTGTGGCTTAGCTTTCCCTGCTACCAGTGACTCTGGCCATCAGGCGAACCCACTCCGACTTCAGAGGTACTTGTAACTTACGTCCCCACGTTAAGGACGAAAACCTTTTGCAGGAGTTAAACGTAACTAACTGCTTTTATTTACTAAAGTAACATTATATTGGCGGGTGATTTTATTATTTATTTCTCCAGTAAAACGCCGTTGAAAAGCAAACAAAACATAAAGGAAATTACGAACAATCATCCAAAGGAAACCAGCAGATTGATTGGCGTCGTGTGAGGAGAGGAACAATGCTAATTTCGCTCAGTTCCACTCTCGCCCGTGTGTTACCAGTGTCCATAAGTGAAGCAAATAATAATTACACTGTAACATATCATACATGTCGTAGAAGGCGACGGAGGAGGGCTGGGTACACTGCAACCTACCATGAGTGTCTAAAGACGTGACGGAGGAGGGTTGGGCCCATGTGGGATGTGGATTTTAATTCCTAAGAATATTTCGTTAAAATGTCTAGGGGGTATTATTGATTCTCTGGTCACTGGTTAGAATGCAGGGTGATCAGGGATATTTACCACAAATCCCAGGAGAAAAGAGTTCAATCCTTGAAACAATGGCATCTGTGTGTAGGTTTCCCTTCCCACTTCATCACCCTTTAAATTAACTATAGTGCTAGAAGGATATTGATTGCTCACAACATATAAACAACCACTTGTTGGACACCACATTTACTTGATGTACACAACACTTTTGGACAAACAGTTCAGGTATTAACTCAAGATCTGCAGTTATATATATAGGTGTAATAAACACTATGCATTTTCAGACAGGCATGGGAATTATTGCATTATTACAATATAGTACTTAGTGACCCCCAAAAAAACCAACAACAATGTTATTACAAACAACACAACAACCACAAATTGGGTCTACTTTCATTTTCCCTCATAATTAAGGCAAATAAAGATATTAAATAGAACCCAACATAACATGTTTCTGACACCTTTTACCATTCTCTCATTGTTAAAAATAATGAGTTGGTGTCAAAATACTATACCATCTATACCATTGAAAAAAAAAAAAAACTAAAAAAACTACTGACCTGTTACCTTCAGAAAAAAATACCAACATATAAACAGCATTTTGTACTACTAATTAAATTAATTAATCGAGTCTATCTCCTGGTGTGCGGTTCTGGGTTCATCTTTGCTGTCGATTAGATCCTTTTCCCATTATCTGGGTACCGAATTAATGCACTCAGTTATGTTCCTAATATTTATCCACTGGTAATTGGCTGGTGACTATTTTATACTCCATAACCCAGGAATTGAAAAATCACACACCATATATCCCCTCCGTTTGGGGCTAGAATCACGAATATTCTGTTGCCTTAGGCTCGGTGCCCTGTTTGTGAAATTTGGTGCCTCTGGTTGGTCATACTTCAGGAGTTCCACTTAAGCTTTGCAGAAGGTGATTCCCTTTATCATCAGGTCTGATGAAAAGTTGACGTCCATTCAGCTTCTCGGCTTATAATATCCGACTACCAAATTGGCTTACACTAAGGTTTCACCCACCTAGTCGCGAGTCTATAACCCATGGCATTTAGGCTGACATTGGACCGGCAAGGAATTAGTCGTTGTTATCTAGTCCAGTGTAGAACTTTAATTGACTGAGAGGCATCTCATGGTAGTATCTGTGACTAGGGCCACACTTGATCTATACCTACATATATCCACAGATGAATAAATCCAGCACAGTAACAGGTTTGCAAACAATTGGATGATTTCTCTTGTTGCAGATGTAGAGACATTTAGCTGCTTTCATATGGTCTTTTATCTGATGGTGTTCAGGGTTTGGAACCTTGAGGTAATCTGGTTTCGTAGTTATGTTTCGGATGATATTAAGTTTGTACCTTGGTTGTATTGGCTTATGTGGTTCAGTGTCTTCTCCCATTTTGAGTTGGTGTTCATAGCTAGAACTTGGAGTTGCATGGCTGGAACCTGATGTTTGACTGTTGCAGCTGTGAGATGTTCTTTCGAAGACTTATCCATTGTGGATATTAACTTGGTAATCCAACCAACAGTTGAAGGTTACTCACTGTTGTTAGTTTTAGTAACTTGCTAGAAGGATTGTCCCAGTTTCACTGACTTGGTTGAATGATGAGACCATAGGTGATACTTCTCAGAAGTAACGCAAACGATACACTGTTGTCAGTACTCTGATGATCTTCATCTTTGTAGATTATTAGATCTTGAAGTCCATCCTGGATATTCCTACTAAAATAGGACTTAATCATTCACCCAGTCAGTTGTCTTCTAATTTATCTGTTGCTCGCTATGGAGCTATTGAGCGCAGCAGTCCATGGGTATTTCTAGATGCAGACTATGGTTAGGACATTCACTTTCTGGCTGTTGACCCAGGATCCAGGTTTAGTGATATAGTCCCACCACATTCAACCACCACCTGCTTCTCTTCTATAGAAAAGGGATGACAAAGAATACAACACGATCATTAACCTACTGTGATGTGTTAACTTTCACAAGACAATTAAAAACAAAAATACAAAACAACAAGGGGAGAAGGGGAAAGGAGTGGGTGTCCACGTTCCACTGTCCCTCATTGCTGAGTAGAGCCATTCTGACTCTTAATAGTGAGTAAGGTATTTTCTCACTTTATTTTATGTTCTGTTGTTACTGGGACAATTAGAGGAGTGAAGTCATTGTGTCCATCCAACATGTTGATATTGTAGCTCTCATTCTTGAAGAGAATAGCCTATACAGGATCTCTGTGGTTTCTAATGCCGCGTCTTCCCAAGGCTATTCAACATTGGCTTTTTAAGTACTGTCGTGCACAAGGATTCTTACATCAACATCCTCTACTCCCAAGGTGCAACATTAAAATGTATATTCCCACAGTAAAAAGTAACAATCAGAACAGGGAAAATTCTCATACCAGAAAAAAAACATACATGTCCATTTTTCTGATATCAAGTACATGATAATCCTATATAATAATTAATCATAATGCTGATGCGGGGAGCCTTTGTTTTTGGATTTTCTCAGGGGTTAATCCATAACTAAAACATCCATTGTTTCCCCCCACTGCGTACAGCACAATTGCTAGTAATCGCTGTGATATGTTTTGCCAATGACTGCTATTATTCGGAGTGTATTTATTAGAATAACTTATGCCGCACGGTCCAGTATTCTGAATATTGCAAGCAATTTATTCACCTCAATCTTCGCTTCTGTTTCTACTACGGTGAGGCGATGGGGATTGAATCCTATCCGAACATGCATTTACATCACGCGTTTACTTTAATTGCTCATGAATTTATATTCAAACATGGCATGTCCCTAACACTATTTTATGAAATGATTATATGTTCACCCTCATATGGAGTGGTTACTAATCTGTTAACAAAAGGATGGTACTAAAATTTAACACTATAGTTCCAAGTTACAGATTATGATGTGGCGAAGTATTTTATCCCCTGACTAAGAGTCAGGAATACGCGTAATCATTTGTATGTCCCCGCATGGATAAAACACCTTTCTATAGTACATAGATTATTTGCAGATTTCTAAGCATAAATAGTGAGATATTGTTCACAGTGCCTAGAAGTTTTAACATAGGAATATGAAATTGACCGACACTAGTTCTTTACTATGAAGTATGAATCAGGGGTCTGCTCCTACATTGAGAAAATCTCTAGAATGTGTTTCAGACATGAGAGTTGATACTCTACAGTACACATAATATTCGTAGATTATAAACACTATTAGTTAGATATAAGTTCATAATGCCTATAAAAGATATTAACATAAGGATTAGAAATTGTAAAACATAGGAAAAATTACAGCGTGGCAGAACATGTGCTTCATTGGTAAAAATAAAATCAGACTCTAGCTTACAAGAACTGTTGAATTATCATTCTAATTAATTCTTAATTAACACGCTGGTATATGTACTTTATAAAAATACATGAATACATTTTAATAATGTAGATATTACATACCAATAGTTGCAGAGACTGATATATTTCTAAGGCAAAATACCTTCTCCCCGAAGGGAAAGGTCGACTTTCTTGTGTGCTCTCTTGACTAGAAATGGCCGCTTCAGTCTTTGCTTTCCCCCTCGCCGGGATTGGCCAGGTACGGGAGAGAAAATAAGCCAAAATAAATTTAGCTGTGCCACGGTCAGTCTATCGCTGTTTTATTTTCTCCTACATTAAGTAAGTTACTTAAACAGTAATTGTAAGGGATTGTTTATTTTTAAGGGAGTCAATAAATAGGAAAGGGTAGGGACGTTTTTATTATATTACAGCCCAATGCAACCTACCATGAGTGTCTAAAGACGTGACGGAGGAGGGTTGGGACCACTGCAACCTACCATGAGTGTCTAAAGACATGGCGGGGGAGGGCTGGGTACACTGCAACCTACCATGAGTGTCTCAAGACGTGACGGCGGAGGGTTGGACCCACTGCAACCTACCATGAGTGTCCAAAGACGTGACGGAGGAGGGCTGGGCCCACTGCAACCTACCATGAGTGTCTAAAGACGTGACGGGGGAGGGCTGGGCACACTGCAACCTACCATGAGTGTCTAAAGACGTGACGGAGGAGGGCTGGGCCCAATGCAACCTACCATGAATGTCTAAAGACGAGACGGAGGAGGGCTGGGGACACTGCAACCTACCATGAGTGTCTAAAAACGTGACGGGGGAGGGCTGGGTACACTGCAACCTACCATGAGTGTCTAAAGACGTGACAGAGGAAGGCTGGGTACATTGCAACCTACCTTAAGTGTCTAAAGACGTGACGGGGGAGGGCTGGGTACACTGCAACCTACCATGAGTGTCTAAAGACGTGACGGAGGAGAGTTTGGCCCACTGCAACCTACCATGAGTGTCTAAAGACGTGGCGGAGGAGGGTTAGGCACACTGCAACCTACCATGAGTGTCTAAAGACGTGACGGAAGAGGGTTAGGCACACTGCAACCTACCATGAGTGTCTAAAGACGTGACGGAGGAGAGTTTGGCCCACTGCAACCTACCATGAGTGTCTAAAGACGTGACGGAGGAGGGTTGGGCCCACTGCAACCTACCATGAGTGTCTAAAGACATGGCGGGGGAGGGCTGGGTACACTGCAACCTACCATGAGTGTCTAAAGACGTGACGGAGGAGGGTTGGACCCACTGCAACCTACCATGAGTGTCTAAAGACGTGACGGAGGAGGGCTGGGCCCACTGCAACCTACCATGAGTGTCTAAAGACGTGACGGAGGAGGGTTGGACCCACTGCAACCTACCATGAGTGTCTAAAGACGTGACGGAGGAGGGCTGGGTACACTGCAACCTACCATGAGTGTCTAAAGACGTGACGGAGGAAGGTTGGACCCACTGCAACCTACCATGAGTGTCTAAAGACGTGACGGAAGAGGGTTGGACCCACTGCAACCTACCATGAGTGTCTAAAGCCGTGACGGAGGAGGGTTGGACCCACTGCAACCTACCATGAGTGTCTAAAGACGTGACGGAGGAGTGCTGGGCCCACTGCAACCTACCATGAGTGTCTAAAGACGTGACGGAGGAGGGCTGGGCACACTGCAACCTACCATGAGTGTCTAAAGACGTGACGGGGAAGGGCTGGGCACACTGCAACCTACCATGAGTGTCTAAAGACGTGACGGAGGAGGGCTGGGCCCACTGCAACCTACCATGAGTGTCTAAAGACGTGACGGAGGAGGGCTGGGCACACTGCAACCTACCATGAGTGTCTAAAGACGTGACGGGGGAGGGCTGGGTACACTGCAACCTACCATGAGTGTCTAAAGACGTGACGGGGGAGGGCTGGGTACACTGCAACCTACCATGAGTGTCTAAAGACGTGACGGGGGAGGGCTGGGTACATTGCAACCTACCATAAGTGTCTAAAGACGTGACGGGGGAGGGCTGGGTACACTGCAACCTACCATGAGTGTCTAAAGACGTGACGGAGGAGAGTTTGGCCCACTGCAACCTACCATGAGTGTCTAAAGACGTGGCGGAGGAGCGTTAGGCACACTGCAACCTACCATGAGTGTCTAAAGACGTGACGGAGGAGGGTTAGGCACACTGCAACCTGCCATGAGTGTCTAAAGACGTGACGGAGGAGAGTTTGGCCCACTGCAACCTACCATGAGTGTCTAAAGACGTGACGGAGGAGGGTTGGACCCACTGCAACCTACCATGAGTGTCTAAAGACGTGACGGAGGAGGGTTGGGACAACTGCAAACTACCATAAGTGTCTAATGACATGGCGGGGGAGGGCTGGGTACACTGCAACCTACCATGAGTGTCTAAAGACGTGAGGGAGGAGGGTTGGACCCACTGCAACCTACCATGAGTGTCCAAAGACGTGACGGAGGAGGGCTGGGCCCACTGCAACCAACCATGAGTGTCTAAAGACGTGACGGGGGAGGGCTGGGCACACTGCAACCTACCATGAGTGTCTAAAGACGTGACGGAGGAGGGCTGGGCCCAATGCAACCTACCATGAGTGTCTAAAAACGTGACGGGGGAGGGCTGGGTACACTGCAACCTGCCATGAGTGTCTAAAGACGTGACGGAGGAGAGTTTGGCCCACTGCAACCTACCATGAGTGTCTAAAGACGTGGCGGAGGAGGGTTAGGCACACTGCAACCTACCATGAGTGTCTAAAGACGTGACGGAGGAGGGTTAGGCACACTGCAACCTACCATGAGTGTCTAAAGACGTGACGGAGGAGAGTTTGGCCCACTGTAACCTACCCTGAGTGTCTAAAGACGTGACGGAGGTGGGTTGGGCCCACTGCAACTTACCATGAGTGTCTAAAGACATGGCGGGGGAGGGCTGGGTACACTGCAACCTACCATGAGTGTCTAAAGACGTGACTGAGGAGGGTTGGACCCACTGCAACCTACCATGAGTGTCTAAAGACGTGACGGAGGAGGGCTGGGCCCATTGCAACCTACCATGAGTGTCTAAAGACGTGACGGAGGAGGGTTAGGCACACTGCAACCTACCATGAGTGTCTAAAGACGTGACGGAGGAGGGCTGGGCCCACTGTAACCTACCATGAGTGTCTAAAGACGTGACGGAGGAGGGTTGGACCCACTGCAACCTACCATGAGTGTCTAAAGACGTGACGGAGGAGGGCTGGGTACACTGCAACCTACCATGAGTGTCTAAAGACGTGACGGAGGAGGGTTGGACCCACTGCAACCTACCATGAGTGTCTAAAGACGTGACGGAAGAGGGTTGGACCCACTGCAACCTACCATGAGTGTCTAAAGACGTGACGGAGGAGGCTTGGACCCACTGCAACCTACCATGAGTGTCTAAAGACGTGACGGAGGAGGGCTGGGCCCACTGCAACCTACTATGAGTGTCTAAAGACGTGACGGAGGAGGGCTGGGCACACTGCAACCTACCATGAGTGTCTAAAGACGTGACGGGGGAGGGCTGGGCACACTGCAACCTACCATGAGTGTCTAAAGACGTGACGGAGGAGGGCTGGGCCCACTGCAACCTACCATGAATGTCTAAAGACGAGACGGAGGAGGGCTGGGCACACTGCAACCTACCATGAGTGTCTAAAGACGTGACGGGGGAGGGCTGGGTACACTGCAACCTACCGTGAGTGTCTAAAGACGTGACGGGGGAGGGCTGGGTACACTGCAACCTACCATGAGTGTCTAAAGACGTGACGGGGGAGGGCTGGGTACATTGCAACCTACCATAAGTGTCTAAAGACGTGACGGGGGAGGGCTGGGTACACTGCAACCTACCATGAGTGTCTAAAGACGTGACGGAGGAGAGTTTGGCCCACTGCAACCTACCATGAGTGTCTAAAGACGTGGCGGAGGAGGGTTAGGCACACTGCAACCTACCATGAGTGTCTAAAGACGTGACGGAGGAGGGTTAGGCACACTGCAACCTACCATGAGTGTCTAAAGACGTGACGGAGGAGAGTTGGGCCCACTGCAACCTACCATGAGTGTCTAAAGACATGGCGGGGGAGGGCTGGGTACACTGCAACCTACCATGAGTGTCTAAAGACGTGACGGAGGAGGGTTGGACCCACTGCAACCTACCATGAGTGTCTAAAGACGTGACGGAGGAGGGCTGGGCCCACTGCAACCTACCATGAGTGTCTAAAGACGTGACGGAGGAGGGTTGGACCCAGTGCAACCTACCATGAGTGTCTAAAGACGTGACGGAGGAGGGCTGGACCCACTGCAACCTACCATGAGTGTCTAAAGACGTGACGGAGGAGGGTTGGACCCACTGCAACCTACCATGAGTGTCTAAAGACGTGACGGAGGAGGGCTGGGTACACTGCAACCTACCATGAGTGTCTAAAGACGTGACGGAGGAGGGTTGGACCCACTGCAACCTACCATGAGTGTCTAAAGACGTGACGGAAGAGGGTTGGATCCACTGCAACCTACCATGAGTGTCTAAAGACGTGACGGAGGAGGGTTGGACCCACTGCAACCAACCATGAGTGTCTAAAGACGTGACGGAGGAGGGCTGGGCCCACTGCAACATACCATGAGTGTCTAAAGACGTGACGGAGGAGGGCTGGGCACACTGCAACCTACCATGAGTGTCTAAAGACGTGACGGAGGAGGGCTGGGCCCAATGCAACCTACCATGAATGTCTAAAGACGAGACGGAGGAGGGCTGGGCACACTGCAACCTACCACGAGTGTCTAAAGACGTGACGGGGGAGGGCTGGGTACACTGCAACCTACCATGAGTGTCTAAAGACGTGACGGGGGAGGGCTGGGTACATTGCAACCTACCATAAGTGTCTAAAGACGAGACGAAGGAGGGTTGGGCACACTGCAACCTACCATGAGTGTCTAAAGACGTGACGGAGGAGGGCTGGGCCCACTGCAACCTACCATGAGTGTCTAAAGACGTGACGGGGGAGGGCTGGGCACACTGCAACCTACCATGAGTGTCTAAAGACGTGACGGAGGAGGGCTGGGCCCAATGCAACCTACCATGAATGTCTAAAGACGAGACGGAGGAGGGCTGGGCACACTGCAACCTACCATGAGTGTCTAAAAACGTGACGGGGGAGGGCTGGGTACACTGCAACCTACCATGAGTGTCTAAAGACGTGACGGGGGAGGGCTGGGTACACTGCAACCTACCATGAGTGTCTAAAGACGTGACGGAGGAGAGTTTGGCCCACTGCAACCTACCATGAGTGTCTAAAGACGTGGCGGAGGAGGGTTAGGCACACTGCAACCTACCATGAGTGTCTAAAGACGTGACGGAGGAGGGTTAGGCACACTGCAACCTACCATGAGTGTCTAAAGACGTGACGGAGGAGAGTTTGGCCCATTGCAACCTACCATGAGTGTCTAAAGACGTGACGGAGGAGGGTTGGGCCCACTGCAACCTACCATGAGTGTCTAAAGACATGGCGGGGGAGGGCTGGGTACACTGCAACCTACCATGAGTTTCTAAAGACTTGACGGAGGAGGGTTGGACCCACTGCAACCTACCATGAGTGTCTAAAGACGTGACGGAGGAGGGCTGGGCCCACTGCAACCTACCATGAGTGTCTAAAGACGTGACGGAGGAGGGTTGGACCCAGTGCAACCTACCATGAGTTTCTAAAGACGTGACGGAGGAGGGCTGGGCCCACTGCAACCTACCATGAGTGTCTAAAGACGTGACGGGGGAGGGCTGGGCACACTGCAACCTACCATGAGTGTGTAAAGACGTGACGGAGGAGGGCTGGGCAAAATGCAACCTACCATGAATGTCTAAATACGAGACGGAGGAGGGCTGGGCACACTGCAACCTACCACGAGTGTCTAAAGACGTGACGGAGGAGGGCTGGGTACACTGCAACCTACCATGAGTGTCTAAAGACGTGACGGGGGAGGGCTGGGCACACTGCAACCTACCATGAGTGTCTAAAGACGTGACGGAGGAGGGCTGGGCCCAATGCAACCTACCATGAATGTCTAAATACGAGACGGAGGAGGGCTGGGCACACTGCAACCTACCACGAGTGTCTAAAGACGTGACGGAGGAGGGCTGGGTACACTGCAACCTACCATGAGTGTCTAAAGACGTGACGGGGGAGGGCTGGGCACACTGCAACCTACCATGAGTGTCTAAAGACGTGACGGAGGAGGGCTGGGCCCAATGCAACCTACCATGAATGTCTAAATACGAGACGGAGGAGGGCTGGGCACACTGCAACCTACCACGAGTGTCTAAAGACGTGACGGGGGAGGGCTGGGTACACTGCAACCTACCATGAGTGTCTAAAGACGTGACGGGGGAGGGCTGGGTACATTGCAACCTATCATAAGTGTCTAAAGACGAGACGAAGGAGGGTTGGGCACACTGCAACCTACCATGAATGTCTAAAGACGAGACGGAGGAGGGCTGGGCACACTGCAACCTAACATGAGTGTCTAAAAACGTGACGGGGGAGGGCTGGGTACACTGCAACCTACCATGAGTGTCTAAAGACGTGACGGGGGAGGGCTGGGTACACTGCAACCTACCATGAGTGTCTAAAGACGTGACGGAGGAGAGTTTGGCCCACTGCAACCTACCATGAGTGTCTAAAGACGTGGCGGAGGAGGGTTAGGCACACTGCAACCTACCATGAGTGTCTAAAGACGTGACGGAGGAGGGTTAGGCACACTGCAACCTACCATGAGTGTCTAAAGACGTGACGGAGGAGAGTTTGGCCCACTGCAACCTACCATGAGTGTCTAAAGACGTGACGGAGGAGGGTTGGGCCCACTGCAACCTACCATGAGTGTCTAAAGACATGGCGGGGGAGGGCTGGGTACACTGCAACCTACCATGAGTTTCTAAAGACTTGACGGAGGAGGGTTGGACCCACTGCAACCTACCATGAGTGTCTAAAGACGTGACGGAGGAGGGCTGGGCCCACTGCAACCTACCATGAGTGTCTAAAGACGTGACGGAGGAGGGTTGGACCCACTGCAACCTACCATGAGTGTCTAAAGACGTGACGGAGGAGGGCTGGGCCCACTGCAACCTACCATGAGTGTCTAAAGACGTGACGGAGGAGGGTTGGACCCACTGCAACCTACCATGAGTGTCTAAAGACGTGACGGAGGAGGGCTGGGTACACTGCAACCTACCATGAGTGTCTAAAGACGTGACGGAGGAGGGTTGGACCCACTGCAACCTACCATGAGTGTCTAAAGACGTGACGGAGGAGGGCTGGGCCCACTGCAACCTACCATGAGTGTCTAAAGACGTGACGGAGGAGGGCTGGGCACACTGCAACCTACCATGAGTGTCTAAAGACGTGACGGGGGAGGGCTGGGCACACTGCAACCTACCATGAGTGTCTAAAGACGTGACGGAGGAGGGCTGGGCCCAATGCAACCTACCATGAATGTCTAAATACGAGACGGAGGAGGGCTGGGCACACTGCAACCTACCACGAGTGTCTAAAGACGTGACGGGGGAGGGCTGGGTACACTGCAACCTACCATGAGTGTCTAAAGACGTGACGGGGGAGGGCTGGGTACATTGCAACCTACCATAAGTGTCTAAAGACGAGACGAAGGAGGGTTGGGCACACTGCAACCTACCATGAATGTCTAAAGACGAGACGGAAGAGGGCTGGGCACACTGCAACCTACCATGAGTGTCTAAAAACGTGACGGGGGAGGGCTGGGTACACTGCAACCTACCATGAGTGTCTAAAGACGTGACGGGGGAGGGCTGGGTACACTGCAACCTACCATGAGTGTCTAAAGACATGACGGAGGAGAGTTTGGCCCACTGCAACCTACCATGAGTGTCTAAAGACGTGGCGGAGGAGGGTTAGGCACACTGCAACCTACCATGAGTGTCTAAAGACGTGACGGAGGAGGGTTAGGCACACTGCAACCTACCATGAGTGTCTAAAGACGTGACGGAGGAGAGTTTGGCCCACTGCAACCTACCATGAGTGTCTAAAGACGTGACGGAGGAGGGTTGGGCCCACTGCAACCTACCATGAGTGTCTAAAGACATGGCGGGGGAGGGCTGGGTACACTGCAACCTACCATGAGTGTCTAAAGACTTGACGGAGGAGGGTTGGACCCACTGCAACCTACCATGAGTGTCTAAAGACGTGACGGAGGAGGGCTGGGCCCACTGCAACCTACCATGAGTGTCTAAAGACGTGACGGAGGAGGGTTGGACCCACTGCAACCTACCATGAGTGTCTAAAGACGTGACGGAGGAGGGCTGGGCCCACTGCAACCTACCATGAGTGTCTAAAGACGTGACGGAGGAGGGTTGGACCCACTGCAACCTACCATGAGTGTCTAAAGACGTGACGGAGGAGGGCTGGGTACACTGCAACCTACCATGAGTGTCTAAAGACGTGACGGAGGAGGGTTGGACCCACTGCAACCTACCATGAGTGTCTAAAGACCTGACGGAAGAGGGTTGGACCCACTGCAACCTACCATGAGTGTCTAAAGACGTGACGGAGGAGGGTTGGACCCACTGCAACCTACCATGAGTGTCTAAAGACGTGACGGAGGATGGCTGGGCCCACTGCAACCTACCATGAGTGTCTAAAGACGTGACGGAGGAGGGCTGGGCACACTGCAACCTACCATGAGTGTCTAAAGACGTGACGGGGGAGGGCTGGGCACACTGCAACCTACCATGAGTGTCTAAAGACGAGACGGAGGAGGGCTGGGCACACTGCAACCTACCATGAGTGTCTAAAGACGTGACGGGGGAGGGCTGGGTACACTGCAACCTACCATAAGTGTCTAAAGACGAGACGAAGGAGGGTTGGGCACACTGCAACCTACCATGAGTGTCTAAAGACGTGACTTAGAAGGGTTGCTGACACTGACTACCTCTACAAGAAGACTTTAGCTGCAAAATCAAACCAATCATGAACACGTCTATACATGGTTTGGGTTGAGTTGGTCGAGTACCTATGCTCCACTGGAAGATGAAATGCAGAAAAACAAGCTGAAGAAATCACACCCAAGATATAATGATATTGATGTTTTAATGTGAATTAAAATGCATGGCTGCAATTGTAAATTTGATCTATCTGTTAAATGGTTTAAGAAAAGAATGATTAAATATTTGGAATTGTAACCACTGAAACCACAAACAATAAAATGTCATGTTTATTTTAAAAAACAGCGTCTGTGTTCAAATTAACAATGGGAATACTTTGTTTTACATTTCTATATAATTTATTGTTGCCGTGGTGTTTCTTGGATGTCTGGTTGATGATTCTGACTATCAGGTTGAGTTCCGATAGAGACTGGTAGAGAGCTGCATGGTTAGGTAGATACTGCTACTCTTGGCTCTTGATTGTTATAGCAACCCCGTGGCATTCTTTAACTTTGATAACTGATGGCAGGAAACACCTGTTGGTTTACACACGGCCTGGGTGTACAACACATAGATTTCAGAGGCCATGTGCGCTAAGATAACTGGACGACAATCTCATTCGTGACGCGCCACTACTGTGATATTTCATTGGCGCTTCGTAGATCTCTCTAGAACTGCTGACTCTTGATGTTGTAGACATCTCTCCTGCCACTTCTGATGGTCATTGCGCCTTTAATGTCTTTATACGTTAACAACTTAGACTGGCTCAACATAGCTTGCTGAACAGGTTACCGGCGTAGTTTTTTCAGTCTATTTTACTAACACGATACATTAGACGCTGTCAAGAACATCATCTTTTGTTCCATACACGAATTCACAAATATACAAACAATAACTAACATCACAATTCTACAAGAGCGGCACAGTTTGCAGCCGTTGCTCCGTTGACCAGGACTAGGTCCAACACCGAACGAAGTCCAAGTCTGACTGACTCAAAAGTGACGTTTTGTTCTCGCCCAAAACGTCCAGCCTGTTTTTCACGTGTTTGTGAACAATGTCGTGATCGGTCACATCGCACGGTCTCCTTCTGTCGACCGCGCGTAATACGTCTCATGCCATGTCCCCAAACTGTATCAATAGGACTATGGCAATTGTCTGGTATATTCCGCTGCATCTTGTGGGGTGTTTACCACAGGGTTTTATATCATATAAACCGAATAGGTGAATAGATTTAAAATGTTCATATACCGAGACCTGCATTTACGTGCTATGTAATCTTAGCCCAAACTGTTTGACGATTCAGGTGATTTTCACTTTCAAATAGAACGAACATGATGTGATGCAGAAAAGGACGAAAGACGGAATGGAAACTACATTGAAGTCATACATATCTGTGTAACATAGAAATAATTTATCCAAGGAGCAATAGAGAGAATGTCAATGGATAGGTTGACTACTGGAATTGCTTCAGAAACTTCACAGTGTAAGCGTACGCCTGGGCAGTGGTTGTTCTAAAGATGTTCATTGCAGTGAAAAACCCATGGGGAACTCCCTCGATGATCTCCAGTTGAACTTTAACCCCAGCTGCACGCAACTTTTCCGAATAGTCGACCCCACTTCCTCTCAAGGGGTCTAACTCTGCCAGGATAATTAGAGCAGGAGGTGATGATGCAGTATTCGTTCTTGCCATGCCGTTGACTCTTGGATTGGTCAAAAGATCTGGAATGTAGTTATAAGCGTTGTCATAGAGAAATTTAATGGCGTCTTCGTTGAGCAGCAGAACGTGCTTGAATTCCTGGACAGTGTCCTGTGATAAAGAGGTGTCTGCTAACGGGTAGACCAAGATCTGGAAATCTAAACCTGGGACTTCGTTGGTGACCCCAATAGCAAGCTGCCCACCTGCGCTGTCACCACCTACACCAACTTTACTGTTGGGTTTCCCTCCAACAGCTTCTTTGTTCTCCAACACCCATCTGGTCACCACTTCAGCATCTTCAAACGGCGCGTAAGGAGCATCAGGATTAGGCAGCAAGCGGTACTCGACATTGAGAACAATAGCTCCAGAATCTCTAGCAATGATCTTCGCTGTTGCCTCGTGGGTTTTCCTAGTACAAACGATCAAACCGCCACCATGGAAGTAGATCAGGATAACTGGAACATCTGGTCGAGAAGCTGGTTTGTAGACAGATACAGGGATGCCCTCCAAGGTGTATGGAGACGGTACAATTATTTCTGTTTCTTCACCTTCGAATTTCACTTCTCCAGATAGTGGTGAGAACTGGCTGATCACTTGTTCTCTAGCCACCTCTACACCGAGTTCTGAGAACGGCTTGGAGCCGCTGGCTAAGAGCAATTCTCCAAACAGTTTGGATTCTTCGTGTATCTTGTACTTGCCTTCAAATGGTGCCCATGGATTCTGCTGTGCCATGGTGGGTTCTTGTGATTCTGAACGGATAAAAATATTTGAAACCATTACGCGTTAGAGATTAAGAACAATAAAAGCGAATTATTCAAGATAGCGTTACTTTCTATTTTAAATAACTACGAACGTCTGACCTATAGCACTAAGCGGGTGTGAAACTTGAACTCTATCGAAAAGAGATGCAAAAAACTTGCATTCTTTCGAAATGTGCCAATATCGAAGGATGCAAAGAGTGAGCCTTACAGAAAAGAGACCAAATGAAACATTTTTAAATACTATGCGAAAAATGATAACAACTGAATAACATCAACAGAAAGTTATAAATGGCATGTTCCCAATGTGAAACGTTCAGGTCTGATCATCATGTACCCTGCCCACTGGCGTAGACATTCGTGTCCCTCCACAGATCTCGGTCGCTGGTGCTCCGAATCAACTCTGTACATGGTATTCATTCTTGCTACAGCGGCATTTCGTTGGCTAGAGGAGACTACTGCAACACACGTTGTATTCATTACGGATTCAAAGATTTTGCTTAGTAAGGTGGAGAAAGGAATGTTTCGTGTGAAATGGCTCTCGTCGCTATAGAGGTCACAGATTCTGAGAATTCTATGGATATTTTGCCCTGGCCATGCAGAGGTACGGGGGAATGAACAGGCTGATAGGCTAGCAGGTAAGGCACCTCTTGGTGGCAGATAGCCTATGAACAAGGGGGAGGTGGTCATGCGCTTGTGGGACAAGGTGGAGAAGGCGGAGGAAGATATTGAGAACCCATATGTGGAAAGAATGAGATTGCGGGGGATCGGCAGGGGTTCTGGAGGAATCTCAAAACTGAGAGGGAAGACCAGGACAACTTTTAATCAAATAGCGGTGGGAACGATTAGTAGTATGACTCTTCGCCGGCTGTTGAACAAGGGGACGGAGCACGTATGGGAATGTCCTGAGTGTAGTGATGTCGGTTCTTAACTCAACGCAACCTTGCCACTGCCTCATTCCATCCATCATTATCTCTCTCGGTCTACCTTCGCCTGTACTAGTACTGATCATTCCAGTTGTCACGATGTTTTCCAACGGCTCGTTTCTAATCACATGACCAAATAACAATATTTGTCTTTTTCTTATAGTTGATGCACGTGTGTTGCTGAAAATTATGAAAGGTACACATTCTGGACAAGAGAAAAAGACGTCTTCTAAATGGTGCTATTGTTAAGTTGATTGCATATCCTTTACAGGGCCTCGCAATCAAAACCATTATATTTTGGCTGTTTGTGATTTCTTGGCAAGTTTACGTTCAGTAGGTTGCTATTGCTTTCTGAACGACCGGCACCCATACCATTGTATTAAAAACCAACACAAGACGACCTGCATCCAAATCCCCCGCATTTGTGTTTCGAAAGCTGTATACGGGAATTACGAATTGCCTCCGCAACCCCTTCGCCACAGAGCGGGTTATTGACAGATGCAAAACCAGTACTTGCTCCGATCCAGTCTGTCAGTACTACGGAAACTACTGTCTGAACTAGGCAGCCAGATTAATGTGACCATACAGTGGATACCATATAACTGTGGAGTACGAGGAAACGAGAGAGCTGATCGACTAGCTAAGGGAGGAACAATAGAAGAACAACCTGATGCCCGTGTCACATACCACCAAAAGAAAAGTATGATCAAATAAATCAGAAAGCCACCGAAACCAGTCAAAACGTTTACCAACTTATGGACAGACCAGAACAAATCATTATTCTGGGCCTCAGAACAGGACATAATAGATAGCGCGATAACATTGTATACACAATTTAAGATTGGGGAATCAGCCATGCGCACATGGGGTGTGGCACCGCAGACAACAGATCACATACTCCAAGACTGCCGAACATACGACACATCTAGGCGAACCGTCTGGCATAGAGAAGCAACAGTGGAAGATACACCCTATGGACCATTTTGGACCACTCAGTGAAAGGAAAAAAAAGACAGTAAAATTCATACACGAGACAACATTGCAAATATAGAGAAATTGTAAACGAACAAAAGAGGAAAAAGAAGAAGCAGCAGCAGAAAAGAAGAAGAAGAAGAAGAAGAAGAAGAAGAAGAAGAAGAAGAAGAAGAAGAAGAAGAAGAAGAAGAAGAAGAAGAAGAAGAAGAAGAAGAGTCTTCCAAGAAGTAAGCACACCAGTCTAGAACCGAATATCACGATGACGATGATCACAAATAACCAGCTTCAGATTATGACAAAATCAACAAAATACAGACTAGTAACAATAAAACAAAGGCGGAATACTTTCATGTCATTCTTACTAAAACAATACGAGGCATCAGCAAGTATAACAAAAGAAGTAGACATAATGGCAGTACTGGACGTAACCAAAGCACAATGGCTTAGCCAGTACTACAGACACAAACCGCTCAAGAGAATGAAGTGTCACATATTATAGTCATCGCATGCCATCTCCAGCGGAGTATGCGCTCATGATCCTTCACAAACATATGGAATCTCGGAACCTCGGCAGCGTAGTGGCTAGACACCAGTGGCTAACAGATCAGAAGTTATGGGTTCGATACGCAGCTGGGCGAATTCGAATTTGTGTGTTTTTTTTCTTTTCACAATCGACCTAGGATTTGCTCCCAGCCGAAAATGGGTATGAAGAATGTCTTGAGCAGTAAAAACGGCAGACGTGATACTGACCTAATCACCCACCGAATTCCGATTGGTCTACACAAATTTGGCTCTATCACAGTATGCCCAAAGCGCCTTAAGGCTTGAAAAGGATCCTTTACTAAATACATGTCATCGGTATTCTTCAATAGTTCGTCTACTGGCCACACGGAAATTTACTTCCTCTATCTACCAATGATTCTTCGAAAATCGCAATTATCATAACTTTCTACAGACGCCCTCGTATCATACCATCATCATCACCATCAAGCGCCATGGCAGCTGGCGTTGGCTTTCATGACTCTCCATATATATCGGTCCTTGGTTTACTGTGTCAACTCTGCTGATGATATTCCTCTATTCCACTGTCTCATAACATGAGACTCCCACGTTATATCACAACCCATTTTATTTCACAGTCAACTTTATATTACAACGCACTTCCAATTCCAATTCCAACTATTGAGACGAATGGCCCCGTTCAACCATCGACTATATGGATTTCGGTGTATTTGGGGCCTTTATAGTGTAGCTTGTATGTTGTCTTTCGTAGAGTGAGCTGCTTGTTGTCAGCCTCCCGGCTACTGATGGGTTGATTGTGTTCGTTTCATCCTTGTGGTTTTAGATGTCTGGACAGAGTCGCAAACTTGTTAAGGCCTGATGTAATTGTGTACCCGCCCGTCATATGGTGTGTTTTAGGGGTGATTGCTAGTCGTCATCCTTCCTCCAGCTATGTCTTGTGTTTTGGTGTCTTCTCGGTTTTCTTTGGTATCTTGTGTCGTGGCCGGCTCGATGGTTCCATCTTGATGGGGAGCGATACCGATTCAGGGCCTCCCTACACACTTGGTTTTGGTCTGGGTAGCCTCCTTCATCCAGTATTATTTCTTCTTCTGTTGCTTCTTCTTCTGTCTGGGTCTTTGCATTTTCTGATTCGGATGTTTTCTTCTGTGACTTGAGCAGTTCTGTTTGTTCTGTTTCTTCTTGGATCTGTTTAAGAATTTCTTCTGCCGTTTCTCTTTCTTCTTGAATTTTTGCTAGAGTTTATTCTGTCTCAGTATTTATTGCAGCCATTTGAGCGACATCCTGCTCAATCTTCTGCTGAACTTCCTTCAGTTCGTCCAGGATGCGCTGAACGGCTATTATCTGAGTCTCTGTCGTCTTGTGGTTTTCTGTCTCCATGCTTTTGAACTTTGATCTCAGGCACTTTATATCACAAAGAAATTTATATCACAGCCCACTTTATATCTGGTCACTTTATATCACAACGCACTTTATCATCCAGCCCACGTTATACCACAACCTGCTTGATTTCATTATTATTTTAACATTTGTGAAAAAATATTTGTACATTTATTTCATTATCTTCATAGCGTTATCATCATCATGTGCCATGTCGATAAATGTGGGCATCTCACTCAATCACCAGAGTCGTGGATCAACTCTGTGTTCTTGTCTTGACCATGTCATGTGGCCAAGCCATCCAGTTATTTACTTCTCTGCCCTCCATTTCTTCTTTCCCCTTCAATCTTGCCGATCGACACCAAGTACTCTAGTTTATTTCTTCTCCAAAAATGTTGACTGTTTACATGTAGTTTATCTACTACAACGCACTTTATATCACCAACCTACCTTTGCCTTTTTCTCCAGGAACCTTGCCTTCCAATGTTGTTCTTTCTAAACTGTCAAGGCGTTTAATATGGCAGAAGTATTTTGATTTGTAAGTACTATGTGATCTAGATTAATCTGTTTGAGAGCCTGGAGCTCATGAAACGCGACACTCCACATTGTGCCAGCGGCTTCGGGTGGAGGAGCGCAATTGGGAGTGTTGAAGCTTTATCCTAGTGCAAGGAAATGCAATCTAAAGACTTAAAGTCCTGGCAGGGCAGATCAGGCCGGCAACTGGTCTAAGATGGAAGCTCCAATAGGCGGACAGTTAGAGCATTCCTGTGCTGATTTGACAGCTTCTGTAGCTTGTCATGTTTAAGATGTATTGGTGATACTTTTCCTATGAAGTAAATTAGGCAGGCCGATAGAGGGATCATGATGTATGGGCTACACTTGATGGCTAGAATTCAGGCAAGGCTGGGTGCTATGGAGAGGTTAGTATGCCTCATTTTGAATCACATGTAACAAACTACCGTATGTCACGGCGGCAAGGTGCTAATACAGTACAGTTTGAGAGTAAAACTGAAAAGGTGCTATATTCGCTATAGACAACAAAGCGTGACTGAGAGGTTTAATACACACACACACGCTTAAACATCATGTTTGTTGACAGATGAGTAGCAGGTTCGTTCCAAACACGGGGCAGTATGATATAACGTTGACTTTCCGTTCAGAAAGCGATGGCAAGCTAAATAGTTAGTTGCATGTCCTTTACAAGACGTCATAATCAACCTTAGTATGGGATATGATCGTGAATTACCAAGCAATTTTTTACGTACAGTAGTTTGCCATTGTTTTCTGAACGACTGACGCCTCAAACCATCGGAACCAACGCAAAGGGATCTGCTTTCAAATCGCTCTCAGCTGATTTAGAACCCTCTACTCGGTACATTCGGGAAGTATAAAACTCGTTCGTTGCCCCTAAGCCACAACACTGACAAGGACAAACTACTGAACCTTAAATTGCCTAGAAGGAGATCAGCATGGTCGAATAGATAAGAACGCGTGTTCTTAAACATCCAGTGTGCTGATGCAGAGTTAAGGGGTTCAACCTCTACACCGGATAGTTGAACTAAAATGTTGACAATAATAGGCTTGCTAAATGAGTTGAGATAGTATAGTAACACATATTGGCAGTTATCAGTTTTCAATTATCATCGCGGTATCTTCACTGCAGTCCGGACATGTCCATAGGTGCTCAGATTCTTCGCCCAGCATATGCATCAGCGTCCGGTGGCTGATAGTGCCAGTTCTGTGTTGGTTGACAAGGCACCTCGTTTTCCCGATGTACCTCTCGTGTCTGGCCTTGACAAGTCTTACTCCCAAGTCTTTCATCCTGGACAGCGATGTGGAATAACTGACGTCAAAGTTCTCTGTTCTCGAAATATCTTTAAGGACGTTAATAACATCGGCGCAATCCATGGGCTAGCCATCTGCAGAGGGTGCAGAGCCAGCCAGCTTATCAGCTCGTTCACTTCCCTCGACTCCCGCATGTCCCTGGACGAAGATGAAGGTGACTTTGCGGACAACAGACTTCCGCAGCGACTCAGTCCACTGTCTACGTACAGATCCAGCTTCGACCTTCTGAATGATGCTCATTGAATCACTTAGTACACACACGTTGGTATAATGCTGTGATTTTAGCCAAATGAAAACCTGTGTTACTGCCATCATCTCCATCGTCATGTTGCATTGGCAATAGTTACATAGTTATTTATGTTGTGATAGTAAGGTAACACACACACGAGCATCCTTGACTTGGTGACGTAAATTACAAGTACCTCTGAAGTCGGGACGTGTTCGTCTGTTGGCGAGGTACATTGGTAATATGGAAAGCTAATCCACACACAAAATTTAGTCCAGCACTACTTGAAGTAGTGTGCAAGGACTACTCTTGAGTTCAAAGCGAACGAGTGCAAAGAAAAAGAAAATTTGCATAGAAATTCAACCTGGGGCTGATGGCAAAGTCGTACAAAGAACATGCAACATTTATGAATCAAACAAATAATATTAATAATACAAACACATTAAAATAAACTTACAGAAATAGGAGTGGAAGCGTGCACTATGTTGAAGCCTGAAACTTTATCAGAGGAATCAAGAAGGTACTATAAATATAAATATAGTTGATCGTGACTATGAATTCAAACTGTGGCCCGGTAAGATTTACTTACTACAGCCGTCCCCAAACTGTGGTCGGCATGCGTACCAATATTTGAATGTGGGATTTCTCTCTGAAAGAAATCTCATTGTTGCTGCTGTATATCAGGTATTTCTGCCTGTTCGGAATCCGAATTCATTGTCATTTAACGCGGGAACTACCTTGTTATTATCCTCATCTTTGTTTACACATAACAAGTAGCCAAATTAAAAGAAAAAAACAACCAAATATTACATTTTTTTGGGGGGCTGGTCGTCGATGTGATCAACTCCAAACCACATGTTGGTTTTGTAGACACTTTTATGTCGAGTAGTTTGCCATTGATTTCTGCACGAGAAGTTAACTTATGTCCAACTACCCAGTGTCTGCAACGACCCGACTAACGTGTTATAATTTATCATAGTTATTTACACACATGAGAAAGCACTTTAAAACACACTCTTCCTACCAACACTATACTACCAATGCCAAACATGGACAATGACAGAAAAAGAGAAAACAAACATCACAACAACAGAAATGAGATTCCTGAGAAGGATGTACTAAGAAGAGAGAAAATCATAAATGAAGAAATCAGGACTAAAAGTGGGGGTTATAGCAGCGCTAGAGTTCATTAGAAGACAGCAAGTTGAATGGATTGGCCACGTAACTTGGATACCAACTGACAGAATACCACAACAAGCAATGATGTACATACCAAATGGAAGCAGAAAAAGAGGACGACCATGTAAACAATGGACAGCGTGAATTGCAGAGTCCATGGTAATCTCGATACATGAAGCCCATAAACGGGCACTCTCCCGCTGTTTATGCTTCACTTCGACACTGCATGTTACAAGAGGGACAAGATGAGATGAGATGAGATTTACACATATCAAGTGACCAGACTAAATTAAACAGATAACATAATCATGTCTGCAAGCAGGGAACTGGTATAGGTCTGCGATGTGATAGGGAAATCACATTTTGTAGGTCTGTGATGTGATAGGGAAATCACATTTTGTAGATCTGTGATGCTATGAAAGGGAAATCACATTTAGTAGGTCTGTGATGTGATAGGGAAATCACATTTTGTAGGTCTGAATGCACGAAGAAATAAGTGACCTATCTATTCCCCCGTTTACGGACGACAAACTGAGGCGTCGAAACCCTCGTCCGACCGCTCTCACATTATCAACGCAGTTCCCTATCAACTACACTAACTAGTCCGCTCAGAATAAATTTAACCCATTTAAAAAATGTTTGCATATCCTTTACATCAGCATCTTTCAGCTGATTGTTGATTTCTTGGCAAGATTACGCTCAGTAGTTTGCCATTGCTTTCTGAGCGACCGGCTCACATACCCCTAAGTTACCGACGCGGTTAGAATCGCCGTTGTCACGTTACTCACCAGAGTATACGGGATTACGAAGAAAGTCGCTAACACCTAGGCCAGGGAGAACGGCAAATTTAACCCATTACAATTGTTAATTTACCTGGGATTCTCTAACGCGGCTCTGTTATCAATGTGGCCGTTAAATGCGACGGCCCCTTTTCTCCATACTTTGGGAATCCCTAATTAAGAACCTCAATGCTGCATTGTCACTGTATGCTTTTTAAATATGGTACCAGATAGATACATTTTGGCCTAGTTATTAGTGGGTTATACAATGTATAACCACGGGAACACAATCTGCTTTCTATTACTGATACATCTGGTCTTGTTTGCAAACTTGCATCATAAATGATAACTGTCGATTAAGGTATATTATTATCTATGTGTGGTATACATATGAACAGTGATAACGTTTATTTGTCTCGGTGGTATAATGACATACACACATGGGCAGTAATACGATATATGTCTGGTGGTGGTATAGTGATGTACACATAAAAACAATAATAAGATATATGTCTCGTGGTGGTATAGTGATGTACACATAAAAACAATAATAAGATATATGTCTCGTGGTGGTATAGTGATGTACACATAAAAACAATAATAAGATATATGTCTCGTGGTGGTATAGTGATGTACACATAAAAACAATAATAAGATATATGTCTCGTGGTGGTATAGTGATGTACACATAAAAACAATAATTAGATATATGTCTCGTGGTGGTATAATGACATACCCATATAAACAATAATACGCTTGCTAAATGAGTTGTGATAGTTTAGTAAGACATATTGCAATAGTTAGATAGTTATCTATGGTGTGATAGTAAGGTAACATACACATACGAGCAAGTAAGAAACGACGTATGTGATCGGAGATATTTTGTTTATACATGTATGTAACATACATATTACATATTACAACTGGTCTGAAAGATGGGTGGTTGGAAGGGTCGAATGTAAGACGGTCCGAATTAGTCTCAGTTCCCGGGCATGCCCATATTGGCTATGTCTTCCTCATAAGATGTCGAAGAGGATGGCTATTTACAATACCAGAGGTGAGTTCGGTATGCACGTTTCTACGTGCCCTCAACTCTATGTATTCCTTGGGGTTCCAAAGTGGATATCTGAGAATAAACTTGCAGACATATGTCATCATCAACTTTGTAAGCAACAAACAGGGGGAACTCGGTATTCCAGGGGTTATGAATAAATGACCCAAAACGATAAGTAGATTGTGATCTTTACTAGAACATGATTACAAGTAACAAAATTGACGTTGCGGCTAAAGCCTTCGTCAGCACAGAACAAACACAAACCGACACACAACTACATGAAAAACACTACATGCAAATATTAAAGTAACTTATCTGTATCCTTGTGTTTGGCTGAAAACGTCTTAAGCCACTATCAGTGGATGGAATTAAACGGATGCGTGGTTCAGGAGGTCACTGGATTGAAGGTCAAGAACGCCAGAAGCTCAGTGATTGGCTTAGCCTCCCGCAACTGAAACTAGATTCTTGTATTCCACGGGTTAGCATGTTTGCCCGCCACCCCGTTGGTTTGTGTTCAAATCACGTTCGAGGTGGATATTAAAAATTACCTGGACTCCCAGATAGGCCAGACTAAAATATGTGCCAGGAAATGTCGTAGGAAGTAAAAGGGGGCCGGTACAATACCAACTTCACACATTGCGTATCGATTGGTCTATAAACATATGAAGCTATTTGAATAACGAAGACACAAACAATAGATTGCACGATTTATTGCCTGGCATATTTCGCTGCATCTCATCAGGTACATACTGCAGAAATCACACGACATAAACTAAAGTAATTAGATAAATCCTTCAATCTGAAATAAACAACACACATATTCACACAATAATTTGAATTGTCTACCTCGGAAATTTTAAACTGACTCTGGGTGCATATCTTCCTGGCTTGGTCAGTATGGAGCGATAACCATGAACCCAGTACATCATTATAACGGGTAAAAGGGCACTTTACTTGACTGTGTTACGCGAGGCTGTCAGTGCTGTCCTGGCGTACCTAGACCTTGGAAGGTAAGTGACTGGCTAGACCATCATAAACCAGTTGCCCACAAAGGGTTAGGTCCTGATCTTTCCTGCAATGACATTTACTCTTTAGATTGCATTTCCTCGCACTAGATTCAGAGAACCAGAGAATCAAGAAGTGGCGATACAGAGCTGCTTTACCGGCCGCGCTGTGGACGTCCTGTCACAGCCACCAACGCAGAAATGTTGAGATGCGCTTAGGGCATTATTCTTACTGATAGGCGAATCACCACTCAACAATTGGCCTTACAGGTGTCAGTCAGCAATGGTAGTGCAAATACAGTTATAAGCAATCTGGGATTTTCTGAGGTTTGCGCAAGATGAGTTCCTCGAAGTTACATAAGTGAACACCGATTGCATAGGAAAGCAATTTCTTCTGAATTGCTGGAGCTTTTCATTGCTGATGAAAAGAACCTTTTGGCTAAACTCGTTACGGGTGACATCACCTGGGCACATCATTTTGAACCTGAGACAAAAAGTCAGTCAATTGTATGGCGCCTCCCTCAATCACCGCGGCGAAATAAATTCAAGACCACTCTTTCAGCTGGAAAGGTCATGATTACAGTCGTTTGGGGCATTGAAGGTGTTGTTCTTGTGGATGTTATGCCAAGGTAAAAGACAACCAAGCTTACATTAAGACAATGAAGGAAAAAAAACAAAAAAACTCAATCAACGTTTTCGCTCCAGCAGACCTGCTTCTCCTTCACGGCGATGCGCGCCCACACACAAGCCTGGCAACACCGGAAGCAATCATCAAATTGTGTTGGACTGTACTACACCATCAACCCTATAGTCCCGATTTGGCATCCTCCGAATTTCTTCTGTTTGGGCCACTTAAATATGCACTCCGTGGGAAAAGGTGTGAAGATGATGCAGGAATAATTCAAACAGCGAAGAAATGGTTACATGATCAAGACAAAATCTGGTAAGGGCAAGGAATACGTGCATTTATATCTGTGTCTGTGTAGTCTGTGTAGTCTGTTTAGTCTGTGTAGTCTGTTTAGTCTGTTTAGTCTGTTTAGTCTGTTTAGTCTGTTTAGTCTTAGTCTGTTTAGTCTGTTTAGTCTGTGTAGTCTTTTTAGTCTGTTTAGTCTGTGTAGTCTGTTTAGTCTGTTTAGTCTCTTTAGCCTGTTTAGTCTATTTAGTCTGTTAAGTCTGTTTAGTCTGTTTAGTCTGTGTAGTCTGTTTAGTCTATGTAGTCTGTTTAGTCTGTTTGGTCTGTTTAGTCTGTTTAGTCTGTTTAGTCTGTTTAGTCTGTGTAGTCTGTTTAGTCTGTTTAGTCTGTTTAGTCTGTTTAGTCTGTGTAGTCTGTTTAGTCTGTTTAGTCTTGGGGTGTGGGTGGATGGGGTGGGTGAGAGGTGTGTGTGGGTGGGGAGATGTGTAGGTGTAGGGATGTGGTGGATGGGTAGTGTCAAAGTCTTGCTTAGGGCAAGAATTATGGCTCGTATCTTGACAAGTGTGATACTAACTATGCTTATCAAATAACACGAGACTAACAGCCGATAATATAATTCGCGCTATTTATTCGTGCACTGCACACATCAGAAACAATACAAGCTTCGCGCAATCACAATTCACAATATCCAATAGATTATAAATGCAAGCAATCAATACATCAATATAATAATACATCAATGCACTCCACTTACAAGTCACACAGACAGGCGTTCCATCTCCAACGGTCATACAGGCTAGCTATCAAGACATGCATAAAACTCTCAAGCTGCATCCACACGTCAGTCCGTTACGGCCCCCAAGCCTAGTCTGGCTGGACTTTTAGCACACACCACCGTTGTGCTCTAGTCAGCCCGCGTGACCCCTCAATGTTCACGCTGTGTTCCAGCTGACCGCCGACTGCTTAGTATCGCTCAGCGTTGATTGCCTGGCGTTGTTGACGACGCCGCATTATAGCTGTAGTGCTTATCATAGATCAGCGTTGCATTGTCGGGCGTTGGTGCAGACAACGCGTTATAACTCTGGGTGAGACTCTGACATTCTCCCCCCCCCCTCATTCTCATGAAAGGTTTTCCTTTCATTTACTCTATATAGCTGTTCTTTATCTTGTCAGAATCGAACTTTGCACTTCGTCTGACGTAACTCTTTAGTTTGTCTTAATATGTACAGGTGATTAGTAAACAATATGCATACAAATCCCATGCCTACCCATCAAGCATACTGGTCAAGTACAATCAATTTCATGGTTTTTACCTCGCTGAGACACAGCCAGTCCGGTAGGTTACGGCTAACTTGCCCCTACCTCTCCACCAAAAAGAAAAATTACAAATAATCAGGTGAGTCTGTGAGTATCTACCTATAAGATAACTCCGACATTGGACATCTACCTTTATCTAATAGAATATCCAATGAAGGTCTTCAGTTTTGGTAAGTTTTCCCATATACACATGACGTCACATTGACGTGATACCTATTAGGCAAACATGGTAGTTTCAATACATATTTACACATCACCAACAATATTTAGTTATGTCCCTTGGTTATGGAACAAAAGTTAGGGACAGTAATTTTATCATGCTTTCAACAAAATAAATTACGAGTAACATTTTCTTTCTTAGTGTCATACTTTGATCCTCCTTGACAAAAGTGCACCAAAGGTCACTCTTGTGAAAAAGTAAATCAAGCTACGATGCTGAGATTACATCTAACAAAACTCGACATATACAATTTCGTATATGGAAATGTTTCATACCCAAATTTTCATACAATTGTCATAAATTTATAAATATTTTATTATGGTATGCTAACTTTCAAATTAATATGGACATCTAACGGAAGTGTAGAGCTGTGTTGTTGCACATTCAAGGTCTCTCGTTTTAGATGGACTTCAAATAAACGGAGCACCCAGATCTTGTCATCAGCTGTTGGATAGCTTCTTCCGTCTTATCCTCGGATTAGGTTGTCAAGGTCATCATTCGTACTTGTTAAAACGTCGTGGACCATCTTTGTAGATGTACTCAGGATTACTTGGCGCTGTTCAAGCTCAGTAAGTCTTTGGGTCCTGTAGTACTGTCCTGTTACACTTGTGGTGTCTATTTCTTATAATACTACATATTTACAATAGTAATGGCATTCTTTCACATTTCTCACAATTATACGACCCATTCATTCACATAATAATAATAATAATATGTACACAATATATTTACAATCGGAGATTAAATCTTCCCTATCACACTGTTCTTCACAGCGTAACTGACATAAAGTCACAATTGGCTGTGGTGTTGAGCACTATTTACGTTGCAGTTTATACACCATCTGCAATGTGCTCGGGTGTTACCTGGCTATTGGGTGAGTCGTGTGGACATCTCGATAGAAGATCGGCCAGAGAGTTATGTGAGCCTCGTATATGTCTGATTTCGAAGCTATAGTCCTGTAGAAGAAGGGACCATCTGGCCACTCTGTGGTTACTTGGGATACCACTGGTGATAAATGTCAAAGGGCTATTGTCTGTTTCAATAATGAAGTGTTTACCTAAAAGAAATCTCGAAAGTTTACGTACCGAGAACACAAGAGCGAGGGCTTTAAGTTCCGACGTGCTGTAATTTCGTTCACTGGTGTTCAATTTCCGGGAGACGTAGTATACAGGGTACAATATTTGATCGTGCTCTTGAAGCAGTACCCCTCCAATGCTACGGAGCTCGCATCGCATCTTAGATTGAAAATAGTGCTAAAATCAGGTAATTTTAGAATAGGTTTACTGAAAAAATAAGATAGTACTTTCGCAAATGCGGGCCTTAAACATTCGCTATTTACAATAACATTTGGATGTTTGTTTGTTAGTAAATCAGTGAAACATTTGGTAAATTCAGCAAAATGAGGGATAAATTGTCTATAGTAATTCAAAAGACCTAACACACTTCGCATCTCTTTTTTGGTTGTCGGAAGCGACAATTTTAAAATTCTAGACATGATGTTATCGTCAGTTGATATGAAGCCATTTAAGATCTTATAGCCCAAAAATGTAATTTCTTGAAAGGCTATATCAACTTTGGATGGTTTTATTGTCAGTCCATGTTGTCTAATCCTGTCGAATGTCTGCTGTAGTGCTGTTATGTGGTCTGTCATGTTCTTTGTATGTATGCAAATGTCGTCCATGTACCAAATGATGTTGGAAATGCCTGTCAAAAGTCGTCTTGTCATTCTGACAAAGGTTTCTGGAGCATTAACTAGCCCGAATGGCAACTTGCACCACTCGTATAGTCCCCAGGGTGTGACAAATGCTGTCAGATATATACTGTCAGCATGTACAGGTATTTGCCAGTAACCTTTTGTCATGTCCAGTTTAGTAAAGTAACGTGAGTCAGTCAGTTCAGTTAGTATGTCTTCACAGTTGCTCATTGGTTCTAAATCCAACTGTGTAATGCTGTTGAGTTTCATATAGTCAACACAGAGTCTTATTGTGTTGTCCTTTTTCTTTACAATGACAATGGGTGAACAAAAATCTGATTGTGAACGTCGGATGATATGGTTTGCTTCTAAGTCAATAATTTCTTGGTGTAATTTGTCTTTGTAGTGTATCCATCCATCCATCATGTGCCATGCCGGTAAGCGTGGGCGGTCATGTTCTGCCATCTCACTCGATCAACAGAGTCGTGGATCAGTTCCGTGTTTCTGTCTCGACCATGCCACAAGGCCAAGCCATCCAGATACTTGTTTCTAGGTCTTCCCCTTGGTCTGTTCCCCTCGATCTTACCAGTTGTCACCAAGTTCTCCAAATCATTTCTTCTCATAACATGCCCAAAAAATTGTGACTGTCTACGTCTAATGTCTCTGATCAGTTTACGATCTTCATTTGTTTCTTGAAGGACTTGTTCATTGGTCTTTCTGGCTGTCCATGGTATTCTTTGCATTTTCCTCAGAAACCACATTTCTACAGCCATCAGATGTTTTTCAGCCTGGCTGCTCATTGTCCAAGCTTCACATCCATATAAAAGTACAGGTTCTATGTAGCATCTCAACACTCTTTTTCTCGTTTCAATTGACATCTTTTTATTGGTCAGTATGTTTTTCATCTTGCTAAAGGCTACTTTTGCCATGGCGATTCTTGTTCTAATCTCTTCAAGGCATCTCCCATCAGATGTTATTACTGTTCCGAGGTAATTGTACCTATTCACTTGTTGAAGAATATTCCCATTTACTTGTATATTACACTGTGGTATTTCGTTCTTCTTAGTGACGACCATAATCTGTGTCTTTTTACAATTTAATTCTAACCCTAGTTGTTCACTGTGTGTAACAACCGCATCTACTAAATTTTGCAGGTCCTGTTCATTGTCTGCAATCAAGACTGTATCATCTGCATATCTAATGTTATTGATGCATCGTCCCCCAATGTTGATTCCTTCCATATTTTCAATATTTCTGAAAATATTTTCACTGTACAGGGAAAACAGATCTGGAGACATTACACATCCCTGTCTCACACCTCTCTTAATAGGCTGATATTGGCTTACTTCATTATCAACTCTTATGGCAGCTTGTTGTTTCCAATATATGTTTTTTACAAGTCTAAGGTCTTTCCCATCAATTTGTAGATCTTCAAGCATCCTTATCATGTTGACATGTCTCACTTTATCAAAAGCCTTTGTGTAGTCAATGAAGCAAAGGTGTAGATCTTTGTTTACTTCTATAGAACGTTCGATTATGTTTCTCAGTATATACACAGCATTTACTGTACCCTTGCCTTCCACAAACCCACATTGTTCTTCTCCTATTTCAGGTTGTATTTTCCTCCTAACTCTTTGCATGATAATTCTTAGCAAAATCTTCGTGATGTGACTGATTATACTAATTGTTCGATGTTGATCACATTCCAAGGCTCCTGATTTCTTTGGGATTGCAATAAATACAGAATTACATAACTCATGAGGTATATTTCCAGTATCATATATTGTATTAAGCAGACTGGTAACTTTATCTATTCCATATTCTTCTAAAGCATTAATCATTTCTGTTGTGACGCTGTCTGGACCGGGGGTTTTGCCAGATTTCATATGATTAAGAGCATTCTGAACCTCCATCTTCAAAATTGCTGGCCCTTCATTGTTATTTTGAACAATATATTGTTCGTCTCTGCTATCGTCATAAAGGTTTTTCACGTAATCTGACCATACATGTAAAATCTGATCTTTTTCTATTATGACTCTTCCATCTTTTGTCTTTAGGCAGCCTGCTGATGTACGTGTTCTTTGATTAGTAATCTCCTGAATTCTTTTGTGCATTAGTTTCGCATTTTTACTGTTGTGTTGTTTTTCAATTTCTCTGCAATTTTTCTCAAGCCATGTTTCTTTAGCCTCCTTACATAAGGTTCTGTAGTGTATAGGAATGGAATATGGTCTGCATTTTATTGGGATGTCAGACGTCAAAATAATATGATGATGTACTAAGTCTGTCTGTCCTGGGTTGTTAGAAAAAATTGTACTGTAGTCTTGTAATACTTGTCTGCAACTGTCAGTCTGTGTCTGCGTCAGTTTGGGATTTACCTTTATGTCCTGTAGGTTGGTTGTCGTGTCCAGTACTGGTGTTGGTATCTCGTCAGTATCGTTGTCGTCTGTCTGGTCCACTATTGTTGTGCTTGCTGTAGTCTCTACTTGTTCGTCGTCCCTGTGGTAATATGGTTTAAGCATGTTAATATGAAAAATCTTGTGTTTGTCCCTAACTGCAATTTCGTAATCTACTGTCGAAATTTGTCGTAACACTTTAAACGGTCCTTGCCATGAGTCTGTGAGAAGATGTCTGTCACTTGGTAATAAGAGAAGAACTTCCTGTCCTGGCGTCAGAGTAATGGTTCTATTTCCTCTGTTAGCGTATTGTCTGTAGATAGCACCAGATTTTTATAGTGCTTCTTTTGCTAACACACATGATTTCATAATTCTATCGCGCCATGATATTACATGTTCATACGATGAAATGGGTGTACATATGGTTTTACTTTCAGTCAACATAGACTGGTACAATGATAATGGGCCGCGTGGTTTGGCACCTTACACTATTTCAAATGGTGAGAATCCAGTGCTGGAATGTGGTACTTCCCTATATGCAAATAAAATATCAGGTAGATACGTGTCCCAGTCTTCGGGATGTTCCTGGGTTACTTTTGAGAGCATATGTTTAAGATCGCCGTTGATCTTTTCTATGATACCTGTGGAGTGTGGGTGGTACGGGCTGTTAAAGCATTGCTTCACCCCCAACATCTTAGTAAATGCTTGTGTAGCTGCGGCAATAAACTGGCTACCCCGATCTGAAAGGATGGTATCAGGGAATCCTACCCTTGCAAAAATATGGAAGAATACTTCAATGATGTCTTTGGAAGTTATATTCTTCATCGGAATGGCTTCTGGCCACCGACTACATAAATCAATTATTGTAACAATATATTTGTTTCCCCTTGATGTTATGTGGTTAAGAGGACCAACTGTATCGACCGAGATCTTTTCAAACGGTCTACTTGCCAAATCAGTGATTTTCAGTTCTGCTTACGGGTGTTTCCCCCTTTTAACAAGCTTTTGGCAGATGTCACATGATCTGCAATACAATTTGGTATCACTGCAAAATTTAGGCCAATAGAATTGAGTAAGTAACCTTGCTCGTGTTTTAGCATACGCCATATGCCCTGCAAAGGGTATGTCATGCGCTAGCTGTAATGCTTGGTTGCGGTTTTCTGAAGGTAGCACCGTTTGTTCTGTAGTGCTAGAACCTTTGGTATAGTACCGTGTCAGAATTCCGTTTTTCAGAGCAAAATACCATTTAGCGTTCTTTGCTACTCGTGGCTTTTGGCCTATTAATTTAAAATACTTTTGCAACGATCGATCAGCTTTTTGAGCTGTTATAAATTTCTCCCTGGTTGTTTCAGGAGATGTTACAACTGGGCTTATTAGCTGTAAAGCATCTGTCTGATCGATTCGATCTTGCATTTGAGCAGTAGATCTGGTTACCGCATTTGTAATATCAAGGTTATCATGTACATTATAAATTGGTGTTACATTTACACAACAACATTCCTGTGATGACATTGCCGAATTGGCATACATACATTCATTTACAGGTGGTAATACATCATGAATGGTGATTTGTGATGGTGGTGAAATGGTATTATCAATGCTACAAGTGACAGTGGATATAATACCGTCATGTGGCATATCATTCACCCCTGGAAGGTTACCAATGATGACATTGCAACAATGATTGGTCAATGCTGCGCATTTGACCTTTCCGGTGAGGAATGGTGTACTTATGTATGCCCATGCAAGCGGGTATCTTTCGATGTTACCCGAGAAAGTTCTGCATGTAACATATTTACCACTATATTGTGATGGTAAGATATAGTCTCTCTTAATGCCAATGAGGGTACTGCCGCTATCCCGTAAAACGGTGGCAGCTCTACCGTTAATATACCCATGGTGGATCTTTAATTTACCTTGGGAGTTGACTACTAAATTGGCTTCCTCATTTGTAACAGGAATGGAATGGCCGCATGTCAAAATGCCATCCTCATGAAATTGATCACAGATAGTACATTTGTCGTGTTGAAACACATCAATAGAATGTGCTGCGTTTACCGGGTGATCTTCTATACTTTCATTTTCTGATGAAGAACTATCAATCATGGCTGCATTCGCCTTTCTGGACATAGCTTTGGCCTTACAATCTTTCCGCCAGTGGCCGAACGCCTTACAAAGGAAGCATTTGGTGTTACGTCTGTATATCTTTCTTTCTTTGTCTTGCTTCGCTATGTAGTTTTGTAAGTACGACATGTAACCAGGATGTTGGTCACACATATCAGTTTCGTTGTGTGCCAAGTGACAATATTTGCATTTGTTAAGCTGTTCAGCAGATTGTCTATAGGGCTTTTGTTTGTTGTAGGGCAATGACTTAGCTCTATCATATGTAGCGGCTGCTACAAAGTCTGTGCTAGTCAGACCAGTAATGAAACATTGCTTATTGGCCGAAAAATAACCTGAGCCACGACTTTCAATCTGTTGTACACTTTCGCACTGACATTCTAATAGAAATTTCGAAAATGGAGGTGAGAGAGATGTGATAATTTTATCTCTCAAAATAAGATCTGTCAATTTATCAAAATTACCATTCACTTTGGCTGCTGACAGCCACTTAGAAAAAAACATTCTGTATGTCTGAGATGTAATCAGAGAACGTTTGTGTTGGTTTAGGAGACAATTTACCAAACTGTTCTCTGAAGCCTGCTTCATCTAGCAGAAAATGAGACATAATTTTTGTCTTAATATAATGATAATCTTTCTTCAGGTCATTTGGAATAGACTCTATCACTTTCAGAGGTTCTCCAGAAAGACTTTAATGTATATTATACTCCATTCTGACTTTGGGATCTCGTAATGATCCATAATACATTCAAAAGTTTGTGTGAAAGCTGCTATGCAATCCCCTGTGGTGTAACGTTTAATCAGCCCTTGGTATTTCTTATATGGCTGGTCTTTGTCAGCTTTTCTATCTTCTTTTTCTTTGGAAGTTTCTGCTTTCAGCTGTTCAATTTTTAGCTGTACTTCAAGCTGTTCACGTTTATTTCGAGCATTTATTTCAAGTTCTTCTTTCTTGCTCTGAGCTACAATTTCAGCTTTTCTTATTTCTGCATCTGTTTCTGCTTTCTTAAGTTTTAAAGCAGCTTCTGAATCTGCCTCTTTAAGTTTCAAAGCAGTATCTGATTCTGCCTGTTTAAGTTTCAAAGCAGTATCTGATTCTGCCTGTTTAAGAGATCTTTCGGCTGCTCTCTCATCACATTCATTAACCTTGTATTCTGCAAACTTTTTCTCACTCCAGGCTCTTAACTCTTCACCGGAAAGGTTCATCTTTAAACCCATTTCGATGTACTCGTTTAAACTAGACATGATGAACAAAATGTATGATGAAATCGATAGACACAAAATTAATAACGTTGTTAGTAATTTAAGTTCAAAAGTTTAGAGTACTTAATATTACAGCATATGTTTAGGCCTGCTGAACGAAAATATAAGGAAGAGAAAAAAAATTTTTATACTCAAGTACTCCTGAGACAATGTATCGGACAATGGCTGCTCAGTACTGCCCGAAACCACACTGGTTTTTAATTCAGGTCGACCAAAATAATTCGGAGTTTACAAAGGACAGGTGTAGATAACACCAAACAACCTGTTGTTTTTGGAGCAAGAGAAATTAGAACATGTGCAAGTGTGTGGTGTATGTAATGTCACTTAAGTTTTTGTAGGTTTGTATGTCGTCAAGTATTGTTGTTAGTCGTATCACCACACTCAACAACTCTCTTTTCACACTTTCCAAACGTTCCGCTAACACTACTTCTACTCAATGACATTCAAGGACATGGCCGCCATTTTGTTTTTATCACTTCAATAACTCGGTTGAAATTTACTAAGTCCACAAACGAACTTATAGTTTCGATAAATTAACTCGAAAGATGGTATTTATCTATTAAATTATAACCTACACGCTCGCATTTGTTCAAAACTCGCACTTTATACCCATAATTGATTCACAAAACACTCGACAACAGTCGCCATGTTTACAATTATTTAACACTCTATTTTTAGTATTTCACTGTTCAAATCTAATGAGGACGTAGACCCCACGTTTGCATTTGTCAAAGTCTTGCTTAGGGCAAGAATTATGGCTCGTATCTTGACAAGTGTGATACTAACTATGCTTATCAAATAATACGAGGCTAACAGCCGATAATATAATTCGCGCTATTTATTAGCGCACTGCACACATCAGAAACAATACAAGCTTCGCGCAATCACAATTCACAATATCCAATAGATTATAAATGCAAGCAATCAATACATCAATATAATAATACATCAATGCACTCCACTTACAAGTCACACAGACAGGCGTTCCATCTCCAACGGTCATACAGGCTAGCTATCAAGACATGCATAAAACTCTCAAGCTGCATTCACACGTCGGTCCGTTACGTCCCCCAAGCCTAGTCTGGCTGGACTTTTAGCACACACCACCGTTGTGCTCGAGTCAGCCCGCGTGACCCCTCAATGTTCACGCTGTGTTCCAGCTGACCGCCGACTGCTTAGTATCGCTCAGCGTTGATTGCCTGGCGTTGTTGACGACGCCGCATTATAGATGTAGTGCTTATCATAGATCAGCGTTGCATTGTCGGGCGTTGGTGCAGACAACGCGTTATAACTCTGGGTGAGACTCTGACAGGTAGGGGCATGTATGTGTGTGTGGGTATGTGTGTGATGGGTGGTGGAGTTGGAGTGAATGGGAGATGTGTGGGTGGGTGGTTGATGTGTCTCATAACATAGTAATATGCATTGTTTATGTTTACAAAGTTAATGTGACACTGTTTTTTTCCTATGTACTGTTGATGAAAGAAAGATGAGTGATTGGAAGGGCCGAATGTAAGACGGGCCTGCGTGACCAATTTGTTACCCTTTGAAAATAAAGTCTGTTCGTTCGTTCGTTCGTTCGCTCTCTCTCTCTCTCTCTCTCTCTCTCTCTCTCTCTCTCTCTCTGTCTCGCCCTCTCTCGCCCTCTCTCTCTCTCTCTCTCTCTCTCTCTCTCTCTCTCTCTCTCTCTCTCTCTCTCTCTCTCTCTCTCGGCCTGCCTAGTTTACTCCAGAAGAAAAGTAACAAACTGTGGAAATTTTCCATCTTCGTGCAAATGATTGCAGGATCTCGGTGCGACCTCAATTATCATCATCGATTTTCCCGGTAGCGCATGCTCAGAAATGTCTCGCATTAAAGTAGCAATTTTTAAGGAAACTTTTCAAACACAAATTAGCTAGTTCATTGATTCATAGAAGTAATATTTCTTTCAGCAGAAAGTGCAGAATGTGTTTTGTATATACTTGTGGTTTCTCTAGTTTGCTTCTGCAGGAAGTGACCAGGGAATCTGACTGACACTCAGTACTTCGAAGAAAGGACAGAGGGACACATAATCAGATTGCACAAGGTACCCTTAGTAAAGGGACTCTTCTCTGGTTGTTGAAGGTCAGGGCAATTCTAGAATGTGATAGAAATCCTTAGGTTCCCGCCAGTCATATATATATATAAAATCTTATATATAAAAGGCAATTTCTGTATGTCTGTATTTATGCACTTTATGCGTTGGCGAACGTTCCACCCGATTGAGATCAAATTTTCTACACATCTTTCTCTCATTCCCGTGCTGCCAACTGTCGTAGTTTGTTAGTGTAAAAATATTTACGTACTTAATATTATTTAATATGTTAATTTACATTATAATGCATATATAGCGAGGGGACATAACTTCCAATAGCATTGCTATATATGTAAAATTGTTGCATATTTGTCAAATAGGTGGACCTTTTCGCTACAGTTATCTACAGGCATATACGTTATAATCCTCCTCCTTTCAGCAGAAAGGACTGCTCACTGTCTCAAAGAGTCAGCTGGTGAAATTAGAGCGCATACAGAACGAAGCTATGCGGGTCATTCTGGGATTCACTAGAGACACCCCAGTAGTGTGTTTGCGCTACATCCTTGGTCTGCCTACTGTTGCTGGTAGGCACAAGGTGATGCAGGCGAAGGCATACCTCAGAGTAGCTGCAGACACAGATCACCCGTTGCATGAGGCGGTGGACGTAGTTAAAGGTCAGAGACTGATAAGATGAAAATCATGGATGGCTCAGGCGGAGGATACGATCAGACAGGTGTGCCCCTTGGAGAACATCAGGCGAGTAGAAGAGTGGGTCAGAGTGCCAGCCAAGCAGTCTGACTTGTGCAGAGTTGTAATCACATTGAGCCGGGAGTGCAGGGAGTGGCCAGCAGGGCCCACAGAAGTGGAAATTCAGCAACTAATTCAGGATATTTCTCGCCCGGGTGATGTGATTATCTACACGGATGGGTCGGTGTTGAGAGGTAGGAGAAGTGCCTGGGGGTTCTTGGCACAAGTTAATGGTCGGCGTTTGGTGCAGGAGAGCCTGACGTATGATGACACAACATCTAGCTTAAGAATGGAGGTGGAGGCGGTCAGTGCAGCTTTCCGCTGGATAGAGAACACGATACATACACACATTGTGATTGTAACTGACTCGGAAAGCATGCTAAGGAGAGTGAGAACAGGCAAGCTTCGTGCAGAATGGCTTGCTTCGCTTCGGAGGTCACGGGTAGCAGGCATCACCTGGATATTTTCTCCTGGGCATGCCGGTGTGCTGGGGAATGAACAGGCGGAAAGATTGGCTGGCTCTGCAAAACTTGGTGGAGTACTGATGCATGACAGGGCAGACGTGGTTGCGGCCTTGTGGGAGCACGTGTACACCTCGGAGGAACAAATGGATCAATGGTGGTGGTGGTGGTGGTGATGGTGATGGTGATGGTGATGATGATGATGATGGTGATGGTGATGGTGATCATGATCATGATGATGATGATGGTGATGGTGATGGTGATGATGATGATGATGATGATGATCATGATAATGATGATGATGATCATGATCATGATGATGATCATGATGATGATCATGATGATCATGATGATGGTGTTGGTGGTGGTGGTGGTGGTGGTGGTGGTGGTGGTGGTGATGATGATGATGATGGTGGTGGTGGTGGTTGTGGCATAACGCAACCAACATTATTCATTTACCAACAAGTGCCGCAAAAAGAGGAAACAACATTAAAAGAAATTGACTTCACAACCACAAATGGAGACTAGGACTTAAAACTTAACATCGAAACTGGAACTGATCAAGTGACAAATGACGTGGATTCTTAGAAAGATTGCATCAGACAAAGCTCGGAACCCCATTGGTTGGGAGAGACATGTGACACCGCTTTCGCGCCAACGCCGGTATAAATTATGATAAGCAGCCCACTCTTGCAAAAACATGCCTGGCGAAAAGACGTCAGAAATTGTGTGACCAAAAATTCAATGGGCAAGGCAGAAGTCTGGATCCGAGGTACGTTTGTTAGTCCCATGATTAAACTAAGAACCCGATGTATCAAGTATCAAGTAATGTAAACCCGTGTTTGTGATGTCAATTGAAATGTATGATTATTAATTAAAACCTCTGAAATGTAAAAATGCTCCACTGTAGATTCTAACGACGCAAAGCCATTCCCGGGCAAAATGACTCTCTAATATTCTCTTAGATAGAACTGCCATCTCTGATATTCTTAAAGATAATTATTAACTTTAAGAAGTGCATTACACTACTACATTCTATTCTAAACAACTGTGAGAAGTGATCATTCTAAAGCAATCTTGTGCATTTCACCAGAAACACTGATAAAAGATGCTATCACTATCTACAGCTGAAATGACAGTTCGTGTACTAGAATAAGTGCCTTGTTCTAAAACAGACTTATCTATGCCTATTTACAATTTAGAAAGCTGAAAGAGAAATCAATCTTTCCTTTCTCCTTCATCTATTGAATTAATAGGGTTTGGCGGAATAAATATTTATATTTATGTCAAATTTAATTAGATAAGGGCACACATGAATTGCAACACATGAGAAAGTTGTGCTTCGCGGAACACCATCACGCGCAGTGAACTTAACTCATTACTCAACATAACTTAAAACACAACACCACTCCACACCACTCATCACCACACAACCCAACACTCAACATCACAACAACAACAGGTAATGGAAGAGAGTTATTAGACACAAGAAGAAGAAGTAGTTAATTGGGAAAACACAGAGAATTATTTATACACATTGTAAACACCATTTAGTGGAAGAAATGTTCTAAATGTATGTCATTTATTTACATGCATCTTGACATATTCTCACTCTTGTCAATGTCTTACTGTACACGTTCACTGACCCCGGTCAAATGAGAACTTACATACAGCAGGAACAAGTTGATACAAGGCGTACACCGTGTGATAAACTCTGACCACCCCAACTTAACCCAACACTAGCTCAGAGAGAAAAGGAGGGGAGGGGAACTAGTTCCTACTTCAGGAATTTAGATTTCTTCCGACCTACTTCTTATTATTGTAGTGGTAGGAATGTATATATTTATGCGAATATTCATCAGTGATCTTGGTGGCTACATACCAACAACCACCCAACACATCAGCAAATTAACCACCTAAATCAGACCTGAAAGAGGGAAGCCGAGAGAAAGAGATGAACCACAAGTGAGATGGAGGATGACTTGGCTATGAACAGAGCATGGGGAGGCCTTCAGAGGAGCTATACGGGCAGACCTGAAGTGGATCCATCAGTCAATGGACCCTGGCTTACCTAATCCTCCAGTCACCAGGTTACTTTTCTCATTGGTAGACTACACACCCAATTTCAGGAAAACTGACATTTAATGGTTGAGACATCACCATCATACTTAATATGTACAACATCAAAATGTTTACTATGTTTTCACACTTGTTGACATCTCATATATTGATGCTTGTTATTGATTGTCTGGGACAATGGTCCAACGTGCAACTGTTCTATTACTTTGTGTAAATCACAATAGAGATGTATGTACTGACCAGAAGGCTCAGGCCAGTCAATAAATGATTAACATGAATTGACCTTCTGTTAATTTGTCAGTTCCAACCTATCTGTGTCAACAACTTCTTTGTACATCATGTTGTCAGAATCTAATGTGATTGTTTATGTGTTGATTGTTTAAAGATAAATTAACTCATAATGACTTATTGAATGGGGAAATAAAAAGACTCTAGATCTATCAACTGCTCAACATCCATGTTTTCTTCATCTAAATCAGGCTGAGAAAATTCTCCAGACTTTCCTCAGATTTGATAAACAATAAGGGGGCTCCAGAGCTATCAGAATCATTGGAGAAGGGGCAGATTCCCAGTTAGTAAATTACCATTCTTACCAGGGCCATAATCTATATCTCCTAGACAATACTTAATAGAACGAGGCCTGCAGATAACTCAAGGTTCATATTCTGGGGTTATTGAAGATAGAAGAGGATGGGGCTCTACTTCTTTTGTTAGAGATGGGGCATGCACTACAGTGATCTCCCACTCCCTTCAAAAATATATGACAGTGGTGGTGATGATGAGGATGATGATGATGATGATGATTATGATGATGATGATGATGATGATGATGATGATGATGTAGTCTGTGTAGTCTGTTAAGTCTGTGTAGTCTGTTTAGTCTGTGTAGTCTGTTTAGTCTTAGTCTGTTTAGTCTGTTTAGTCTGTGTAGTCTGTTTAGTCTGTTTAGTCTGTTTAGTCTGTTTAGTCTGTTTAGTCTGTTTAGTCTGTTTAGTCTCTTTAGCCTGTTTAGTCTGTATAGTCTGTTTAGTCTGTTTAGCCTGTTTAGTCTGTTAAGTCTGTTTAGTCTGTTTAGTCTGTTTAGTCTGTGTAGTCTGTTTAGTCTGTTTAGTCTGTGTAGTCTGTTTAGTCTGTGTAGTCTTAGTCTGTTTAGTCTGTTTAGTCTGTTTAGTCTGTGTAGTCTATGTAATCTGTGTAACATGTGTAGTCTGTGAGATCTGTTTTGTCTGTATGGTCTGTGGCCTCCTTCATCAAGAGGCCATTGTACGACTTCCCTACTGATGCTAATAGGCCGTCGCGCGGACCTCAAAGAGATGTGTCCACGTACTAGATGATCTCCAGAATATCTGCGCTCGGATGTCCAAGAGATACATTTGTACAGAAACACCTCTCAACCAAAAATAATAGTGAAAATCACAACTTATATCTTAACACATCAAAGACAAAGATAACGCACAAAACATCAGATGGCTGTGGAAATGTGGTTTCTGAAGAGAAGTCAGAGAATGCCATAGGCAGACAGAAAAAAACAAAAAACAATGACCAAGTCCTACAAGAAACAAATGAAAACCGTAAACTCATTAGAGAAATTAGACGTAGACAGTCAAATTGTTTTGGCCACGTTATAAGACAAAACAATTGGAGAACTTGGTGACAACTGGCAAGATCGAGAGGAAGTGAACAAAGGAAAGGTAGAGAAGTAAATACCTGGATGACTTGGGCACATGGCACGGTCGAGACTAGAACACTGAGCTAATTATCGGCTATTTATACACATGTATCGGTTATTGTTATACACTGCCCTCCGACATGCCAGCCTCTCTGTTATTTGTATATCTGTCATTATTTCTTTCTCTATCTATATGCCTGCCTGCCTAGATGTCTATGTACCTGCCTGGTCTGTCTGTCTGTATCTATCTTTCCATCTGTCTGTATCTATCTATGATTGTCATACACTGCTGAAGTTCAAGCGTTACTTGCAGACCTTATTTACCAACAAGAAGCTGTCTTGAAGGCAAGAATGCCAAGTTGTCAGTCTATCATATGTCAAGCTCAATATGCAACCCGGCTTCTAAAACTCGTTCAGACAAAGGACTTTGGCCTATCGAGGACGGAATAGCTGCGTGCATACCAACTCGTCACCAGTACTGCCCCTATCTATAATTGCACAACCGGGAGTGACCGAAGTGCTGTGACTTCATGCTGGATAACAAATCGCACTACTACTGGCAGCTGGCCGTCTTGACAGACGATAGTTTGTTACATTAAAAAAAAAAACACGGCATAATAATCTCTCCATAGCACAAAGCCTGGGCTGAATTGTAGAGACCATGTGATGCCCATGAAGCTTGATCTCTCTCTCTCTCTCTCTCTCTCTCTCTCTCTCTCTCTCTCTCTCTCTCTCTCTCTCTCTCTCTCTCTCTCACTGTGGGTGCGGAATGTTTGAGTGGAGGGAGATTGTGTGGGTGGGGTGTGTGTGTAAGTGGGGGATGTATGGATGGGTGAAGGATGTGTGAGTTGGCGGGAATGTGTGTGTGTGTGGGTAAGGGTATGTGTGGCTGGGGGATGTGTGTTTGGCTGGGTGGTTGGTGGTGTGTGGGTTGGTGGTGGAAGATATGTGGGTGGGTGAGTTTTGGTAGGTTATGGGATGGGTGGAGAATGTGTGTGTATGGGTGGGGAGATGTGTGAAGGTGGGGATGTGTGGGTGGGTGGGTGCATGCATGTGTGCCTGGGTTTGTGTGTGGGTGTGTGGGGGGGTGTGGCGGGTGGCTGGGTGGAGGATGTGTGGTAAGGTGAGTGTGTGTAGGTTGGGAAGTGGGGGGGTGTGTGTGTGTGTGGGTGCGGTATGTTTGGATGGGGGGAGATTGTGTGGGTGGGGGATGTGTGTAAGTGGGTGATGAGTGGGTGGGTCCGCGTTTTGTGTGTGGGTAGGTGCGGGATGTGTGAGTTGGCGGGAATATGTGTGTGTGTGGTTGGGGGATTGTGGTTTAGGGATGTGTGTTTGGCTGGGTGGTTGGGTGTGTGTGGGTGGGTGGTGGAGGATATGTGGGTGGATAAGTGTTGATAGGTTATGGGATGGGTGGAGGATGTGTTTGTGTGGGTGGTGAGATTTGTGAAGGCGGGGATGTGTGGGTGGGTGTATACATGTGTGCCTGGGTTTGTGTGTGGGTGGGTGGGGGATGTGTGTTGGGGGATGTGTAGTGGGTGGGTGATGTGTGGGTGTGGAGATGGTGTAGTTAGGGGTGCGTGTGTGGGAGGTGTGGGTGGGGGATGGGTGGATGGATGGGGGAATGTATGTGCCTGGGGGTATGTGTGTCGTTGGGTGGAGGATGTGTGTGTAGGGGAGGAGCGGATGGATAGGGATGGGTGGGTGGGGGATTTGTCTCATAACATGGTAACATGCATTGTTTATGTTTACAACATTCATTTGACAATGTTTTTTTTTTCCTATGTGAATGTACTATGCACTGATGAACGAAAGATGAGTGATTGGAAGGGCGGGATGTAAGACGGGCCTACGTGCCCAATTTGTTATCCTTTGAAAATAAAGTCCGTACATTCGTTCGTTCTCTCTCTCTCTCTGTCTCACCCTCTCTCTGTCTCTGTCTGTCTCTCTCTCTCTTTCTGTCTGTCTGTCTGTCTCTCTGTCTCTCTCTCTCTGTCTCACCCTCTCTCTCTCTGTCTCTCTCTCTCTGTCTCTCTCTCTCTCTGTCTGTCTCTGTCTCTCTCTCTCTCTCTCTCTCTCTCTCTCTCTCTCTCTCTCTCTCTCTCGGCCTGCCTAGTTTTCTCCAGAAGAAAAGTAACACCAATACATCTGGAACAAGGCAAGCTGCAGAAGCTGCTCCAAACGCTCAACCCTAATGGATAAAATGAATGGTCATCATCATTCTTGACGGACAAACACCACCAACAGATATATTCAGAATCATTGTCATCATGTGCCACACCAAGAATGAATGGACGGTCATGTCTTGCCTGTCACGATCACCAGAATCTTGTATCAAGTCGCGGTTCTTGTATCAAGTCGCGGTTCTCGCCCCAGTTATGCCACGTGATCAAGCCATCTCCGTATTTATGCCTGTGTCTTCACTCTTGCTCTTTTCCCATCAATCTTGCCAGATGTCACTAAGTTTTTCGTGTTGATTTCTCCCTATAACATGCCTAGAATATCTTGAATCCTTACGTCTCATTTCTGTAATCTGTGCGGGCTGTTGATTTGTTGAGACTCCATTTTTTGCATGGGGCAGTGAGAGGCAAACATCTTTCTTCGGTCACGTGATGAGAAGAGAGGCATTGGAGAACATCGTAACAACTGGAAAGATCGAGGGGAAGAGAGGCAGAGGCAGACCAAGAGAAATGATGCTGGATGGATTGAGACAGTGGCATGGAGGAATATTAACAGCAGAGTTGATCCAGAAAACCAAAGACCGAGATCTATGGAGAGCCATGAACGCCTACGCCAGCCGGCACGGCACTTGATGATGATGATGAGTGAGAGGCATTGTGCGTGGTATTCACTGGCACAGGAACGTGGCATAATGGGGCGAGCCGTTGCAGTGAAGTTGGAACCGTTACTAACTAACTATCTCTAATCAATTTATGGTTTTCATTTGTTTCTTGTTTGACTTTATTAGCTGTTATGTCCATCCATTGTATCTTTATGTTTTCCTAAGAAATCACATGTTTACTACCATTTCATGTTTCTCAGCGAGTTTCACATACAAATAACAGTATTTGTCGTATATAGCACTTCAGCCGGTCTCCCTGGCCTAGGTGTTAATGTCTTTCTCCGTAATCCCGTATATTCTCGTGAGTAACGTAAACTGTGTGAAAATTGGTCGCGGTTCTCGCTGCGTTGGGAACTTACGGGGTATGTGAGCCTGTCGCTCAGAAAGCAATGGCAAACTACTGAGCGTAATATTGCCTAGTAAATCAACAGCAGCTGAAAAATGCTGATGTTGACTGCAACGTCCTGTAAGGGATATGCAGTATAAATAAGCACTTCAGCGCCTTATTTTCCCCTCTCGATTCGGTTGACATATTTTTATTCGCGAGTATGATAATGAAACAAATAAGGTTAGATAATAGTACCGGTTATAAATATTACCTTCACGTCCCGAACACGGAAAAATCTGTCTCAAAATCTGTCTTTAACACTTAAGAGAAAATGTTCCCGAGATACCTCTTTCTTTCCTTCTTTCCCAAATAACGCTCCGTGTGAAATCCGCAGGTGTCCGTGAGTGCCGGCAACGCAATATGTGTTACTGTATCTTTTACATGTGATCTGAGTTTCCTCAAGAAATCTGGCTGCTTAATTTAACGTACACAGTTGAATATGTTTTGTGTAAGGCGTATCTATATGTTTTTGCTATTAAAGGCATTTATCGTTGTGGTTAACCCTTACCTGAACATATGAAGCGAAACAGTCTGAAATGAAGGAATAAAGTGATCATATTTGAAGCGTTGCACCAATTCGAAATTACTTCAACAAACTGTGGAAATTTTCCATCTTCGTGCAAATGATTGCAGGAACTCGGTGCGACCTCAATTATCATCATCGATTTTCCCGGTAGCGCATGCTCAGAAATGTCTCGCATTAAAGTAGCAATTTTTGAGGACACTTTTCAAAAACGTCTCGCATTTAGGTAGCAATGTTTGAGGAAACTTTTCAAACACAAATTAGCTAGTTCATTGATTCAGAGAAGTAATATTTCTTTCAGCAGAAAGTGCAGAATGTGTTTTGTATATACTTGTGGTTTCTCTAGTTTGCTTCTGCAGGAAGTGACCGGGGAATCTGACTGACACTCAGTACTCCGAAGAAAGGACAGAGGGACACATAATCAGATTGCACAAGGTACCCTTAGTAAAGGGACTCTTCTCTGGTATATATATATATATGTATATATATATATATATATATATATATATATATATATATATATATATATATATATATATATATATAATCTTATATATAAAAGGCAATGTCTGTATGTCTGTATGTATGCTCTTTATGCGTTGGCGAACGGTCCACCCGATTGAGATGAAATTTTCTACACATCTTCCTCTCATTCCCGTGCTGCCAACTGTCGTAATTTGTTAGTGTAAAAACAGTTACGTACTTAATATTATTTAATATTTTAATTTACATTATAATGCATATATAGCGTAGGGACATAACTTCCAATAGAATTGCTATATATGTAAAATTGTTGCATATTTGTCAAATAGGTGGACCTTTTCGCTACAGTTATCTACAGGCATATACGTTATAATCCTCCTCCTTTCAGCAGAAAGGACTGCTCACTATCTCAAAGAGTCAGCTAGTGAAATTAGAGCGCATACAGAACGAAGCTATGCGGGTCATTCTGGGATGCACCAGAGACACTCCAGTAGTGTGTATGCGTTACATCCTTGGTCTGCCTACTGTTGCTGGTAGGCACAAGGTGATGCAGGCGAAGGCATACCTCAGAGTAGCTGCAGACACAGATCACCCGTTGCATGAGGCGGTGGACGTAGTTAAAGGTCAGAGACTGATAAGATGAAAATCATGGATGGCTCAGGCGGAGGATACGATCAGACAGGTGTGCCCCTTGGAGAACATCAGGCGAGTAGAAGAGTGGTTTCAGAGTGCCAGCCAAGCAGTCTGACTTGTGCAGAGTTGTAATCACATTGAGCCGGGAGTGCAGGGAGTGGCCAGCAGGGGCCACAGAAGTGGAAATTCAGCAACTAATTCAGGATAATTCTCGCCCGGGTGGTGTGATTATCTACACGGATGGGTCGGTGTTGAGAGGTAGGAGAAGTGCCTGGGGGTTCTTGGCACAAGTTAATGGTCGGCGTTTGGTGCAGGAGAGCCTGGCGTATGATGACACAACATCTAGCTTAAGAATGGAGGTGGAGGCGGTCAGTGCAGCTTTCCGCTGGATAGAGAACACGATACATACACACATTGTGATTGTAACTGACTCGGAAAGCATGCTAAGGAGGGTGAGAACAGGCAAGCTTCGTGCAGAATGGCTTGCTACGCTTCGGAGGTCACGGGTAGCAAGCATCACCTGGATATTTTCTCCTGGGCATGCCGGTGTGCTGGGGAATGAACAGACGGACAGATTGGCTGGCTCTACAAAACTTTGTGGAGTACTGATGCATGACAGGACAGACGTGGTTGCGGCCTTGTGGGAGCACGTGTACCTCTCGGAGGAACAAATGGTGGTGGTGGTGGTGGTGGTGGTGGTGGTGACGTTGATGGTGATGGTGATGGTGATTGTGATGGTGATGATGATGGTGATTGTGATGGTGATGATGATGATGATGATGATGATGATGATAATGATCATGATCATGATGACGATCATGATGATTATCATGATGATAATGATGATGGTGTTGGTGGTGGTGGTAGTGGTGGTGGTGGTGGTGATGATGATGATGATGATGGTGGTGGTGGTGGTGGTGGTATTGATGAGGATGATGATGATGATGATGATGAGGATGTTGATGATGATGATGATGATGATGATGATGATGTAGTCTGTGTAGTCTGTTAAGTCTGTGTAGTCTGTTTAGTCTGTGTTGTCTGTTTAGGCTGTTTAGTCTGTTTAGTCTGTTTAGTCTGTTTAGTCTGTGTAGTCTGTGTAGTCTGTTTAGTCTGTGTAGTCTGTGTAGTCTGTTTAGTCTGTTTAGTCTGTTTAGTCTGTTTAGTCTGTTTAGTCTGTGTAGTCTGTTTAGTCTGTGTAGTCTGTTTAATCTGTGTAGTCTGTTTAGTCTGTTTAGTCTGTTTAGTCTGTTTAGTCTGTTTAGTCTGTTTAGTCTGTTTAGTCTGTTTAGTCTGTGTAGTCTATGTAGTCTGTGTAGCATGTATAGTCTGTGAGATCTGTTTTGTCTGTATGGTCTGTGGCCTCCTTCTTCAAGAGGCCATTGTACGACTTCCCTACTGATGCTAATAGGCCTTCGCGCGGACCTCAGAGAGGTGTGTCCACGTAGTAGATGATCTCCAGAATATCTGCGCCCGGATGTCCAAGAGACACATTTGTACAGAAACACCGCTCAACCCAAAATAATAGTGAAAATCACAACTTATATCTTAACATAGCAAAGACAAAGATAACGCACAAAACATCAGATGGCTGTGGAAATGTGTTTTCTGAAGAGAAGGCAAAGAATGCCATGGGCAGACAGAAAAAAACAAACAATGACCAAGTCCTACAAGAAACAAATGAAAACCGTAAACTGATTAGAGAAATTAGACGTAGACAGTCAAATTGTTTTGGCCACGTTATAAGACAAAACAATTGGAGAACTTGGTGACAACTGGCAAGATCGAGAGGAAGTGAACAAAGGAAAGGTAGAGAAGTAAATACCTGGATGACTTGGAAACGTGGCACGGTCGAGACTAGAACACTGAGCTAATTATCGGCTATTTATACACATGTATCGGTTATTGTTATACACTGCCCTCCGACATGCCAGCCTCTCTGTTATTTGTATATCTGTCATTATTTCTTTCTCTATCTATATGCCTGCCTGCCTAGATGTCTATGTACGTGCCTGGTCTGTCTGTCTGTATCTATCTTTCCATCTGTCTGTATCTATCTATGATTGTCATACACTGCTGAAGTTCAATGTTACTTGCAGACCTTATTTACCAACAAGAAGCTGTCTTGAAGGCAAGAATGCCAAGTTGTCAGTCTATCATATGTCAAGCTCAATATGCAACCCGGCTTCTAAAACTCGTTCAGACAAAGGACTTTGGCCTATCGAGGACGGAATAGCTGCGTGCATACTAACTCGTCACCAGTACTGCTCCTATCTATAATTGCACAACCGGGAATGACCGAAGTGCTGTGACTTCGTGCTGGATAACAAATCGCACTGCTACTGGCAGCTGGCCGTCTTGACAGACGATAGTTTGTTACATTTTAAAAAACACGGCATAATAATCTCTCCATAGCACAAAGCCTGGGCTGAATTGTAGAGACCATGTGATGCCCATGAAGCTTGATCTCTCTCTCTCTCTCTCTCTCTCTCTCTCTCTCTCTCTCTCTCTCTCTCTCTCTCTCTCTTTCTCTCTCTCTGTGGGTGCTGAATGTTTGGGTGGAGGGAGATTGTGGGGGTGTGTGTAAGTGGGGTATGTATGGATGGGTGAGGGATGTGTGAGTTTTCGGGAATATGTGTGTGTGTGGGTAAGGGGATTTTTGGCTGGGGGATGTGTGTTTGGCTGGGTGGTTGGTGGTGTGTGGGTTAGTGGTGGAAGATATGTGGGTGGGTGAGTTTTGGTAGGTTATGGGATGGGTGGAGAATGTGTGTGTATGGGTGGGGAGATGTGTGAAGGTGGGGATGTGTGGGTGGGTGGGTGGGTGCATGCATGTGTGCCTGGGTTTGTGTGTGGGTGTGTGGGGGGTGTGTGGCGAGTGGCTGGGTGGAGGATGTGTGGTAGGGTGAGTGTGTGTAGGTTGGGAAGTGGGGGAGTGTGTGTGTGTGTGTGGGTGCGGTATGTTTGGGTGGGGGGAGATTGTGTGGGTGTGGGATGTGTGTAAGTGGGGGATGAGTGGGTGGGTCCGCGTTTTGTGTGTGGGTAGGTGCGGGATGTGTGAGTTGGCGGGAATATGTGTGTGTGTGGTTGGGGGATTGTGGTTTAGGGATGTGTGTTTGGCTGGGTGGTTGGGTGTGTGTGGGTGGGTGGTGGAGGATATGTGGGTGGATAAGTGTTGGTAGGTTATGGGATGGGTGGAGGATGTGTTTGTGTGTGTGGTGAGATTTGTGAAGGTGGGGATGTGTGGGTGGGTACATACATGTGTGCCTGGGCTTGTGTGTGGGTGGGTGGGGGGCTGTGTGTTGGGGGATGTGTAGTGGGTGGGTGATGTGTGGGTGTGAAGATGGTGTAGTTAGGGGTGCGTATGTGGGATGTGTGAGTGGGGGATGGGTGGATGGATGGGAGAATGTATGTGCCTGGGGGTATGTGTGTCGTTGGGTGGAGGATGTGTGTGTAGGGGAGGAGCTGATGGATAGGGATGGGTGAGTGGGGGATTTGTCTCATAACATGGTAACATGCATTGTTTATGTTTTCAACATTCATTTGACAATGTTTTTTTCCCCCTATGTGAATGTACTATGCCCTGATGAACGAAAGATGAGTGATTGGAAGGGCCGTATGTAAGAAGGGCCTACGTGCCCAATTTGTTATCCTTTGAAAATAAAGTCCGTACGTTCGTTCGTTCTCTCTCTCTCTCTCTCTGTCTCACCCTCTCTATCTCACCCTCTCTCTCTCTCTCTCTCTCTCTCTCTCTCTCTCTCTCTCTCTATCTCTCTCTTTCTCTCTCTCTCTCTCTCTCTCTCTCTCTCTCTCTCTCTCTCTCTCTCTCTCTCTCTCTCGGCCTGCCTAGTTTACTCCAGAAGAAAAGTAACACCAATACATCTGGAACAAGGCAACCTGCAGAAGCTGCTCCAAACGCTCAACCCTAATGGATAAAATGAATGGTCATCATCATTCTTGACGGACAAACACCACCAACAGATATATTCAGAATCAATGTCATCATGTGCCACACCAAGAATGAATGGACGGTCATGTCTTGCCTGTCACGATCACCAGAATCTTGTATCAAGTCGCGGTTCTTGTATCAAGTCGCGGTTCTCGCCCCAGTTATGCCACGTGATCAAGCCATCTCCGTATTTATGCCTTTGTCTTCACTCTTGCTCTTTTCTCATCAATCTTGCCAGATGTCACTAAGTTTTTCGTGTTGATTTCTCCTCATAACATGCCTAGAATATCTTGAATCCTTACGTCTCATTTCTGTAATCTGTGCGGGCTGTTGATTTCTTGAGACTCCATTTTTTGCATGGGGCAGTGAGAGGCAAACATCTTTCTTCGGTCACGTGATGAGAAGAGAGGCCTTTGAGAACATCGTAACAACTGGAAAGATCGAGGGGAAGAGAGGCAGAGGCAGACCAAGAGAAATGATGCTGGATGGATTGAGACGGTGGCATGGAGGAATATTAACAGCAGAGTTGATCCAGAAAACCAAAGACCGAGATCTATGGAGAGCCATGAACGCCTACGCCAGCCGGCACGGCACTTGATGATGATGATGAGTGAGAGGCATTGTGTGTGGTATTCACTGGTACAGGAACATGGCATAATGGGGCGACCCGTTGCAGTGAAGTTGGAACCGTTACTAACTAACTATCTCTAATCAATTTATGGTTTTCATTTGTTTCTTGTTTGACTTTATTAGCTGTTCTATCCATCCATTGTATCTTTATGTTTTCCTAAGAAATCACATGTTTACTACCATTTCATGTTTCTCAGCGAGTTTCACATACAAATAACAGTATTTGTCGTATATAGCACTTCAGCCGGTCTCCCTGGCCTAAGTGTTAATGTCTTTCTCCGTAATACCGTATATTCTCGTGAGTAACGTAAACTGTGTGAAAATTGGTAGCGGTTCTCGCTGCGTTGGGAACGTATGGTGTATGTGAGCCGGTCGCTCAGAAAGCAATGGCAAACTACTGAATGTGAAATCCGCAGGTGTCCGTGAGTGCCGGCAACGCAATATGTGTTACTGTATCTTTTACATTTGATCTGAGTTTCCTCAAGAAATCTGGCTGCTTAATTTAACGTACACAGTTGAATATGTTTTGTGTAAGGCGTATCTATATGTTTTTGCTATTAAAGCCATTTATCGTTGTGGTTAACCCTTACCTGAACATATGAAGCGAAACAGTCTGAAATGAAGGAATTAAGTGATCATATTTGAAACGTTGCACCAATTCGAAATTATTTCAACAAACTGTGGAAATTTTCCATCTTCGTGCAAATGATTGCAGGATCTCGGTGCGACCTCAATTATCATCATGGATTTTCCCGGTAGCACATGCTCAGAAATGTCTCGCATTAAACTAGCAATTTTTGAGGAAAATTTTCAAACACAAATTAGCTAGTTCATTGATTCAGAGAAATAATATTTCTGTCAGCAGAAAGTGCAGAATGTGTTTTGTATATACTTGTGGTTTCTCTAGTTTGCTTCTGCACGAAGTGACCAGGGAATCTGACTGACACTCAGTACTCCGAAGAAAGGACAGAGGGACACATAATCAGATTGCACAAGGTACCCTTAGTAAAGGGACTCTTCACTGGTTGTTGAAGGTCAGGGCAGTTCTAGAATGTGATAGAAATCCTTAAGTTCCTTCCAGTCATATATATATATATATATATATATATATATATATATATATATATATATATATATATATATATATATATATATATATATTAAATCTTATATATAAAAGGCAATGTCTGTATGTCTGTATGTATGTACTTTATGCGTTGGCGAACGGTCCACCCGATTGAGATGAAATTTTCTACACATCTTCCTCTCATTCCCGTGCTGCCAACTGTCATAGTTTGTTAGTGTAAAAACAGTGCCTCTACCACAACCTACCTTCTTCCCAACATGTCTGTTACATCCTGGATGACTTTGAATAAACTTAATTTAATACAACCAGATAACCTGCGGATAATACAGAATTAATTGCAGACAATAAATAGAATCTGCAACATTTAGTAGATGCGGTTATTGTACACAGTGAAAAACTAGGGTTAGAATTAAATTGTAAGAAGAAAGATTATGGTCGTCACTAGGAAGAAAGAACTACCACAAAGTAATATATATTTAAATGGGAATATTCTTAAACAAGTGCATCGGTACAACTATCTCCGAACTGCTCAGAGATGCATTGAAGAGATTAGAACTAGAATCGCTATGGGGATGTGAGATATTCCCAGCCACCTCACGGCCTGCGACTTGAGATTGCTGACCAAAACCGCACGCCATAATCCCGCGTCGTGCAGCAGGCGATCAAACCAATGAGAGCGATTGCCTAAAGCCGGAAACAGCCAGCCAGAACCCCTCTACGGACAATTGGGGGAAAAGGATTGTTAGTTCAATCTTAACATTCTAAGTTGTTCACCACCTGGTGTGTTGAAGAGAAGCAGGTGTTCTAGTCCTTGGGCAGGCTCAGCTTTCATTGTGTGGTGAATTCTTGAAGTTAAGGCAATACAAAGGTTTATATTTATTATAATGTCGATGTACTGTTTAAAATGTTTACAAATGATCATAGTCTAATTTTGTGTTCCTGTGGGAATGAAAACAAGCACCATGTTTTCTGTTTACGGCACTTGCTAGTTAGAACCTTCAGCTAGACATGTTGTTGCCATTTACTAAAGAATATTATCTTACATCCTGTTACGATATACGGCTAAAGGATATTTCTTTATATTCTTTTACATATGCAGCTAAAGAATATTTTCTCATATTTTGTTACTATGTGCTAGCAAAACAATATTTCTTATGTTTTGTTACCAATTGCTGGCAAAAGAATATTTCTTATATTTTGTTACCATGTACTAGCAAAAGAATATTTCTTATGTTTTGTTACCATGTGCTAGCACTAGAATATTTCATTATATTCTGTTATAATCTGTATATACTACTTTTCTCAATATATGAATAATATACTTTTCAAATTTACTTGCTAGACAATTATGATTTTTCAGAGGAAAGGTAGATTAAGAGTCTATCTCTTTAAAACCATGTACACTGACTCACACCTGTAGGGATGTATATATTTTGTGATTATTTTATTCACATTCCCCCCCCCCCCCCCCTCCTTGAATATGTTTTGTGAAATTGTCATGTTTTGTTCTGAGAATAAATGCTCATTAATAAGAGTTGCACCATATACCCAAATGGTAGCCGGACGTTGCACACACCAACAACCTTACGTAGTCACATGATGATTTGGTTTTTCTTACGGTCAAGGGCATGCCATTTATGTTCTGAAATATGATTGGAAAACAGCCTATTTCTGACTATGTGCATGAGATAACCTGCAATCTTGGGTGGTTTAACAATGTCGTCCTCCAGCCCTTTGCTTAGAAGAGACCGCGGGGAATGACCAGACCTGTTTGTTTAAATCAGTGCTTATGCTAAATACATAACGCTTATAAAGGCACCCACATAAACTCAGGAGATAAATATATATTCTTATTTGTGATGATGATGATGAGATTATATGGTGGACAAGTAACTCTCAATACTTGATGATGATGATGATGAGATTATATGGTGGACAATTAACTCTCAATATTTGATGATGATGATGATGATGTGGATAGGCATTTGAGATCTAAGCTGAACCCAGAGAAAAGAGTAGGAGCTTATTTACAGGCACCTGATGATGGCAGTGATGATGATGATTTTACAAGGTTGACCATTATCTCAACTTACATCCATCTCAACACACCCTGTCTTATCAAGCAACAGTCTCAACCTATCTCTGGCTTACTAGGAAGTGTCACTACATGCACCTTTCCCATGCATCTACCATAGTATGCATCTATCTCAACCCACTTTCATCACAATATACCTTTATCTTAATCACGTCATGCCTCTACCACAACCTACCTTCTTCCCAACATATCTGTTACATCCTGGATGACTTTGAATAAACTTAATTTAATACAACCAGATAACCTGATCACAATCAGAATCCCTGGTCTTAAAGTGTGACTATCTTATTTCATTGTCATGGTTGCACCAAGAGTTGATCCCATCAGGACCTTACAGCATGATATGATGGATTGAATGCCATCTATACAGATAAGAGGGAGGTGATCTCACTATTGAGTGGGCACATTCTTCCCGGTCTTATTGTCTTATTCTCTTCTTTTTTTTTCCCTTTTTTTTCTTGATTGTTTCTTGACATGTTTTATGATTTACTGATATATTGTAGCAAAATGCTTATGAAGTTGTATTTTGTTTGGACCGTCAGATGGGCGGTATAACTGAAAGCCTACTGTTGTGAAGATGCGGACTTTGTTGCTGAGGGCGGTAAACTTGTATGTCATGTCCATCTTTTGCCAGCCCAAATATTAGTACAGCCCATTTCCTTGTATCATGCACCACCCCCATCCTTCAAAGATCTCACCCATGTAACCCATGAACCCTATTGAGAATCTCTGATGTTAGATCTAAACTGAAGACCCTTACCATTCCTCACTCACTTTGATGATGACCCCCTGAGTGAAAACTGGTTCCCAGGAAGAGACTTGCATCCATTTGAATCTTAAACCTACCGAAGTACCTACCGGCAGATATCAACTGCATCGGAGATAAAAATATCCTTTTTATTACTTTTGGATGATTCAACTATTTGTGTTTCCACAATTATGCATTTACCTCAGCTGATAGTCTATGTGAACCTGACAATGTTTTTTCCAGAGATGTAATCAATGTGAAGAATATATTTTGTTGTCATATTTTTTTGATTTATTACACTTTATGTTATCAGACCCTTTGTTGATTGATTCTTACATATTGTGTGTAAACACCAATATTATGTGATGTCACTGTATGTCCTTTTTATACTGTGAATGTTCTGTAATAATATTGTTGGTCTGGTCCATCACATACAGGTGTAAGTGTATTTATAAGTGACAATAATAATTTAGACCGCATGAGGGCGGACACCTGCACACTAGCACCTTTTCCCCAGTGATAGAAAAGGGAGTCCATTGTTGGGATAGTGGCAACAGTCCGTGGTCTCCACACCTTCCCAAGAAGCTTAAACTTATATCTATATTTATCTATTTTACATTAATTCGTGTAGATACAAACACATCCTTAGTATCTAAACGTGGGGGCACGAGCCATAAAATTTAGCTTCTAGAAGGTGATTTTGATAGAGGATAGGAACCCATCCCCTTTGGGCATACCCTGATAATATTCCTCAGATAATTAAATTCCTCTTAAGTGGGTGTTACAGTCTAACAGATGTAACCCCTAATAAATAAACCTCACAGGGGAGGATAGCCTTTTGCAAGATGAAGAACATACTGACCAATTAAAAGATGTCAATTGCAACTAGAAAAAAGAGTTTTAAAGTGCTACATAGAATCTGTACTTTTGTATGGATGTGAAACATGGAAATGTTGTCGGTGGTACGGAGTTCGTGATCAGTGCAACGCTTTCAGCAGACCACCTTGTGGAAAGAGACCGAGCCATATGGGATAAAACGGCTAGCAGGCTTGAATGCCGGTCCGTCTGTCCTGCTTTCGAACTCCTAACTAGTAGGATTTAAAAATGGGTACCAGGAAACGGCCCGGGAAATAAAGGTGGACGACCTGGGTCTTGCACCATTTCCCCATTATGTGTCATGGCACGGAAAAGGATCCTTTATGTGATTTTCTTTTTTACTCGATACATTTCTTACTTCACACACACACACACACACACACACACACACACACACACACACACACACACACACACACACACACACACACACACTCACACACACACACACACACACGCACGCACACCACACACACACGCACATTACGCACACACGCACATACACACACTCGTACACCCACGCACACACACACACACACACACACACACACACATTCTAGCACACATTTAAGCACTCCAAACTTTAGCTATTATATAAAAAGACACGCATACCAATATACTGTAATTTAGATATTGTGTGTGTGTGTGGGGGATTTGTTTTTAAACCTTTCTTAATTTCTGTCACATGCACATATTATATTATAATAATATTCATATTTACTCAACTCTTCGCTGGCTGCTGAGGATGGGGACGGAGCGCATATGGGAATGTCCCGAATGCTGTGATGTCGGTTCCGCAATCAATCAATCAATCAATCAATCATATTTACTCCGACCCACTCACTGGCCAAAGTGAGGACAAGATTGGCCACCTATTCCTTGGTGCTCTCGGCCTACACAACAAGATGGCACTGCTTTCATGACATTTCAGATTTACCGACATCTTTCATGACATTTCAGATTTACCGACTGCTTTCATGACATTTCAGATTTACCGACTGCTTTCATGACATTTCATATTTACCGACTGCTTTCATGACATTTCAGATTTACCGACTGCTTTCATGACATTTCAGATTTACCGACTGCTTTCATGACATTTCAGATGTACCGATTGCTTTCATGACATTTCAGATTTATCGACTGCTTTCATGACATTTCAGATTTACCGACTGCTTTCATGACATTTCAGATTTCCCGACTGCTTTCATGACATTTCAGATTTACCGACTGCTTTCATGACATTTCAGATTTCCCGACTGCTTTCATGACATTTCAGATTTACCGACTGCTTTCATGACATTTCAGATTTACCGACTGCTTTCATGACATTTCAGATTTCCCGACTGCTTTCATGACATTTCAGATTTACCGACTGCTTTCATGACATTTAAGATTTACCGACTGCTTTCATGACATTTCAGATTTACCGACTGCTTTCATGACATTTCAGATTTACCGACTGCTTTCAAGACATTTCAGATTTACCGACTGCTTTCATGACATTTCAGATTTACCGACTGCTTTCATGACATTTCAGATTTACCGACTGCTTTCATGACATTTCAGATTTACCGACTGCTTTCATGACATTTCAGATGTACCGATTGCTTTCATGACATTTCAGATTTACCGACTGCTTTCATGACATTTCAGATTTCCCGACTGCTTTCATGACATTTCAGATTTACCGACTGCTTTCATGACATTTCAGATTTCCCGACTGCTTTCATGACATTTCAGATTTACCGACTGCTTTCATGACATTTCAGATTTACCGACTGCTTTCATGACATTTCAGATTTCCCGACTGCTTTCATGACATTTCAGATTTACCGACTGCTTTCATGACATTTCAGATTTACCGACTGCTTTCATGACATTTCAGATTTACCGACTGCTTTCATGACATTTCAGATTTACCGACTGCTTTCATGACATTTCAGATTTACCGACTGCTTTCATGACATTTCAGATTTACCGACTGCTTTCTTCCATATAGCAAGCTCTGTAACGAAGAAGTAACGGACGTAATTCGTAGTCCTGCATATCGCTTTCGAAACAGCTGCGAACGATTTAGCAGCAAATCGCCTTGCATTTTTTTTAATAAAAGGGTATGAGTCCTGGTAAGAGAATTGGTAAGAAAAAGCAAAAGCAATCTACTGAACGTAAGCTTGCCAAGAAATCGCGAACAAGCTAGTGTTGAGTGCTATGTACCGTAAAGGATGTGTACCTAACGCTAAAACTCCTTACGTCCAGTATCACTGTTTACACATTATCGTTCATCCTTATTATTTGTAATCATTTACTTTATGGCTAGTTGGTTGGTTGGTGAACCCTCTGGAAGACTGAGCTTCAACTCCTAAGTCCGATGTATTTGTGATTTACATTATTATTGCGTTTTGAACTTATAACATCTGATGGGAGATGTCTTTGTAGAGATTAAAACAAGAATCGCCATGGCGAAAGTAGCCTTTAACAAGATGAAAAATATACTAACCAATAAAACGATGTCAATTGAAACGAGAAAAAGAGTGTTGAGGGGATACATAGAGCCTGTTCTTTTGTATGGATGTGAAACTTGGACAATGAGCAGTCAAGCTGAAAAACATTTGATGGCTACAGAAATGTGGGGGAAATGCAAAGAGTACCATGGACAGATAGAAAAACCAATGACCAAGTACTACAGGAGACAAATGAAAATCGTAGACTGATGAGAGAAATTAGACGAAGACAGTCAACATTTTTTGGACATGTTATGAGAAGAAATGGATTGGAGAACTTAATGACAACTAGCACGATCGAAGGGAGCATACCAAGGGAAAGACCGAGAAGTACATACCACATGACATGGTCGAGACAGGAACACTGAGCTGATCCACGACTCTAGTGATCGAGTGAAATGGCGAGTCATGACCGCCCACGCTTTCCGGCATGGCACATGATTGATTGATTGATTTGAACTCAAGCGTAGTCTATACACACTACTTGCAGTAGCATTGGACTGAAGTTTGCGTGTGGCTTAGCTTTCCCTGCTACCAGTGACTCTGGCCATCAGGCGAATGCACTCCGACTTCAGAGGTACTTGTAACTTACGTCCCCACGTTAAGGACGAAACCCTTTTGCAGGAGTTAAACGTAACTAACTGCTTTTATTTACTAAAGTAACATTATATTGGCGGGTGATTGTATGATTTATTTCTCCAGTAAAACGCCGTTGAAAAGCAAGCAAAACATAAAGGACATTACGAACAATCATCCAAACGAAACCAGCAGATTAATTGGCGTTGTGTGAGGAGAGGAACAATGCTAATTTAGCTCAGTTCCACTCTCGCCCGTGTGTTACTAGGGTCCATAAGTGAAGCACATAATAATTACACTGTAACATATCATACATATCGTAGAAGGCGACGGAGGAGGGCTGGGTACACTGCAACCTACCATGAGTGTCTAAAGACGTGACGGGGGAGGGCTGGGTACATTGCAAACTACCATAAGTGTCTAAAGACGTGGCGGGGAAGGGCTGGGTACACTGAAAACTACCATAAGTGTCTAAAGACGAGATGAAGGAGGGTTAGGTCCACTGCAACTTACTTACCATGAGTGTCTAAAGACGAGACGGAGGAGGGTTGGGAACACTGCAACCTACCATGAGTGTCTAAAGACGTGACGGAGGAGGGTTAGGTCCACTGCAACTTACTTACCATGAGTGTCTAAAGACGAGACGGAGGAGGGTTGGGAACACTGCAACCTACCATGAGTGTCTAAAGACGTGACGGGGGAGAGCTGGGTACACTGCAACTTACTTACCATGAGTGTCTAAAGACGAGACGGAGGAGGGTTGGGAACACTGCAACCTACCATGAGTGTCTAAAGACGTGACGGGGGAGAGCTGGGTACACTGCAACTTACTTACCATGAGTGTCTAAAGACGTGACGGGGGGAGGGCTGGGCCCACCGCAACTTACCACGAGTGTCTAAAGACGTGGCGGAGGAGGGTTGGGCCCACTGCAACTTACCATGAGTGTCTAAAGACGTGACGGGGGAGGGCTGGGTACACTGCAAACTACCATGAGTGTCTAAAGACGTGACGGTGGAGGGCTGGGTACACTGCAACCTACCATGAGTGTCTAAAGACGTGACGGGGGAGGGTTGGGCCCACTGCAACCTACCATGAGTGTCTAAAGACGTGGCGGGGGAGGGCTGGGTACACTGCAACCTACCATGAGTGTCTAAAGACGTGGCGGAGGAGGGTTGGGCCCACTGCAACCTACCATGAGTGTCTAAAGACGTGACGGGGGAGGGCTGGGTACACTGCAAACTACCATGAGTGTCTAAAGACGTGACGGGGGAGGGCTGGGTACACTGCAACCTACCATGAGTGTCTAAAGACGTGACGGGGGAGGGTTGGGCCCACTGCAACCTACCATGAGTGTCTAAAGACGTGGCGGGGGAGGGCTGGGTACACTGCAACCTACCATGAGTGTCTAAAGACGTGGCGGAGGAGGGTTGGGCCCACTGCAACCTACCATGAGTGTCTAAAGACGTGACGGGGGAGGGCTGGGTACACTGCAAACTACAATGAGTGTCTAAAGACGTGACGGGGGAGGGCTGGGTACACTGCAACCTACCATGAGTGTCTAAAGACGTGACGGGGGAGGTTTGGGCACACTGCAACCTACCATGAGTGTCTAAAGACGTGGCGGGGGAGGGCTGGGTACACTGCAACCTACCATGAGTGTCTAAAGACGTGGCGGGGGAGGGCTGAGTACACTGCAACCTACCATGAGTGTCTAAAGACGTGACGGAGGAGGGTTGGGCCCACTGCAACCTACCATGAGTGTCTAAAGACGTGGCGGGGGAGGGCTGGGTACACTGCAACCTACCATGAGTGTCTAAAGACGTGGCGGGGGAGGGTTGGGCCCACTGCAACCTACCATGAGTGTCTAAAGACGTGGCGGGGGAGGGCTGGGTACACTGCAACCTACCATGAGTGTCTAAAGACGTGACGGGGGAGGGCTGGGTACACTGCATCCTACCATGAGTGTCTAAAGACGTGGCGGGGAAGGGCCGGGTACACTGCAACCTACGATGAGTGTCTAAAGACGTGACGGAGGAGGGTTAGGTCCACTGCAACTTACTTACCATGAGTGTCTAAAGACGAGACGGAGGAGGGTTGGGAACACTGCAACCTACCATGAGTGTCTAAAGACGTGACGGGGGAGAGCTGGGTACACTGCAACTTACTTACCATGAGTGTCTAAAGACGTGACGGGGGAGGGCTGGGCCCACCGCAACTTACCACGAGTGTCTAAAGACGTGACGGAGGAGGGTTGGGCCCACTGCAACCTACCATGAGTGTCTAAAGACGTGGCGGAGGAGGGTTGGGCCCACTGCAACCTACCATGAGTGTGTAAAGACGTGGCGGAGGAGGGCTGGGTACACTGCAACCTACCATGAGTGTCTAAAGACGTGGCGGGGGAGGGCTGGGTATACTGCAACCTACCATGAGTGTCTAAAGACGTGACGGGGGAGGGTTGGGCCCACTGCAACCTACCATGAGTGTCTAAAGACGTGGTGGGGGAGGGCTGGGTACACTGCAACCTACCATGTGTGTCTAAAGACGTGGGGGGGGGGGGAGGGTTGGGCTCACTGCAACCTACCATGAGTGTCTAAAGACGTGGCGGGGGAGGGCTGGGTACACTGCAACCTACCATGAGTGTCTAAAGACGTGACGGGGGAGGGCTGGGTACACTGCATCCTACCATGAGTGTCTAAAGACGTGGCCGGGGAGGGCTGGGTACACTGCAACATACGATGAGTGTCTAAAGACGTGACGGAGGAGGGTTAGGTCCACTGCAACTTACTTACCATGAGTGTCTAAAGACGAGACGGAGGAGGTTTGGGAACACTGCAACCTACCATGAGTGTCTAAAGACGTGACGGGGGAGAGCTGGGTACACTGCAACTTACTTACCATGAGTGTCTAAAGACGTGACGGGGGAGGGCTGGGCCCACTGCAACTTACCACGAGTGTCTAAAGACGTGACGGAGGAGGGTTGGGCACACTGCAACTTACCATGAGTGTCTAAAGACGAGACGGAGGAGGGTTGGGCACACTGCAACTTACCATGAGTGTCTAAAGACGAGACGGAGGAGGGTTGGGCACACTGCAACTTACCATGAGTGTCTAAAGACGTGGCGGTGGAGGGCTGGGTACACTGCAACCTACCATGAGTGTCTAAAGACGTGACGGGGGAGGGTTGGGCCCACTGCAACCTACCATGAGTGTCTAAAGACGTGGTGGGGGAGGGCTGGGTACACTGCAACCTACCATGAGTGTCTAAAGACGTGGGGGGGGGAGGGTTGGGCCCACTGCAACCTACCATGAGTGTCTAAAGACGTGGCGGGGGAGGGCTGGGTACACTGCAACCTACCATGAGTGTCTAAAGACGTGACGGGGGAGGGCTGGGTACACTGCATCCTACCATGAGTGTCTAAAGACGTGGCCGGGGAGGGCTGGGTACACTGCAACATACGATGAGTGTCTAAAGACGTGACGGAGGAGGGTTAGGTCCACTGCAACTTACTTACCATGAGTGTCTAAAGACGAGACGGAGGAGGTTTGGGAACACTGCAACCTACCATGAGTGTCTAAAGACGTGACGGGGGAGAGCTGGGTACACTGCAACTTACTTACCATGAGTGTCTAAAGACGTGACGGGGGAGGGCTGGGCCCACTGCAACTTACCACGAGTGTCTAAAGACGTGACGGAGGAGGGTTGGGCACACTGCAACTTACCATGAGTGTCTAAAGACGAGACGGAGGAGGGTTGGGCACACTGCAACTTACCATGAGTGTCTAAAGACGTGGCGGTGGAGGGCTGGGTACACTGCAACCTACCATGAGTGTCTAAAGACGTGACGGGGGAGGGTTGGGCCCACTGCAACCTACCATGAGTGTCTAAAGACGTGGTGGGGGAGGGCTGGGTACACTGCAACCTACCATGAGTGTCTAAAGACGTGGGGGGGGGGGAGGGTTGGGCCCACTGCAACCTACCATGAGTGTCTAAAGACGTGGCGGGGGAGGGCTGGGTACACTGCAACCTACCATGAGTGTCTAAAGACGTGACGGGGGAGGGCTGGGTACACTGCATCCTACCATGAGTGTCTAAAGACGTGGCCGGGGAGGGCTGGGTACACTGCAACATACGATGAGTGTCTAAAGACGTGACGGAGGAGGGTTAGGTCCACTGCAACTTACTTACCATGAGTGTCTAAAGACGAGACGGAGGAGGTTTGGGAACACTGCAACCTACCATGAGTGTCTAAAGACGTGACGGGGGAGAGCTGGGTACACTGCAACTTACTTACCATGAGTGTCTAAAGACGTGACGGGGGAGGGCTGGGCCCACTGCAACTTACCACGAGTGTCTAAAGACGTGACGGAGGAGGGTTGGGCACACTGCAACCTACCATGAGTGTCTAAAGACGAGACGGAGGAGGGTTGGGCACACTGCAACTTACCATGAGTGTCTAAAGACGAGACGGAGGAGGGTTGGGCACACTGCAACCTACCATGAGTGTCTAAAGACGTGACGGGGGAGGGTTGGGCCCACTGCAACCTACCATGAGTGTCTGAAGACGTGGGGGGGGAGGGTTGGGCCCACTGCAACCTACCATGAGTGTCTAAAGACGTGGCGGGGGAGGGCTGGGTACACTGCAACCTACCATGAGTGTCTAAAGACGTGACGGGGGAGGGCTGGGTACACTGCATCCTACCATGAGTGTCTAAAGACGTGGCCGGGGAGGGCTGGGTACACTGCAACATACGATGAGTGTCTAAAGACGTGACGGAGGAGGGTTAGGTCCACTGCAACTTACTTACCATGAGTGTCTAAAGACGAGACGGAGGAGGTTTGGGAACACTGCAACCTACCATGAGTGTCTAAAGACGTGACGGGGGAGAGCTGGGTACACTGCAACTTACTTACCATGAGTGTCTAAAGACGTGACGGGGGAGGGCTGGGCCCACTGCAACTTACCACGAGTGTCTAAAGACGTGACGGAGGAGGGTTGGGCACACTGCAACTTACCATGAGTGTCTAAAGACGAGACGGAGGAGGGTTGGGCACACTGCAACTTACCATGAGTGTCTAAAGACGAGACGGAGGAGGGTTGGGCACACTGCAACTTACCATGAGTGTCTAAAGACGTGACGGAGGAGGGTTGGGCACACTGCAACTTACCATGAGTGTCTAAAGACGTGACGGAGGAGGGTTGGGCACACTGCAACTTACCATGAGTGTCTAAAGACGAGACGGAGGAGGGTTGGGCACACTGCAACTTACCATGAGTGTCTAAAGACGAGACGGAGGAGGGCTGGGCCCACTGCAACCTACCATGAGTGTCTAAAGACGTGACGGAGGAGGGCTGGGCCCACTGCAACTTACTTACCATGAGTGTCTAAAGACGTGACGGGGGAGACCTGGGCCCACTGCAACCTACCATGAGTGTCTAAAGACGTGACGGAGGAGGGTTGGGCACACTGCAACTTACCATGAGTGTCTAAAGACGAGACGGAGGAGGGCTGGGCACACTGCAACTTACCATGAGTGTCTAAAGACGTGACGGAGGAGGGTTGGGCACACTGCAACTTACCATGAGTGTCTAAAGACGAGACGGAGGAGGGCTGGGCACACTGCAACTTACCATGAGTGTCTAAAGACGTGACGGAGGAGGGTTGGGCACACTGCAACTTACCATGAGTGTCTAAAGACGAGACGGAGGAGGGCTGGGCACACTGCAACTTACCATGAGTGTCTAAAGACGAGACGGAGGAGGGTTGGGCACACTGCAACTTACCATGAGTGTCTAAAGACGAGACGGAGGAGGGTTGGGCACACTGCAACCTACCATGAGTGTCTAAAGACGAGACGGAGGAGGGTTGGGCACACTGCAACTTACCATGAGTATCTAAAGACGAGACGGAGGAGGGTTGGGCACACTGCAACTTACCATGAGTGTCTAAAGACGAGACGGAGGAGGGCTGGGCACACTGCAACTTACCATGAGTGTCTAAAGACGTGACGGGGGAGGGTTGGGCACACTGCAACCTACCATGAGTGTCTAAAGACGTGACGGGGGAGGGTTGGGCCCACTGCAACCTACCATGAGTGTCTAAAGACGTGGCGGGGGAGGGCTGGGTACACTGCAACCTACCATGAGTGTCTAAAGACGTGGCAGGGGAGGGCTGAGTACACTGCAACCTACCATGAGTGTCTAAAGACGTGACGGAGGAGGGTTGGGCCCACTGCAACCTACCATGAGTGTCTAAAGACGTGGCGGGGGAGGGCTGGGTACACTGCAACCTACCATGAGTGTCTAAAGACGTGGCGGGGGAGGGTTGGGCCCACTGCAACCTACCATGAGTGTCTAAAGACATGGCGGGGGAGGGCTGGGTACACTGCAACCTACCATGAGTGTCTAAAGACGTGACGGGGGAGGGCTGGGTACACTGCATCCTACCATGAGTGTCTAAAGACGTTGCGGGGAAGGGCTGGGTACACTGCAACCTACGATGAGTGTCTAAAGACGTGACGGAGGAGGGTTAGGTCCACTGCAACTTACTTACCATGAGTGTCTAAAGACGAGACGGAGGAGGGTTGGGAACACTGCAACCTACCATGAGTGTCTAAAGACGTGACGGGGGAGAGCTGGGTACACTGCAACTTACTTACCATGAGTGTCTAAAGACGTGACGGGGGAGGGCTGGGCCCACCGCAACTTACCACGAGTGTCTAAAGACGTGACGGAGAAGGGTTGGGCCCACTGCAACCTACCATGAGTGTCTAAAGACGTGGCGGAGGAGGGTTGGGCCCACTGCAACCTACCATGAGTGTGTAAAGACGTGGCGGAGGAGGGCTGGGTACACTGCAACCTACCATGAGTGTCTAAAGACGTGGCGGGGGAGGGCTGGGTACACTGCAACCTACCATGAGTGTCTAAAGACGTGACGGGGGAGGGTTGGGCCCACTGCAACCTACCATGAGTGTCTAAAGACGTGGTGGGGGAGGGCTGGGTACACTGCAACCTACCATGAGTGTCTAAAGACGTGGGGGGGGGGTTGGGCCCACTGCAACCTACCATGAGTGTCTAAAGACGTGGCGGGAGAGGGCTGGGTACACTGCATCCTACCATGAGTGTCTAAAGACGTGGCCGGGGAGGGCTGGGTACACTGCAACATACGATGAGTGTCTAAAGACGTGACGGAGGAGGGTTAGGTCCACTGCAACTTACTTACCATGAGTGTCTAAAGACGAGACGGAGGAGGTTTGGGCACACTGCAACCTACCATGAGTGTCTAAAGACGTGACGGGGGAGAGCTGGGTACACTGCAACTTACTTACCATGAGTGTCGAAAGACGTGACGGGGGAGGGCTGGGCCCACTGCAACTTACCACGAGTGTCTAAAGACGTGACGGAGGAGGGTTGGGCACACTGCAACTTACCATGAGTGTCTAAAGACGAGACGGAGGAGGGTTGGGCACACTGCAACTTACCATGAGTGTCTAAAGACGAGACGGAGGAGGGTTGGGCACACTGCAACTTACCATGAGTGTCTAAAGACGTGACGGAGGAGGGTTGGGCACACTGCAACTTACCATGAGTGTCTAAAGACGTGACGGAGGAGGGTTGGGCACACTGCAACTTACCATGAGTGTCTAAAGACGAGACGGAGGAGGGTTGGGCACACTGCAACTTACCATGAGTGTCTAAAGACGAGACGGAGGAGGGCTGGGCCAACTGCAACCTACCATGAGTGTCTAAAGACGTGACGGAGGAGGGCTGGGCCCACTGCAACTTACTTACCATGAGTGTCTAAAGACGTGACGGGGGAGAGCTGGGCCCACTGCAACCTACCATGAGTGTCTAAAGACGTGACGGAGGAGGGTTGGGCACACTGCAACTTACCATGAGTGTCTAAAGACGAGACGGAGGAGGGCTGGGCACAGTGCAACTTACCATGAGTGTCTAAAGACGTGACGGAGGAGGGTTGGGCACACTGCAACTTACCATGAGTGTCTAAAGACGAGACGGAGGAGGGCTGGGCACACTGCAACTTACCATGAGTGTCTAAAGACGTGACGGAGGAGGGTTGGGCACACTGCAACTTACCATGAGTGTCTAAAGACGAGACGGAGGAGGGTTGGGCACACTGCAACTTACCATGAGTGTCTAAAGACGAGACGGAGGAGGGTTGGGCACACTGCAACTTACCATGAGTGTCTAAAGACGAGACGGAGGAGGGCTGGGCACACTGCAACTTACCATGAGTGTCTAAAGACGAGACGGAGGAGGGTTGGGCACACTGCAACTTACCATGAGTGTCTAAAGACGAGACGGAGGAGGGTTGGGCACACTGCAACTTACCATGAGTGTCTAAAGACGAGACGGAGGAGGGCTGGGCACACTGCAACTTACCATGAGTGTCTAAAGACGTGACGGGGGAGGGTTGGGCACACTGGAACTTACCATGAGTGTCTAAAGACGAGACGGAGGAAGGCTGGGCACACTGCAACTTACCATGAGTGTCTAAAGACGAGACGGAGGAGGGCTGGGCACACTGCAACTTACCATGAGTGTCTAAAGACGTGACGGAGGAGGGTTGGGCACACTGCAACTTACCATGAGTGTCTAAAGACGAGACGGAGGAGGGCTGGGCACACTGCAACTTACCATGAGTGTCTAAAGACGAGACGGAGGAGGGCTGGGCACACTGCAACTTACCATGAGTGTCTAAAGACGAGACGGAGGAGGGTTGGGCACACTGCAACTTACCATGAGTGTCTAAAGACGAGACGGAGGAGGGTTGGGCACACTGCAACTTACCATGAGTGTCTAAAGACGAAACGGAGGAGGGTTGGGCACACTGCAACCTACCATGAGTGTCTAAAGACGAGACGGAGGAGGGTTGGGCACACTGCAACTTACCATGAGTGTCTAAAGACGAGACGGAGGAGGGTTGGGCACACTGCAACTTACCATGAGTGTCTAAAGACGAGACGGAGGAGGGTTGGGCACACTGCAACCTACCATGAGTGTCTAAAGACGAGACGGAGGAGGGTTGGGCACACTGCAACTTACCATGAGTGTCTAAAGACGTGGCGGGGGAGGGCTGGGTACACTGCAACCTACCATGAGTGTCTAAAGACGTGGCGGGGGAGGGTTGGGCCCACTGCAACCTACCATGAGTGTCTAAAGACGTGACGGGGGAGAGCTGGGTACACTGCAACTTACTTACCATGAGTGTCTAAAGACGTGACGGGGGAGGGCTGGGCCCACTGCAACTTACCACGAGTGTCTAAAGACGTGACGGAGGAGGGTTGGGCACACTGCAACTTACCATGAGTGTCTAAAGACGAGACGGAGGAGGGTTGGGCACACTGCAACTTACCATGAGTGTCTAAAGACGAGACGGAGGAGGGTTGGGCACACTGCAACTTACCATGAGTGTCTAAAGACGTGACGGAGGAGGGTTGGGCACACTGCAACTTACCATGAGTGTCTAAAGACGTGACGGAGGAGGGTTGGGCACACTGCAACTTACCATGAGTGTCTAAAGACGAGACGGAGGAGGGTTGGGCACACTGCAACTTACCATGAGTGTCTAAAGACGAGACGGAGGAGGGCTGGGCCCACTGCAACCTACCATGAGTGTCTAAAGACGTGACGGAGGAGGGCTGGGCCCACTGCAACTTACTTACCATGAGTGTCTAAAGACGTGACGGGGGAGACCTGGGCCCACTGCAACCTACCATGAGTGTCTAAAGACGTGACGGAGGAGGGTTGGGCACACTGCAACTTACCATGAGTGTCTAAAGACGAGACGGAGGAGGGCTGGGCACACTGCAACTTACCATGAGTGTCTAAAGACGTGACGGAGGAGGGTTGGGCACACTGCAACTTACCATGAGTGTCTAAAGACGAGACGGAGGAGGGCTGGGCACACTGCAACTTACCATGAGTGTCTAAAGACGTGACGGAGGAGGGTTGGGCACACTGCAACTTACCATGAGTGTCTAAAGACGAGACGGAGGAGGGCTGGGCACACTGCAACTTACCATGAGTGTCTAAAGACGAGACGGAGGAGGGTTGGGCACACTGCAACTTACCATGAGTGTCTAAAGACGAGACGGAGGAGGGTTGGGCACACTGCAACCTACCATGAGTGTCTAAAGACGAGACGGAGGAGGGTTGGGCACACTGCAACTTACCATGAGTATCTAAAGACGAGACGGAGGAGGGTTGGGCACACTGCAACTTACCATGAGTGTCTAAAGACGAGACGGAGGAGGGCTGGGCACACTGCAACTTACCATGAGTGTCTAAAGACGTGACGGGGGAGGGTTGGGCACACTGCAACCTACCATGAGTGTCTAAAGACGTGACGGGGGAGGGTTGGGCCCACTGCAACCTACCATGAGTGTCTAAAGACGTGGCGGGGGAGGGCTGGGTACACTGCAACCTACCATGAGTGTCTAAAGACGTGGCAGGGGAGGGCTGAGTACACTGCAACCTACCATGAGTGTCTAAAGACGTGACGGAGGAGGGTTGGGCCCACTGCAACCTACCATGAGTGTCTAAAGACGTGGCGGGGGAGGGCTGGGTACACTGCAACCTACCATGAGTGTCTAAAGACGTGGCGGGGGAGGGTTGGGCCCACTGCAACCTACCATGAGTGTCTAAAGACATGGCGGGGGAGGGCTGGGTACACTGCAACCTACCATGAGTGTCTAAAGACGTGACGGGGGAGGGCTGGGTACACTGCATCCTACCATGAGTGTCTAAAGACGTTGCGGGGAAGGGCTGGGTACACTGCAACCTACGATGAGTGTCTAAAGACGTGACGGAGGAGGGTTAGGTCCACTGCAACTTACTTACCATGAGTGTCTAAAGACGAGACGGAGGAGGGTTGGGAACACTGCAACCTACCATGAGTGTCTAAAGACGTGACGGGGGAGAGCTGGGTACACTGCAACTTACTTACCATGAGTGTCTAAAGACGTGACGGGGGAGGGCTGGGCCCACCGCAACTTACCACGAGTGTCTAAAGACGTGACGGAGAAGGGTTGGGCCCACTGCAACCTACCATGAGTGTCTAAAGACGTGGCGGAGGAGGGTTGGGCCCACTGCAACCTACCATGAGTGTGTAAAGACGTGGCGGAGGAGGGCTGGGTACACTGCAACCTACCATGAGTGTCTAAAGACGTGGCGGGGGAGGGCTGGGTACACTGCAACCTACCATGAGTGTCTAAAGACGTGACGGGGGAGGGTTGGGCCCACTGCAACCTACCATGAGTGTCTAAAGACGTGACGGGGGAGGGTTGGGCCCACTGCAACCTACCATGAGTGTCTAAAGACGTGGTGGGGGAGGGCTGGGTACACTGCAACCTACCATGAGTGTCTAAAGACGTGGGGGGGGGGGGGGGGTTGGGCCCACTGCAACCTACCATGAGTGTCTAAAGACGTGGCGGGAGAGGGCTGGGTACACTGCATCCTACCATGAGTGTCTAAAGACGTGGCCGGGGAGGGCTGGGTACACTGCAACATACCATGAGTGTCTAAAGACGTGACGGAGGAGGGTTAGGTCCACTGCAACTTACTTACCATGAGTGTCTAAAGACGAGACGGAGGAGGTTTGGGCACACTGCAACCTACCATGAGTGTCTAAAGACGTGACGGGGGAGAGCTGGGTACACTGCAACTTACTTACCATGAGTGTCGAAAGACGTGACGGGGGAGGGCTGGGCCCACTGCAACTTACCACGAGTGTCTAAAGACGTGACGGAGGAGGGTTGGGCACACTGCAACTTACCATGAGTGTCTAAAGACGAGACGGAGGAGGGTTGGGCACACTGCAACTTACCATGAGTGTCTAAAGACGAGACGGAGGAGGGTTGGGCACACTGCAACTTACCATGAGTGTCTAAAGACGTGACGGAGGAGGGTTGGGCACACTGCAACTTACCATGAGTGTCTAAAGACGTGACGGAGGAGGGTTGGGCACACTGCAACTTACCATGAGTGTCTAAAGACGAGACGGAGGAGGGTTGGGCACACTGCAACTTACCATGAGTGTCTAAAGACGAGACGGAGGAGGGCTGGGCCAACTGCAACCTACCATGAGTGTCTAAAGACGTGACGGAGGAGGGCTGGGCCCACTGCAACTTACTTACCATGAGTGTCTAAAGACGTGACGGGGGAGAGCTGGGCCCACTGCAACCTACCATGAGTGTCTAAAGACGTGACGGAGGAGGGTTGGGCACACTGCAACTTACCATGATTGTCTAAAGACGAGACGGAGGAGGGCTGGGCACAGTGCAACTTACCATGAGTGTCTAAAGACGTGACGGAGGAGGGTTGGGCACACTGCAACTTACCATGAGTGTCTAAAGACGAGACGGAGGAGGGCTGGGCACACTGCAACTTACCATGAGTGTCTAAAGACGTGACGGAGGAGGGTTGGGCACACTGCAACTTACCATGAGTGTCTAAAGACGAGACGGAGGAGGGTTGGGCACACTGCAACTTACCATGAGTGTCTAAAGACGAGACGGAGGAGGGTTGGGCACACTGCAACTTACCATGAGTGTCTAAAGACGAGACGGAGGAGGGCTGGGCACACTGCAACTTACCATGAGTGTCTAAAGACGAGACGGAGGAGGGTTGGGCACACTGCAACTTACCATGAGTGTCTAAAGACGAGACGGAGGAGGGTTGGGCACACTGCAACTTACCATGAGTGTCTAAAGACGAGACGGAGGAGGGCTGGGCACACTGCAACTTACCATGAGTGTCTAAAGACGTGACGGGGGAGGGTTGGGCACACTGGAACTTACCATGAGTGTCTAAAGACGAGACGGAGGAAGGCTGGGCACACTGCAACTTACCATGAGTGTCTAAAGACGAGACGGAGGAGGGCTGGGCACACTGCAACTTACCATGAGTGTCTAAAGACGTGACGGAGGAGGGTTGGGCACACTGCAACTTACCATGAGTGTCTAAAGACGAGACGGAGGAGGGCTGGGCACACTGCAACTTACCATGAGTGTCTAAAGACGAGACGGAGGAGGGCTGGGCACACTGCAACTTACCATGAGTGTCTAAAGACGAGACGGAGGAGGGTTGGGCACACTGCAACTTACCATGAGTGTCTAAAGACGAGACGGAGGAGGGTTGGGCACACTGCAACTTACCATGAGTGTCTAAAGACGAGACGGAGGAGGGTTGGGCACACTGCAACCTACCATGAGTGTCTAAAGACGAGACGGAGGAGGGTTGGGCACACTGCAACTTACCATGAGTGTCTAAAGACGAGACGGAGGAGGGTTGGGCACACTGCAACTTACCATGAGTGTCTAAAGACGAGACGGAGGAGGGTTGGGCACACTGCAACCTACTATGAGTGTCTAAAGACGAGACGGAGGAGGGTTGGGCACACTGCAACTTACCATGAGTGTCTAAAGACGTGGCGGGGGAGGGCTGGGTACACTGCAACCTACCATGAGTGTCTAAAGACGTGGCGGGGGAGGGTTGGGCCCACTGCAACCTACCATGAGTGTCTAAAGACGTGGCGGGGGAGGGCTGGGTACACTGCAACCTACCATGAGTGTCTAAAGACGTGACGGGGGAGGGCTGGGTACACTGCATCCTACCATGAGTGTCTAAAGACGTGGCGGGGAAGGGCTGGGTACACTGCAACCTACGATGAGTGTCTAAAGACGTGACGGAGGAGGGTTAGGTCTACTGCAACTTACTTACCATGAGTGTCTAAAGACGAGACGGAGGAGGGTTGGGAACACTGCAACCTACCATGAGTGTCTAAAGACGTGACGGGGGAGAGCTGGGTACACTGCAACTTACTTACCATGAGTGTCTAAAGACGTGACGGGGGAGGGCTGGGCCCACCGCAACTTACCACGAGTGTCTAAAGACGTGACGGAGGAGGGTTGGGCCCACTGCAACCTACCATGAGTGTCTAAAGACGTGGCGGAGGAGGGTTGGGCCCACTGCAACCTACCATGAGTGTGTAAAGACGTGGCGGAGGAGGGCTGGGTACACTGCAACCTACCATGAGTGTCTAAAGACGTGGCGGGGGAGGGCTGGGTACACTGCAACCTACCATGAGGGTCTAAAGACGTGACGGGGGAGGGTTGGGCCCACTGCAACCTACCATGAGTGTCTAAAGACGTGACGGGGGAGGGTTGGGCCCACTGCAACCTACCATGAGTGTCTAAAGACGTGGTGGGGGAGGGCTGGGTACACTGCAACCTACCATGAGTGTCTAAAGACGTGGGGGGGGGGGAGGGTTGGGCCCACTGCAACCTACCATGAGTGTCTAAAGACGTGGCGGGGGAGGGCTGGGTACACTGCAACCTACCATGAGTGTCTAAAGACGTTACGGGGGAGGGCTGGGTACACTGCATCCTACCATGAGTGTCTAAAGACATGGCCGGGGAGGGCTGGGTACACTGCAACATACGATGAGTGTCTAAAGACGTGACGGAGGAGGGTTAGGTCCACTGCAACTTACTTACCATGAGTGTCTAAAGACGAGACGGAGGAGGTTTGGGAACACTGCAACCTACCATGAGTGTCTAAAGACGTGACGGGGGAGAGCTGGGTACACTGCAACTTACTTACCATGAGTGTCTAAAGACGTGACGGGGGAGGGCTGGGCCCACTGCAACTTACCACGAGTGTCTGAAGACGTGACGGAGGAGGGTTGGGCACACTGCAACTTACCATGAGTGTCTAAAGACGAGACGGAGGAGGGTTGGGCACACTGCAACTTATCATGAGTGTCTAAAGACGTGACGGGGGAGAGCTGGGCCCACTGCAACCTACCATGAGTGTCTAAAGACGTGACGGAGGAGGGTTGGGCACACTGCAACTTACCATGAGTGTCTAAAGACGAGACGGAGGAGGGCTGGGCACACTGCAACTTACCATGAGTGTCTAAAGACGTGACGGAGGAGGGTTGGGCACACTGCAACTTACCATGAGTGTCTAAAGACGAGACGGAGGAGGGTTGGGCACACTGCAACTTACCATGAGTGTCTAAAGACGAGACGGAGGAGGGTTGGGCACACTGCAACTTACCATGAGTGTCTAAAGACGAGACGGAGGAGGGTTGGGCACACTGCAACCTACCATGAGTGTCTAAAGACGAGACGGAGGAGGGTTGGGCACACTGCAACTTACCATGAGTGTCTAAAGACGAGACGGAGGAGGGTTGGGCACACTGCAACTTACCATGAGTGTCTAAAGACGAGACGGAGGAGGGTTGGGCACACTGCAACCTACCATGAGTGTCTAAAGACGAGACGGAGGAGGGTTGGGCACACTGCAACTTACCATGAGTGTCTAAAGACGTGACGGAGGAGGGCTGGGCCCACTGCAACCTACCATGAGTGTCTAAAGACGTGGCGGAGGAGGGTTGGGCACACTGCAACTTAACATGAGTGAATAAAGACGTGACGGAGGAGGGCTGGGCCCACTGCAACCTACCATAAGTGTCTAAAGACGTGACGGAGGAGGGCTGGGCACACTGCAACCTACCATGAGTGCCTAAAGACGCGACGGAGGAGGGCTGGGCACACTGCAACCTACCATGAGTGTGTAAAGACGTGACTTAGAAGGGTTGCTGACACTGACTACCTCTACAAGAAGACTTTAGCTGCAAAATCAAACCAATCATGAACACGTCTATACATGGTTTGGGTTGAGTTGGTCGAGTATCTATGCTCCACTGGAAAATGAAATGCAGAAAAACAAGCTGAAGAAATCACACCCAAGATATAATGATATTGCTGTTTTAATGTGAATTTAAATGCATGGCTGCAATTATAAATTTGATCTATCTGTTAAATGGTTTAAGAAAAGAATGATTAAATATTTGGTATTGTACCCACTGAAACCACAAACAATAAAATGTCCAGTTTATTTTAAAAACAGCGTCTGAGTTTAAATTAACAAAGGGAATACTTTGTTTTACATTTCTATATAATTTATTGTTGCCATGGAGTTTCTTGGATGTCTTGTTGATGATTCTGACTATCAGGTTGAGTGCTGTTATAGACTGTTTGAGAGCTGCATGATTAGATAGATACTGCTACTCTTGGGTCTTGATTGTTATAGCAACCCCGTTGCATTCTTTAACTTTGATAACTGATGGCAGGAAACACCTGTTGGTTTACACACTGCCTGGTTGTACAACACATAGATTTCACAGGCCATGTGCGCTAAGATAACTGGACGATAATCTCATTCGAGACGCGCCACTACTGTGATATTTCAGTGGCGCTTCGTAGATCTCTCTAGAACTGCTGACTCTTGATGTTGTAGACATCTCTCCTGACACTTCTGATGGTCATTGCGCCTTTACAATCTATACACGTTAACAACTTAGACTGACTCAACATAGCTTGCTGAACAGGACACCGGTGTAGTTTTTTCACAGTCTATTTTACTAACATGATACATTAGACGCTGTCACGAGCATCATCTTTTGTTCCATACACGAATTCACAAATGTACAAACAATATTTAACATCCCAATTCTACAAGAGCGGCATAATTTGTAGTCGTTGCTCTGTTGACGAGGACTAGGTCCAACATCGAACGAAGTCAAAGTCTGATTGATTGATTGATTGATTTAGGAGCCGACATCACAGCATTCGGGAAATTCCCATAAGTGCTCCGTCCCCATCCTCAGCAGCCAGCGAAGAGTTCCAACACCAATAGTTCCAGTAGCAATCTGATTATATGTCCATCTCGCCTTTCCTCTGAGCGTCGATCGTCGGCCAGATCCCCTCGTCACCCCTCGCTGCCTCATTCTTGCCAGACTATGGTGATCCATTTGCTCCTCCGAGGTGTACACGTGCGCCCAAAACGTCCAGCCTACTTTTCACGTGTTTGTGAACAATGTCGTGATAGGTCACATCGCACTCTCATTCGTATTTGCATAGATTGGGATATGTCGCAAGACCTATGTTGTTTACTGTTGTGATTTGGTAGTGTTACGTCGTTTGTGGCCAGGGCGTTTGCGCCGCGTATGAATACGACTTGAAAAAAATTAATTGCCTTGTCGACGTTAAGTGGTCTCCTTCTGTCGACCGCGCGTAATACGTCTCATGCCATGTCCCCAACCTGTATCAATAAGACTATGGCAATTGTCTGGTATATTCCACTGCATCTTGTGGGGTGTTTACCACAGGGATTTATATCATATAAACCGAATAGGTGAAATATTCATATACAGAGACCTGCATTTACGTGCTATGTAATCTTAGCCCAAACTGTTTGACGATTCATGTGATTTTCACTTTCAAATAGAACGAACATGATGTGATGCAGAAAAGGACGAAAGACGGAATAGAAACTACATAGCAAAGATTGAAGTCAAACATATCTGTGTAACATAGAAATAATTTATCCCAGGAGCAATAGAGAGAATGTCAATGGATAGGGTGACTACTGGAATTGCTTCAGAAACTGCACAGTGGTATCGTAGGCCTGGGCAGTGGTTGTTCTAAAGATGTTCATTGCAGTGAAAAACCCATGGGGAACTCCCTTGATGATCTCCAGTTGAACTTTAACCCCTGCAGCACGCAGTTTTTCCGCATAGTCGACGCCACCTCCTCTCAAGGGGTCTAACTCTGCCAGGATAATTAGAGCAGGAGGTGATGATGCAGTATTCGTTCTTGCCATGCCGTTGACTCTCGGATTAGTCAAAAGATCTGGAATGTAGTTATAAGCATTGTCATAGAGAAATTTAATGGCGTCTTCGTTGAGCAGCAGAACGTGCTTGAATTCCTGGACAGTGTCCTGTGACAAAGAGGTGTCTGCTAACGGGTAGACCAAGATCTGGAAATCTAAACCAGGAACTTCGTTGGTGACCCCAATAGCAAGCTGTCCACCAGCACTGTCACCACCAACACCAACTTTACTGTTGGGCTTTCCTCCAACAGCTTCTTTGTTCTCCAACACCCATCTGGTCACCACTTCAGCATCTTCAAACGGTGCGTAAGGAGCATCAGGATTAGGCAACAGGCGGTACTCAACATTGAGAACAATAGCTCCAGAATCTCTAGCGATGATCTTCGCTGTTGCCTCGTGGGTTTTCCTAGTACAAACGACCAAACCACCACCATGGAAATAGATCAGGATAGCTGGAACATCTGGTCGAGAAGCTGGTTTGTAGACAGATACAGGGATTCCCTCCGGGGTGTATGGAGACGGTACAATTATTTCTGTTTCTACACCTTCGAATTCTATTTCTCCACATAGTGATGAGAACTGGCTGATCACTTGTTCTCTAGCCACCTCTACACCTAGTTCTGAGAACGGCTTGGAGCCGCTGGCTAAGATCAATTCTCCAAAGAGTTTGGATTCTTCGTGTATCTTGTACTTGCCTTCAAATGGTGCCCATGGATTCTGCTGTGCCATGGTGGGTTCTTGTGATTCTGAACGGATAAAAATATTTGAAACCATTACGCGTTAGAGATTAAGAACAATAAAAGCGAATTATTCAAGATTGCGTTAATTTCTATTTTAAATAACTACGCGCATCTGACCTATAGCACTAAGCGGGTGTGAAACTTTAACTCTATCGAAAAGAGATGCAAAGAACTTGCAAGCTTTCGAAATGTGTCAATATCGCAGAATGCAAAGAGTGAGCCTTACAGAAAAGAGACCAAAATGAAACATTTTTAAATACGATGCGAAAAATGATAACAACTGAATAACATCAACAGAAGGTTATAAATGGCATGTTCCCAATGTGAAACGTTCAGGTCTGATCATCATATACCCGGCCCACTGGCGTAGACAATCGTGTCCCTCCACAGATCTTGGTCGCTGTTGCTCCGAATCAACTCTGTACATGATATTCATCCTTGCCACATCGGCATTTCGTTGGCTAGAGGAGACTACTGCAACACACGTTGTATTCATTACGGATTCAAAGATTTTGCTTAGTAAGGTGGAGAAAGGAATGTTTCGTGTGGAATGGCTCTCGGCGCTTTAGAGGTCACAGATTCTGAGAATCCTATTGTCAACAACTCATGTGTAAGGCATCATCAGATTACTTCTCCCACACCACACAAAGAACTTGCAAGTCGTGTGAGAGGAAATAAATGATACATTTTATTGCCGTTGGCTCTTCACAAGTACATAACAGTCGCTATCAAAAACCACACACAAAGCCACAGAATTGCCTATCTAGTTTCTAAAACCCTAATGCTAATTCTATCTATTTGGTTACACAAATCTCCTATCAATACTACAACGAGGTGCCCGCTACAAAGTCAGTCCCCAGTCTGACTAGCTTGCTCGCGTCGTTCCACACCACGCGGAAGGACCTTGAGGTGTCCTTCGGCTTTCTGCGTGCCGTTCTGTTTGGCACGCTTACATTAGCTGTTTTCTCTTGATTGGCATTCGTGACTATCATGTAGGCGCCGTGATTCTGTCGTGACCAGAGTGCTAACTATCTGGTCACCGTCTCCGTGTCTCATGAGAGAACTAGTTGATAGTTCTCCATTCTATCCCCTACCCTGCCCTTATTCCGGGGCAAGGTATTATCTCTATTCTATATGAGGATGACCTCTTCCCGGTGGTGTTCTATCTTGAGGCAGACCTCTGGCCTCCTAGTTCAGTCTTTGACACACACCCTCCCCTCCTGTGTTGCGTCATCAACTTTGACTCATTGGTTGTGACGCAAGAGGTTTCTAAAAAATTAGTGTATCTAATTTTTGTCAAAGACTGTAGATAACCTGGCTTTGGGCTACGTAATAGACTTCTACTGCCTATTGTCACAATGTCGTATGACTTTACTTGGTTACTGGCATTCGCCACAAACTTGTCTGGTTGGCGTGAGCCCTCTTCTCAATCGCAATATTATATTAATTAGAGGTATGTCTGAACCGGACCGTTGTCTAATAAGACCTGCCCTCAAATAGTAAATTAACTCACTACCCATACAAAGTTGACTTTCTTAGGGTCAACACATGAATTGCTTCATGTCCCCCATATAATATTAAACAACCATTACACAAGCTGTGTGCGACAGGCTTTACCTATCTCGCTTCCGCGTGTAAAGTTATCTTTCACTGTTAAGTTAGTGTTTCGTTGTCTATTATGTCCCCTGACCCGGAGTTATCTCCCTTTGATCTACAAAAAGTGTATGCAATTTATATGTTTGTTTTTCTGGTTGTTTGCGTGTTTGGGTTATATTAATAGTATATTCTACTCTCTAACATGTGTATCTAACTATCATGTGTATGCTAGTAAGTTTTCAAGTGCCCTAATTCGGTTGAATGAGGCCACAAAGAAGTGTATCACACTAATTAGTGACTACATTTCCGTCTTATGGGACTTAAAATACTTTCTCTAAGATCTACACTAAACTACACACAACACATTCATCACAACACAACAACGAAAGCACACATTTGACGCAGACAAAAATTAAAAGTCGCGTTGAGCGGCAGAAAAATCCGCTGACCGATCTCACCCTCCCTTGTATAATTTACATTCGCTCTCACTTTCACACTTCAGTCAACCCTATTTCACTTTCATACATCTGTCACACATTTTCCACTTTCACACTTCTGTCACACCTATTTCACTTTCACACATCTTTTACTCTCATAGTTATTTAAAACCCTTGGAGTGACACTGTACAAGTTTGGCTCAGTTTGACAGAGATGAGCCTCATGACTGTGCGTAAATTGCTGCACAAGTCAAGTATTAACAATATATTTACATGTAAGAAAAAGGGTTGATGGTTTGTACCCTGGTGTTGTTCACCACTATATTCTATTACAATAATATTCTAAATACTGACATACTAATACTAGTTATATAAATATATATTTAATGTGTTACCTATCTTAATCTATCTGTCACATTAATCCTCAAACATTAATCTTTAGCTGTGGACATTAATCCTCACAAAAGCTTACATTGCTCGTAATATTTATCTAATTTAAGGGATGTAATCTAAGTATTTAAAATGAAATTGATGTGAGATGAGTTATGTACCTTTGTGAAATGGGTAATGTGAAATGTAATAAGTTACGTACCTTTCTAATATGGGTGATGTTAAATCTAACACAATTATAACTAATGTTTTTAAGTGAAAAAAAAACTATATGATTGATATTCTTAATCTAAATGGTGTGAATGATGTATTTTTACTTGTATAATCTATTTATCCTATTACGGTGTTAAACTAATTATAATACTAAATGATAATGTTTGTTAAATGGATTGGTTCATTAAGATGAAATGAACTCAAATGAAATGAAACAAAGTGAACAGTAATAAACTAAATGGTACTATTACTATATAAATTTCTTATTCTAGTTTATACTTAGTTGTTATGTTTAAATTACTATCCTATTCTACTTTTAAGCCACATAAGTGGGTAAATTAATAATCTATCTAAAGTTAAAAAAAAAAATGCAAACTATTATATTATCTAAATCTAAATATAACTTAAATGACATAATCTATATATAATTTATGACTATATTAAAACGTTATAATACATATCACAATGAGTATTTATACATGGTATTTAAATACCTCAGGTTAGTCGTTGCCCTTAATGTTCGGAAAATGGTTTCATTGGCATACTATTTATACAATTGTCCTGGGTATATGAAATACATTACAGTCACACTTGTGTCTTATGGGTATTGCACCTGTAGAGTTCGCTTGTGTCGTAGACCACAGTTTTCGTGTCTGTATTTATGTAATGTCCTGACACTGTTTTTCTCTGCTTAACACAAATGATTCACTGGAACACATATGGAGCTTAGCACGTAATGAGCTGTCCTCGTTCACAAAGTGATATATTAGTTCTCAGAGCAAAGTTCTTAATTTGGATGTCTACGGACACATAGTAATTCAATGTTCTCAGTACCTAGTTCAGCACACAATGTCTATGTATTTGTAACATATTTAACATAGAATATTTTACTGTACTAAGTTAACATCTATTACTCTACACTCTTATGTGGTATCTCTGGTATTTCTACCTCAGATGGTCGACTAAGGGTATCAGCCAAGATGTTATCCTTACCCTTGATATGCTGTATACTAAAGGTGTAATTTTGTAGTATTAGCGACCACCTGTATATACGGTCATTCCGATGTACACCACTCTGTATGACCGTGATTGGGGAGTTGTCAGTCTGGACAATGAAGTGAACACCCGCCAGATATCGATGGAGCATCCTCACCGCATAGATGACGCTTAGGGCTTCCAACTCTGATATGGAATATCTGGACTCAGTTGGTGTGATCTTACGGCTCACGTAGCAAATCGGGTGGAAGATGCCATCATAAAATTGGCCTAATACTGCAGCGATGGAGATTCTGCTGGCATCTGTCCTAAGATAATAAACGAGCCCTAGGATTAGGCAAGCGGAGAATTGGTATATTACTAAAAAGGATTTTTAATTTTGACAATGCAGAAATTAATAATGCATCTTTGACATCCAATTTTACAGATGCTTTTAAAACATTGGAAAATACACTTGTAATTTCCGCTAAATTTGGGATGAATTTGCTATAGTAATTTACTAGCCCTAAAAGGCTTCTGACCTGCTTCTTTGTGGTAGGCATGGTCAGGTTCATAATTTTGGTAATAATTTTATTGTCAGTCTTAAGTTGACCTTGAGAAATGACATGACCCAAAAAGTCAATTTCTTTTAGGCCCAATTCGACTTTGCTCGGTTTGACAGTGAGCCCGAAGAGTCGCAACCTATCAAAGACATGTCTTAGTTTCAGTAAGTGTGTTGTCCAGTCATCAGTATGGACACAAATATCATCTATATAGGTCACTGTATACATGTCTTAGTTTCAGTAAGTGTGTTGTCCAGTCATCAGTATGGACACAAATATCATCTATATAGGTCACTGTATTCGTCACTCCATGAAGTAGATCTCTAGTTAAGCGTACGAAATGGCAGGAGCATTTCGAAGTCCGAAAGGAAGAAAACGCCACTCGTATAGTCCTAAAGGTGTTGAAAAAGCAGTAAGATGGATGGATTGAGACTGCATAGGGACCTGCCAATATCCCTTAGTGAGATCTAGTTTAGAAAAGATTTTGGAGGTGGACATGTCGAGAATAAGATCTTCGCAGGAAGGAATTGGCTCTGCGTCGATCTTAGTGACGTGGTTGAGTTTTCGATAGTCCACACAGAGACGAATGGTAGAGTCCTTTTTCTTAACTAGGACGATTGGAAAAGAGTACTCAGAAGTGGATTTCTGGATGATCCCACTAGCTTCTAAATTAAGAATTTCCTTATTTAGATTTTCCCTATAGCTAAGTGGGATTGAGTACGGCCTGCATTTAATAGGCTTAGAGTCCGAAAGAAGAATGGAGTGTTCGATTCTGTCCGTCCTACCTGGAATGTCAGAAAATATGTCTTTGTATTCCGTCACTAATTCTACTAATTGTCGTCGTTGACTGTCTGTTAGTCCCTGTTCTATCTGTATGATATCTAATGTGGCAGTCTTGTCCACAATAGGAACGGGAAGTTCCATTCCGTCGTCGTCTACCTGATTCAGTACGGTGGTGATACTAAGTGCGTATTCTGTATTCTCGCTAGATGTATGGATATCGTCGGATATGCCAGTCTCGCTAACTAGTGTAGTTGCGTTGTGTATGTCTGTCGTCTGATCACTAGATGTGGGTGCACTTTGTTCGTCTGTCTCTACTTCTGTCTGTTGTCGTGAAAAGTAAGGTTTCAGCATGTTGACATGGAATATCTTTAAGTGACCGTTTATTGATATTTCATAGTCAACATCTGAAATTTTACGTACCACCTTGAATGGCCCTTGCCATGAGGTCAATAATAAATTTCGTTTGTCTGGAAGTAACAAAAGTATGTCTTGATCTGGTTCAAGATCAATTGTTCTTGCACTTTTGTTGGCGTATTGGCGGTAGATTTGACCCTTCCTCTCCAAAGCTGCCTTAGCTATAATACACGATTTCATGATTTTGCCTCGTGTGTCTGTCACCATTTCGTACGGTGTTTTTGGGGTGGGAATTTCCATGGAATTAGTGATTACCTGATGGTAAATGGTTAGGGGTCCACGTGGGTTAGCCCCGTACACTAATTCAAACGGTGAGAAACCCGTGCTTGAATGGGGAATCTCCCGATAGGCGAACAGCACTGTTGGTAACAGTGTATCCCAATCAGCTGGGTTTTCTGCTGTCACCTTAGCCAGCATATGCTTAAGATCTCCATTAATTTTTTCTACAATTCCATTGCTGGCTGGATGGTATGCTGTCGTGAAATGTTGTTTAATCCCTAACATTTTTGTAAGGGCTTGCGTTGCAGCCGATATGAATTGAGTTCCACGATCGGATATTATGGTCCTTGGAAATCCGAATCGTGAGAACAGGTGTAGAAATACATTGGCATCGTCTTTGGAGGTGATGTATTTCAAAGCTACTGCCTCAACCCACCTTGAACAGAGGTCGACCATCGTTAATATGAAGCGATTTCCTTTGCTGGACACCTGATTCAGGGGTCCAACAATATCTACCGCCACAATCTCAAATGGCCTAGAAGCCAGTGTAGAAGGTTGTACCTCAGCTGTAGGATGTTTACCCTTACGTACTAACTGTTGACAGACATTACACGAACGACAAAATAATTTTATATCATTGCAAAAACCTGGCCAATAAAAATGAGCCTGAATTCTGGCCCTGGTTTTGTCGTACGCCATATGACCAGCAAACGGTGACTCATGTGCAATCTTTAGCACAGTAAGGCGGTGTTGTACAGGTAACACCGTTTGCTGAATCTCATGGTTACCTGTTGTATAATATCTAGTAAGAATGCCATTGTTAAGCCTAAAGAACCATGATGCATTTTTGGTCACTTTGTCTCTTTCTTTCAATAATTTTAAATATGGAGACACACTAGGATCAGCTTTCTGCTGTTCTATGAATTTTTGTCTGTTGGTGTCATCTGTGCCAGTTGGAGAAAGCAACAGTAGTCTCTCATCTTGTAGTGTGTCTTGATGTTTTACAGTGTCTGCTCTGGTTGTTGCATTAGCTGCATTTAATCTTTCCCATGCAGCTATTTCATCGCTAGTACATTGTTTCAATTGGGGTAAGCAACCCAAAATTAAATCAGTACAAGGGTTGTCAAGTATTGCACAAGTAAAGGTACCAGAAAGGAAAGGAGTGTCAATACGGGCTTTGGCCAAAGGGTAAATTTCAATGTTACCCGAAAAGGTTCGGCATTTGACAGAGTCACCTGTATAGTCATCTGGACTCACCAGTTCCTTTCTAAGACCAATAAGGGTGCTGCCGCTATCCAGCAAACATTGGCATGGTCTCTCATTGACCATTGCATTGTGGAACACCAAATTGCCTCTGGAGGCTAATGCTGCATTTACATTCTCAGTTGAGAACGGTACTGTATGTCCACATTCTAATTTTCCGTCTGCATGAAATTGGTGACATCGTTCACAACTGTCAAAACTTAATATATCGTTCACACAACACACATCTTCAGGTTGGTTACCAGGTACATCATTTTCAATCTCACACTCAGTCTCACTACCATTACCAGAAGACGTATCAATCAAAATAGCATTGATGGCTTTCATACGTTGGCGGCCCTGACACTTCTTTGAATAATGGCCGTAGCTGGAACAAAAGAAGCATTTGATTGCACGCCTGTATGCAGATCTTTTGTTTTGTTGCTTCTTGATAACATTTTCAAGATGCGCCGGATAATTTGGCGATTTGTCACACATGGAATAAGTGTCATGTAGAAGTTGACAATAAATACATTTTGATACTTTCCTGTCTTTTGTGTCGATTTTCTGAAAGGGTTTTCTCTTACTTTGATAATGTTTTGGTTGGTCTTTCACAAAGGATACTACTTCAGAGTCATTTGAGGTCTTAAAAATATCTCTGTTAGAAGAAAAATATGCAGACCCTTTCTTTTCGAACTGCTCTATGTTCTCAATGTCTGACTGCTGTAGAAATTTAGCAAAAGGAGATGGTATAGTGGATATGATTTTATCCATGGCTATTAAGTTTTTCAGTCTATCAAAGTCTTTTCCTATGTTAGCTGCCTTCAGCCATCTATTTAGTACACTCTGAACATTTGAGACGTAGTCAATGAAAGTCTCACTAGGTTTAGGTTTTAAATTTGAGAACTGAACCTGATACCCAGGGGCATCAAGTAAAAAGTGTTGCATTATCCTATCATGGATGTATTGATAGTTAGATCTAAGATCAGTTGGTATAGCTTCTATCACTTTAAGGGGCTCACCACTTAGGTTCTTCATATAAATCATAGCCCACATGTCTATTGGAACTTGGTGATATTTAAATTGATACTCGACATTTTCTGTCCAGGCTGATATTGAATCTTCTTTACAATATGGTTTGATAATATTTTTGTATTTGTTGAACTTATTTTCTTCTTGTTGACTTTTAAGTTTAGTGGCAGAGATCTCTGCGTGTGAGTCTACATCCATTTCTTTCATCTTTAACTGTGTCTCTGATTCTACCTGAATTTGTTTTTCCTTAACTCTTGCCATTTCACCTATCTCTCTTTGCTTTAGTTCTCTCTCCTGATCTAATTGCTTCTGTTTTAATTCTAGTTCTTTCTGTTTAATTTTCTTTTCTTGTTGTAACTGTTGTTGCTTTATTATCTCAGCTAGTTGTGTTAATTCTTTTTGATGCTCTCTTTCTCGAGCGCGTTCATCTCTATCTGCCTTTTCTTTTCGTTCTCGTTCAATTCTCTCAGCATCTTTTGCTTCTTTAAATTTCTTATCAGCATATTCTTCTAGCTCTTTACCTGTGTATTGCATTTCTTTGCCTGCTTTTACGAAGTCAGCTAAAGTGGCCATGATGTTAGGTAAATAGCTAGTGTTGACCTACACTGAACTTTTTATTCACTTATTTTTCTTTGATATGTTATGTTTATTAATATATGAGCACTGCAAATTGTACTCTTTGTGTATAACCTGAAAAATTTAGTCCTGCAAAAAAAAAAACAGAGCACAAAAGTATGCTAATGCATCACAAGCTGAAAAAGAGATGCACTATTAATCACATTGCATGCCAAATATGTAGGTTTTACTCAACTTAATGTTCCCGAGATCAAGGAACACACTCAGGTAACACAGGTCACCTTGTTTGGCGCTTCAGTATCGCCACGAGTTCTCTATCTAGGTCACCTGTTTGGCACTTCGGCATACACACCAATCTTATAATCAGCTGTTGTTCACCCTGGTTTACAGAGCAGCAACAATTATCAAATAGCAAACGACATATTATTCGACAATTTGACACACTGACAATGACATGCCCACGAACAAAACAGAATATAGTTTACTTAATATTAAATTGTCAATGTCCTGTCTTCGTTCTAACTGTAAATGCCTTTCGTCACTAACCTAGTTTAATCTATGCAAGTGTTGTGCAGACCAGTCTAATTTGCCTGGCTGAAAATAGTGCCATCGTGACGGTAAACACAAGAAAAAGTACGAAAAAGAAATTCAATAACTGCTTTGAAATAAACGAAAATATATTAATATTGTTTAAATAAACAAATATATTCAATTAGTAACTCAAATAAATAAATAATAGGTAATATAAAGCACTGATTCAGGCGGGCAGCAGTTTACCGATTTGTAAACACTCAGATGCTGCTTGCCAATGGCGTAACCCAACTGCTTGTCAATCGTGCTACGTCAGAGGCGCAGCGCTATTTTTAGCTTGCAAAAATCGATATTGTTGCTGACATGTGTATCGCTCCGCCATGAATCACTTTTGACAATTATTCATAAATAAATAAATAATTACATGAATAAATAACAGAAAGTAATAATATTAATACTTACAACTTTGAAGAAACACATGATTTAAGTATATAATATTTTACTAAACATAAATAAGCATTATTTCGTCACGATAGGCACAGTTTCGTCAGCAACTTGTCCTAGTTCTGCACACGTTAACCGTCACTGACACAAATTAAATCACTACTTCACTATTTGTAAACTTAGTCTAGAGCCGTGGATGAGTGTATTTGCTTGGCGCTTTCGTCCAAGCACCACTTCTGACACCACATTAATCTTTGCCTGTCAACAACTCATGTGTAAGGCATCATCAGATTACTTCTCCCACACCACACAAAGAACTTGCAAGTCGTGTGAGAGGAAATAAATGATACATTTTATTGCCGTTGGCTCTTCACAAGTACATAACAGTCGCTATCAAAAACCACACACAAAGCCACAGAATTGCCTATCTAGTTTCTAAAACCCTAATGCTAATTCTATCTATTTGGTTACACAAATCTCCTATCAATACTACAACGAGGTGCCCGCTACAAAGTCAGTCCCCAGTCTGACTAGCTTGCTCGCGTCGTTCCACACCACGCGGAAGGACCTTGAGGTGTCCTTCGGCTTTCTGCGTGCCGTTCTGTTTGGCACGCTTACATTAGCTGTTTTCTCTTGATTGGCATTCGTGACTATCATGTAGGCGCCGTGATTCTGTCGTGACCAGAGTGCTAACTATCTGGTCACCGGGTCCGTGTCTCATGAGAGAACTAGTTGATAGTTCTCCATTCTATCCCCTACCCTGCCCTTATTCCGGGGCAAGGTATTATCTCTATTCTATATGAGGATGACCTCTTCCCGGTGGTGTTCTATCTTGAGGCAGACCTCTGGCCTCCTAGTTCAGTCTTTGACACCTATGGATCTTTTGCCTTGGCCGTGCAGAGGTGCGGGGGAATGAACAGGCTGATAGGCTAGCAGGGAAGGCACCTCTTGATGGCAGATTGCCTATGAACAAGCGGGAGGGTCATGCGCTTGTAGGACCAGGTGAAGAAGGCGGAGGAAGATATTGAGAACCCATATGTGGAAAGAATGAGATTGCGGGGGATCGGCAGGGGTTCTGGAAGATTCTCAAAACTCAGAGGGAAGACCAGGAGAACTTTTAATCAGATAGCGGTGGGAACTTTTAATAGTATGACTCTTCGCTGGCTGTTGAACAAGGGGACGGAGCACGTATGGGAATGTCCTGAGTGTAGTGATGTCGGTTCTTAACTCAACGCAACCTTGCCACTGCCTCATTCCATCCATCATTATCTCTTTCGGTCTACCTTCGCCTGTACTCGTACTGATCATTCCAGTTGTCACGATGTTTTCCAACGACTCTTTTCTAATCACATGACCAAATAACAATATTTGTCGTTTTCTTATAGTTGATGCACGCCTAGTGCTGAAAATTATGAAAGGTACACATTCTGGACAAGAGAAAAAGACGTCTTCTAAATGGTGCTATTGTTAAGTTGATTGCATATCCTTTACAGGGCCTCGCAATCAAACCCATTATATTTTGGCTGTTAGTGATTTATTGGCAAGTTTACGTTCAGTAGATTGCTGTTGCTTTCTGAACGACCGGCACCCATACCATTGTATTAAAAACCAACACAAGACGACCTGCATCCAAATCCCCCGCATTTGTGTTTCGAAAGCTGTATACGGGAATTACAAATTGCCTCCGCAACCCCTTCGCCACAGAGCGGGTTATTGACAGATGCAAAACCAGTACTTGATACGATCCAGTCTGTCAGTACTACGGAAACTACTTTCTGAACTAGGCAGCCAGCGTAAGGTGACCATACAGTGGATACCATATAACTGTGGGGTACCAGGAAACGAGAGAGCTGATCGACTAGCTAAGGGAGGAACAATAGAAGAACAATCTGATGCCCGTGTTACATACCACCAAATGAAAAGTATGATCAAATAAATCAGAAAGCCACCGAAACCAGTCAAAACGTTTACCAACTTATGGACAGACCAGAACAAATCATTATTCTGGGCCTCAGAACAGGACATAATAGATAGCGCGATAACATTGTATACACAATTTAAGATTGGGGAATCAGCCATGCGAACATGGGGTGTGGCACCGCAGACAACAGATCACATACTCCAAGACTGCCGAACATACGACATATCTAGGCGAACCGTCTGGCATAGAGAAGCAACAGTGGAAGATACACCCCATGGACCATTTTGGACCACTGAGTGAACGAAAAAAAAAAGACAGTAAAATTCATACACGAGACAACATTGCAAATATAGAGAAATTGTAAACGAACAAAAGAGGAAAAAGAAGAAGCAGCAGCAGCAGAAAAGAAGAAGAAGAAGAAGAAGAAGAAGAAGAAGAAGAAGAAGAAGAAGAAGAGTCTTCCAAGAAGCAAGCACACCAGTCTAGAACTGAATATCACGATGACGATGATCACAAATAGCCAGCTTCAGATTATGACAAAATCAACAAAATACAGACTAGTAACAATAAAACAAAGGCGGAATACTTTCATGTCATTCTTATTAAAACAGTACGAGGCATCAGCAAGTATAACAAAAGAAGTAGACATAATGGCAGTACTGGACGTAACCAAAGCACAATGGCTTAGCCAGTACTACAGACACAAACCGCTCAAGAGAATGAAGTGTCACATATTATAGTCATTGCATACCATCTCCAGCGGCGTATGCGATCATGTTTCTTCACCAACATATGTAATCATGGAACCTCGGCAGCGTAGTGGCTAGACACTAGTGGCTAGTCGATCAGAAGTTATGGGTTCGATACGCAGCTGGGCGAATTCGAATTTGTGTGTTTTTTTTAATTTTCAAAATCGACCTAGGATTTGCTCCCAGCCGACAATGGGTATGAAGAATGTCTTGGGCAGTAAAGGCGGCAGACGTGATACTGACCTAATCACCCACCGAATGCCGATTGGTCTACAAAGATTTGGCTCCAGTACAGTATGTCCAAAGCGCCTTAAGGTGTGAAAAGGATCCTTTACTAAACATATGTCATCTGTATTCTTCAATAGTTCGTCTACTGGCCACATGGAAATTCACCAGCATTTTCTCCCTCTATCTACCTATGATTCTTCAAAAATTCTTGGTTTATTGCGTTAACTCTGCTGATGATATTCCTCTATTCCACCGTCTCATACCATGCCCAAGAAATGTCGATTGCCTTGTCCTATTGCGGGTATAATATTTGACAAACAAATAACTGATTCCTCCCAGGGCAGACATATGTATCAGTGTAGGCAACACACACGAGTGCGTAAAATGGACATATCAGAGATAATTCCGAAGAAAAGTTTATATTATATTCCGCTGTATATCGCAAATCTCTTTATAACACAACACACTTTATAAATCAACTCCCACGTTATATCACAACCCATTTTATTTCACTATCAACTTTATATGACAGAACACTTTAGACCACAACGCACTTCCAGTTCGAATTCCAACTCTTGAGAGAATGGCCTCGTTCAACCATCGACTATATGGATTTCGTTATATTTGGGGCCTTTATAGTGTAGCTTGTATGTTGTCTTCCGTAGAGTGGGCTGCTTGTTGTCAGCTTCCCGGCTTCTGATGGGTTGATTGTGTTAATTTCATCCTTGTGGTTTTTCATGTCTGAACAGAGTCGCACGCTTGTTAAGGTCTGATGTAAGTGTGTACCCGCCGCGTCATATGGTGTTGTGTTTCTTTTAGGAGTGATTACTAGTCGTCATCATTCCTCCAGATGTGTCTTGTGTTTTGGTGTCTTCTCGGTCTTCTTTGGTATCTTGTGTCGTGGCCTGCTTGATGTTTCGATCTTGAGGTGTGTGGTGTGTTGGTTGGGGATATGTGTGTGGTGTGTGGGTGGGGGATGCGTGTGTGGGTTGGGGATTTGTGTGGTGTGTGGGTGGGGGTATGTGCGGGGTGGGTGGGTGAGGGTATCTGTGTGAGTGTGGGTGGGGATATTGTGTGGTATGTGGGTGGGGGATATGTGTGTGGTGTGTAGGTGGGGGATGTGTGGTGGTATGTGGGCGTGGGATGTGTGGGTGAGGTATATGTGTGTGTGGTGTGTGGGTTGAGAATATTGTGTGGTGGGATGTGGGTGAGGACATGTGTGGGTGGGTGGAGGATGTATGTGTGGGTGGTGGGATGTGTGTGAGTTGATTGGGGATGTATAGGTGGTTAGGGAGATGTGTGTGTGTGTGTGTGTGTGTGTGTGTGTGTGTGTGAGTAGGAAGATGTCAGTTGGTGGGAATGTGTGTATATGGTTTGGGGATGTGTGAGTGGATGTGCGATGTGTGGGTTGGTTGGGAATGTGTGTGCGTGGGGGGGGGGAATATGTGGTCTATGGAGGTGTAGTTGGGGGATGGGTGGTTGGAAGTGTGGGTGGGGAGAGCATGTGTGGGTGGGGGATGGGTGTGTGGGTTAGGAAGTGTATGTGGGTGGGCGCGGGATGTGTGGAATGTTGGGGGATGTTTGTGTGGGTGGCGAGTGTGTTTGTGTTGGCAGAACAGGTGAGGACAGTGTGTGTGGGTGGGGGATGTGTGGGAGGGGGATGGGACGGTTGGTGGGGTATGTATGTGTCCCTGGGTTGGTGTGTGTGGGTGGTTGGGGGTTGTGTGGGTGGGGTGGTGTGTGGGTGGGTGATGTGTGGGTAGGTGGGAGATGGGCCTCATAACATGGTAATTTGCCTTGTTTATGTTTACAACATTCATTTCACAATGTTTTTTTTCCTTCCTATATGAATGTATAATGCTCTTCATGGACGAAAGATGAGTGATTGAAAGGGCCGAAAGTAAGACGGGCCTGCGTGCCCAATTTGTGACCTTTTTAAAATAAAGTTGATTTGATTTGATTTGATTTGATTTGATCTTGGTGGGGAGCGATACCGATTCAGGGCCTCCCTACACACTTGGTTTTGGTCTGGGTAGCCTTCTTCATCCAGTATAATTTCTTCTTCTGTTGCTTCTTCTTCTGTCTGGGTCTTTGTATTTTCTGGTTCGGATGTTTCGTTCTGTGACTTGAGCAGTTTTATTTGTTCTATTTCTTCTTGGATCCGTTTAAGAGTTTATTCTCTTTTCTCTTTCTTCTTAAATGTTTCTAGAGTTTCTTCTCTCTCAGTCTTTATTGCAGCCATTCGGGCGACTTGGTGCTCAATCTTCTGCTGAACGTGCTTCAGTTCGTCCAGGATGCGCTGAACGGCTGTTTTCTGAGTCTCTTGCGTCTTGTATTTTTCTTCCTCTATGCGTTTGAACTTTTATCTCAGGTACTTGATATCACAAAGAAATTTATGTCACAGCCCACTTTATATCTGAAGTCACTTTATATCACAACGCACTTTATCATTCAACCCACGTTATACCACAACCTGCTACATTGCATTATTTTGTTAACATAAAAAAAAATTTTTTTTACATTTATTTCATTATCTTTATAGCATAATCATCAGCATGTGCCATGTCGATAAACGTGGGCATCTCACTCAAGCACCAGAGTCGTGGATCAACTCTGTGTTCTTGTCTTACTATGTCATATGGCCAAACCATCCAGTTATTTACTTCTCTGCCTTCCCTTTGTTCTTTTCCCCTCAGTACTGCCGATTGACACCAAGTTCTTTAGTTTGTTTCTTCTCATAACGTGCCCAAAAATGTTGACTTTTTACTTCTAGTTTATCTACCACAACGCACTTTATATCACCAACCTAATTCATATCGTATCCTACTTTATATATATATATATATATATATATATATATATATATATATATATATATATATATATATATATATATATATATATCCTTTGCCTTTTTCTCCAGGAACCTTGCCTTACATTGTTGTTCTTTCTAAACTGCCAAGGCGTTTAATGTGGTAGAAGTGTTTTGATTTGTAAGTACTATGTGGTCTAGATTATTTTGTTTGAGAGCTTGGAGCTCATGAAACCCAACACCCCACATTGTGCCAACGGCTTCGGGGGGAGGAGCGCAATTGGGAGTGTTTAAGCCTGATCCTAGTGCAAGGAAATGCAATCTAAAGACTTAAAGTCATTGCAGGACAGATCAGGCCGGTAACTGGTCTAGGATGGAAGCTCCGATAGGCGCACAGTTAGGGCATTGCTTCTGTATCTTGTCTTGTTTCAGATGCATTGGTGTTACCTTTCCTATGAAGTAAATTAGGCAGGCCGAGAGAGGGATCATGCTGCATGGGCTACACATGATCTCTAGAATTCAGGCAAGGCTTGGTGCTATGGAGAGGTTATTAAGCCTTATTTTGAAACACTATGTAACAAACTATCGCCTGTCACGACGGCAAGGTGCTAATACAGTACAGTTTCAGAGTAATCTCACGGAAAAGGTGCTATAGACAATAAAGCGTGGCTGAGAGGTTTAACACATACATATGCACGCTTAAACATCCTGTGCGCTGACAAATGAGTAGCAGGTTCGTTCCAAACACGGGGCAGTATGATTTAACGTTGACTTACCGTTCAGAAAGCGATGGCAAGCAAAATAGTTAGTTGCATGTCCTTTACAAGACGTCGCAATCAACCTTAGTATGGGACATGATCGTGAATTACAAAGCAATTTTTACGTTGAGTAGTTTTCCATTGCATTCTGAACGACTGACGCCTCACACCATCGGAACCAACGCAAAGAGATCTGCTTTCAAATCGCTCTCAACTGATTTCGAACCCTCTACTCGGTACATCGGGGTAGTATAAAACTCTTTCGTTTCCCCTAAGCCACAACGCCGACAAGGCCAAACTACTGAACCTTAAATTGCCTAAAAGGAGGTCAGCATGACCGAATAGATAAGAATGCGTGTTCTTAAACATCCGGTGTGCTGATGCCGAGGTAAGGGGATAGTTGAACTAAAATGTTGACAATAATACGCTTACTAAATGAGTTGAGATAGTATAGTAACACATATTGGCAATAGTTAGATAGTTACCTATGTTGTGATAGTAAGGTAACATACACACACGAGCATCCTTGACTTGGTGACGTAAATTACAAGTACCTCTGAAGTCGGGGTGTGTTCGTCTGTTGGCGAGGTACACTGTTAATAGGTAAAGCTAATCCACACGCAAAATTCAGTCCAGCACTACTTGAAGTAGTGTGTAAAGGACTACGCTTGAGTTCAAAGCGAGCGAGTGCAAACAAAAAGAATATGCAAAGAAAAGCAAAGAATCAAAGAACATGCAACATTTATGAAGCAAACAAATAATAATAATAATAATAATAATAATAATAATATAATAATAATAATAATAATAATAATAATAATAATAATAATAATAATAATAATAATAAATAATAATAATAATAATAATTACATCTTAAAATAAACTTACAGAAATAGGAATCGAAGCGTGCTCTATGTTGAAGCCTGAAACTTTATCAGAGGAATCAAGAAGGTACTATAAATATAAATATAGTTGATCGTGACTATGAATTCAAACTGTGGCCCGGTAAGATTTACTTACTACAGCCGCCCCCAAACTGTGGTCGGCATGCGTACCAATATTTGAATGTGGGATTTCTCTCTGAAAGAAATCTCATTGTTGCTGCTGTATATCAGGTATTTCTGTCTGTTCGGAATCCGAATTCATTGTCATTTAATGCGGGAACTACATGTTATTATCCTCATCTTTGTTTACACATAACAAGTAGCCAAATTAAAAGAAAGGAAAACAACCAAATATTGCATGCTTTTTTTTCGCTGGTCGATGTGATCAACTCCAAACCACATGTTGGTTTTGTAGATACTTTTGTGTCCAGTAGTTTGCCATTGATTTCTGCATGAGATGTCAACTTAAGTCCAACTATCCAGTGTATGGAACGAGCCGACTAACTTGTTATAATTTATAATCGTTATTTACACACATGAGAAAGCACTCTAAAACACAATCTTCCTACCAACACTATACTACCAATGCCAAACCTGGACAATGACAGAAAAAAAGAGAAAACAAACATCACAACAACAGAAATGAGATTCCTGAAAAGGGTGTATCAAGAAGAGAGAAAATCAGAAATGAAGAAATCAGGACTAAAAGTGGGGGTTATAGCAGCACTAGAGTTCATTAGAAGACAGCAAGTTGAATGGTTTGGCCACGTAACTTGGATACCAACTGACAGAATACCACAACAAGCAATGATGTACATACCAAATGGAAGCAGAAAAAGAGGACGACCATGTAAACAATGGACAGCGTGAATTGCATGGTAATCTCGATACATGAAGCCAATAAACGGGCACTCTCCCGCTGTTTATGCTTCACTTCGACACTGGATGTTACAAGAGGGACAAGATGAGATCAGATGAGATTTACACATAACAAGTGACCAGACTAAATTAAACAGATAACATAATCATGTCTGCAAGCAGGGAACTGGTATAGGTCTGCGATGTGATAGGGAAATCACTTTGTAGGTCTGTGATGTGATAGGGAAATCACATTTTGTAGGTCTGTGATGTTGTGATAGGGAAATCACATTTTGTAGGTCTGTGATGTGATAGGGAAATCACATTTTGTAGATATGTGATGCTATGATAGGGAAATCACATTTTGTAGGTCTGTGATGTGATAGGGAAATCACATTTTGTAGGTCTGAATGCACGAAGAAATAAGTGGCCTATCTATTCCCCGTTTACGGACGACAAACTGAGGCGACGAAACCCTCGTCCGACCGCTCTCACATTATCAACGCAGCTGCTTATCAACTACACTAACTAGTCCGCTCAGAATAAGTTTAACCCATTAAAAAATGTTTGCATATCCTTTACATCAGCATCTTTCAGCTGATTGTTGATTTCTTGGCAAGATTACGCTCAGTAGTTTGTAATTGCTTTCTGAGCGACCGGCTCACATACCCCTAAGTTACCGACACGGTTAGAACCGCTACCGATTCTCGCCGTCGTCACGTTACTCACCAGAGTATACGGGATTACGAAGAAAGTCGCTAACACCTAGGCCAGGGAGACCGGCAAATTTAACCCATTACAATTGTTAATTTATCTGGGATTCTCTAACGCGGCTCTGTTATCAATGTGGCCGTTAAATGCGACGGCCTCTTTTCTCCATACTTTGGGAATCCCTAATTAACAACCTCAATGCTGCATTGTCACTGTAGGCTTTTTAAATATGGTAACAGATAGATAAATTTTGGCCTGGTTTTTAGTGGGCTATACAATGTATAACCACGGGAACACAATCTGCTTTCTATTACTGATACATCTGGTCTTGTTTGCAAACTTGCATCATTAATGATAACTGTCGATTAAGGTATATTATTATCTATGTATGGTATACATATGAACAGTGATAACGTTTATTTGTCTCGGTGGTATAATGACATACACACATGGGCAGTAATAAGATATGTGTCTCGTGGTGGTATAGTGATGTACACATAAAAACAATAATAAGATATATGTCTCGTTGTGGTATAGTGATGTACACATAAAAACAATAATAAGATATATGTATCGTTGTGGTATAGTGATGTACACATAAAAACAGTAATAAAATATGTGTCTCGTGGTGGTATGGTGATGTACACATAAAAACAATAATTAGATATATGTCTCGTGGTGGTATAGTGATGTACACATAAAAACAATAATTAGATATATGTCTCGTGGTGGTATAGTAATGTACACATAAAAACAATAATTAGATGTATGTCTCGTGGTGGTATAATGACATACCCATATAAACAATAATACGCTTACTAAATGAGTTGTGATAGTTTAGTAACACATATTGCAATAGTTATATAGTTATCTATGTTGTGATAGTAAGGTAAAATACACATACGAGCAAGTAAGAAACGACGTATGTGATTGGAGATATTTTGTTTATACATGTATGTAACATACATATTACATATTACAACTGGTCTGAAAGATGGGTGGTTGGAAGGGTCGAATGTAAGACGGTCCGAATTAGTCTCAGCTCCCGGGCATGCCCATATTGGCTATGTCTTCCTCATAAGATGTCGAAGAGGATGGCTATTAACAATACCAGAGGTGAGTTCGGTATGCACGTTCCTATGTGCCCTCAACTCTATGTATTCCTTGGGGTTCCAAATTGGATATCTGAGAATAAACTTGCAGACATATGTCATCATCAGCTTTGTAAGCAACAAACAGGGGGAACTCGGTATTCCAGGGGTTATGAATAAATTACCCAAAACGATAAGTAGATTGTGATCTTTACTAGAACATGATTATAAGTAACAAAATTGACGTTGCGGCTAAAGCCTTCGTCAGCACAGAACAAACAAACACAAACCGACACACAACTACATGAAAAACACTACATGCAAATATTAAAGTAACTTATCTGTATCCTTGTTTGGCTGAAAACGTCTTAAGCCACTATCAGTGGATGGAATTAAACGGATGCGTGGTTCAGGAGGTCACTGGACTGAAGGTCAAGAACGCCAGAAGCTCAGTGATTGGCTTAGCCTCCCGCAACTGAATCTAGATTCTTATATTCCAGGGGTTAGCATGTTTGCCCACCACCCCGTTGGTTTGTGTTCAAATCCCGTTCGAGGTGGATATTAAAAATTACCTGGACTCCCAGATAGGCCAGACTAAAATATGTGCCAGGAAATGTCGTAGGAAGTAAAAGGGGCCGGTTCAATACCAACTTCACACATTGCGTATCGATTGGTCTATAAACATATGTAGCTATTTGAATAACGAAGACATAAACAATAGATTGCACGATTTATTGCCTGGCATATTTCCCTGCATCTCATCAGGTACATACTGCAGAAACCACACGACATAAACTAAAGTAATTAGATAAATCCTTCAATCTGAAATATACAACACACACATTCACACAATAATTTGAATTGTCTACCTCGGAAATTTTAAACTGACTCTGGGTGCATATCTTCCTGGCTCGTTCAGTATGGAGCGATCACCATGAACCCAGTACGTCATTATAACGGGTAAAAGGGCACTTTACTTAACTGTGTTACGCGTGGCTGTCAGTGCTGTCCTGGCGTGCCTAGACCTTGGAAGGTAAGTGACTGGACTAGCGCATCATAGACCAGTTGCCCGCAAAGGGTTAGGTCCTGATCTTTCCTGCAATGACATTTACTCTTTAGATTGCATTTCCTCGCACTAGATTCAGAGAACCAGAGAATCAGGAAGTGGCGATACAGAGCTGCTTTATCGGCCGCACTGTGGACGTCCTGTCACAGCCACCAACGCAGAAATGTTGAGATGCGCTGAGGGCATTATTCCTACTGATAGGCGAATCACTACTCAACAATTGGCCTTACAGGTGTCAGTCAGCAATGGTAGTGCAAATACAGTTATAAGCAATCTGGGATTTTCTGAGGTTTGCGCAAGATGAGTTCCTCGAAGTTACATAAGTGAACACCGATTGCATAGGAAAGCAATTTCTTCTGAATTGCTGGAGCTTTTCATTGCCGATGAAAAGAACCTTTTGGCTAAACTCGTTACGGGTGACATCACCTGGGCACATTATTTTGAACCTGAAACAAAAAGTCAGTCAATGGAGTGGCGCCTCCCTCAATCACCACGGCGAAATAAATTCAAGACCACTCCTTCAGCTGGAAAGGTCATGATTACAGCCGTTGGGGACATTGAAGGTTTTATTTTTGTAGATGTTATGCCAAGATAAAAGACAACCAAGCTTACATTAAGACAATGAAAAAAAACAAACAAACTCAATCGACGTTTTGGCTCCAGCAGACCTGCTTCTCCTTCATGGCAATGTGCCCCACACACAGGCCTGGCAACACCGGAAGCAATCACCAAATTGTGTTGGACTGTACTACTCCATCAACCCTATAGTCCCGATTTGGCATCCTCCGAATTTCTTCTGTTTGGGCCACTTAAATATGCACTCCGTGGGAAAAGGTGTGAAGATGATGCAGGAGTAATTCAAACAGCAAAGAAATGGTTACATGATCAAGACAAAATCTGGTACGGGCAAGGAATACACGTATTTATATCGCGCCGGCATATAGCCGTACAAGTTGATGGGTATTATGTTGAATAATACCAATGTTTACATGACATATCCGTATATAGTGTGTGTAAATTTCAAGCTTTTTGAATAAACAGCTCCTGAGGGAAACGATGTGGTGCATTACTTTCTGAACGTCACTCGTATTTAAATAAAGAATCTAAAGATGTATTGTTACAATGTAGTTAAAGTAGGTAACTACAGGACTCCCATCTAACACCATGAGACATATTACGTATGTGATTTTTATTTTTAATTCGCATTTCCTTTACAGGACATCGCTGTCAACAGCAGCATCTTTCAGCTGTCTGTTTATTTCTTGGCAAGATTACGCTCAGTAGTTTGCCATTGCTTTCTGAGCGGCCGGCTCAGTTATCACGCAAGTCACCAGCGGGGGTAGAACCGCTTCCAGTTCTCGCCCGCTACGAGACTCTGTGTGATAAACGGGATTACGGAGAAAGTGGTGTAACCCCTCGGTCAGAGAGACCGGCACGTATGTGATTGCTAGCCCCAAATTATTTGATCATTCAGCACGATTGCCTTTATATCCTAGACAATGTGCCCGTTTATTTTAGAAAGTCCTGGGATGCCCGATTAATGAAAAAGAGTCCCTGTCTCGAAAGAGATTCGAATTCATGACCTCCGAGCAGTAACTATAACGTTCTAGCCACTGCGCTATTGTGATTTCCAAAATCTAATCATGAATACATTTAATCGCGCATTAGGGACAAGATTAGGTTGTTTACAACGTCCTGGACATGACATGAAATTAAACACAAATGTTTGGCAATAACAGAACAAACTGTTGCATTGGTTATAGAGAAAGAAAGCATGATTAAATAATCTTTGAACAAGCTCAATGTGAATGTTGCTTTCTCTGTCTGGATATAATCATGCTAACGCCTGTAGGTGTTACAAGAAGAAGAAGAAGAAGAAGAAGAAGAAGAAGAAGAAGAAGAAGAAGAAGAAGAAGAAGAAGAAGAAGAAGAAGAAGAAGAAGAAGAAGAAGAAGAAATATGTGAGGCAATCGCCTTTGGATACTTTTTCAACAGAGTTATTAGGGTCAAGCTGAAAGGCATGCCAATAGATATAAATATTGTACAAGTGTACGCACCAACAACAAGCAGTAGTGATGAAGAAATACACCATTTGTACGATGAAGTAGACATGGCAATGTCTCACATTAAATCACAAGATATAACAATAATACTAGGTTATTTTAATGCAAAAGTATGAAAAGGAAAAATGACGGATGTAGTGGGGATTTATGGTTTAGGTACAAAAAATGAACGAGGAGAAAAACTAATAGAATGGCTAAATATCAATGATATGATAATTGGAAACACCTGGTTTAAACACCATAAAAGACGACTTTACACATGGAAAAGCCCCGATAAAAAATACTCAACCAAATTGACTACACGCTTATTAATAAAAGGTTTCAAAATGCGTTAATTAATGTAAAGACAATGCCGAGTTCTGACTGTAATAGTGATCATGTACCACAATGTGGAATAATAAAAGTAAGACTGAAGAGAAGAAAAAAAAGTGGTTATGAACTCGAGACTAAATAAAGAGGTTTTGAAGGTAGATAAAGAAATTCAAGAACAATACAGAGTCATTGTGAAAAATAGGTATAATGCAATAGCTAAAAGTCAGAATATAAACGAACAATGGGAAATGTTAAGGGACCCAATTCATCAAACGAGCAAAGAAATATTACAGGAGAGACGCCAAAAGGCTAAGAAAAAAATGGATGACTGAAGAAAAAGTTGATGGCAAAAAAAAAAAAAAAAAAAACAGTAAAAATTATAAACATGAATATAATGAGATAAATAAAGAAATAATAAATAATTGTGTGAAGGCAAAAGCAAGTAGGTTAAATGAACAGTGCAAGAAAAATATTGAATTAAATTCTATTAAAGATACAAAAAATATGCACAAACAAATCAGTGAGCTCACAGGAATAAAAAAGAAGAATAAATACAGGGTGTTTAAAATAAAAAACAAAACAAAATAAAACAGGAAAGATATTATTAGAGGAAGATGTTATAATGAAGAGGTGGAATGAGTAAATAAGAGACTTATATGATGGAGAAAGAGTAAAATTAACAGAAGAAAGTAACTTAGAAGGTCCACCTATTCTAAAAGAAGAAGTCGATGACGCTATCAAGCATATGAAGAAAGGAAAAACAGCAAGGCCAGATAGAATCACAATAGAAGAATTAGAAGTAATGGGAGAATTTGGAGTAGATATATTACCCAAAATGTTGAATCATATTTACAGCAGTGGATATGTTGAAATCTGTATTTATAGCTATACCAAAAAGACCAGGCGCAATTGAATGCAAAGATTTTCGCACGATTAACCTAATAAGTCATGTAACTAAACTTCTACTCATAATTATAATGAGAAGAACAAGAAAGAAAATAAAAATGGAAATTGGTGGCGAACAGTGTGGAAAAGGAAGGACGCTCTTCTGTGTGGATGGAAAAAGTAAAAACAATGCAATATATACATAACGGACACCATTAGAAAGGTCAATAGAGACAAAGAAAGACATATATTTGTGTTTCATAGATTATACTAAGGCATTTGATAAAGTAAAGCATGATGAAATTATTAAAATATTGGAAGATATTAAGATAGATGGGAAAGATCTCAGAATAATAAAAAAAACAATATTTATTGGAATCAAATAGCAGCAATTAAAATGGGAAATAAAGAAGGAAATTATGAACACTTAAAGCTGGGAATAAGACAGGGATGCTTTTTGTCACTGGATCTCTTCTCCCTCTATAGCGAAGTAACAATGAGAGAGATCAAAGAAAAGCCAGGAATACAATTCGGAGGTTATAATATAAATAATATACGCTATGCAGATGACACAGAACTGATGGCGGATAATGCAAGACACCTATAACAATTGTTGGACATTGTTTGTAGCAACAGAGAAAGGACTCTTCTTGAATATCAAGAAAACAGTAACAACGGTTGTATCAAAGAAACTGGTGACACCTAAATGTGAAATAGAGATAGAAGGGAAAATTCTTCACCAAGTGGATAGTTTAAATATCTAGGGACATTTAAAACATCAGATGGAAGATGCACAACAGAGATTAAGAGCAGGATGTGGCAGGCAAAAGCTGCATTTCAGAAAATGAGGAATATCTTATGCAATAAGTCACTATCATTGAATGTAAGAAAGAGAGTGATAAGGTACTATATATAACCTGTTTTGCTGTATAGCTGTGAATCTTGGAATGTAAATGAACAAATTAGGAAAAGATTGGAAGCAACAGAGATGTGGTTTCTGAGACGAATGTTGCGAATTCCTTGGACGGCCAGAGTAACTAACGACGAATGCCTCAAAGAGGATAACGAAACTAGTACATTAGATACAACAATAAGAAAGAGGCAAACAGCTTTTTTTTGGGTCATGTGATGAGAAGAGAGGCATTGGAGAACGTCTTGAACAACTGGAAAGATCGAGGGGAAGAGAGGCAGAGACATACCAGGAGAAATGATGCTGGATGGATTGAGACTGTGAAATGGAGGAATATCAACGGCAGAGTTAATCCAGAAAATCAAAGACCGAGATCCGTGGGGAGTCATGAACGCCTACGCAAGTCGGCATGGCACTTGATGATGATGATGATGAATGTTTTAAGTACATGGACGTAATGTTAAACACTGAGTAATAAAATAGTGAACAAAGTGGGTTTTGCATTTAGCAGCATCAGCATCAGCAGCAGCAGCAGCAGAAGCAGCAACAGCAGCAGCAACAGCAGTAGCAGCAGAAATAATCTGTGAAAATCTTGCTATATATAGAACTAGCTGACCCGGCCCGGCTTCGCCCAGTCCTTGGTGGGGAGCATCTCATTTAATTCATATAAGTAGTCATATAAGCTCACGTTCCCGTTACCGACTGTCTGTCTGTCTGTCTGTCTGTCTGACCCGGCATCGCCCAGTCCTTGGTGGGGAACATCTCATTTAATTCATATAAGTAGTCATATAAGTTCCCGTTCCCGTTACCGACTATCTGTCTGTCTGTCTGTCTGTCTGTCTGTCTGTCTGTCTGTCTGTCTGTCTGTCTGTCTGTCTGTCTGTCTGTCTGTCTGTCTGTCTGTCTGTCCGTCCGTCCCTCCCTCTCTGTCTGTCTGTCTGCCTGTCTGTCTAATCATTTATTGGTTGCAGTTAGAACAACCTTAGATAAACGAAGACCAACTTACAAAAAGCATTTGAAAGAGCACTTGAAAGATCTTTACATCTTCCCCCAACAATTAACTTGGGTAAATGGAGCGGCGGCAGCAGCATCAGCAGAAGAAGGAAAAGGAGGAGTAGACAACTGCAGCGAAGAGGTGGGTCTGTCTATCTATCTGACCCGGCGTGACTTCGCCCAGCTCCTGGAGTGTAGCGTCTCATTAAATTCATACAACAAAAAAAGTAACTTAAAAAAATGCCCTTCTACACACCATCCATTATTTTTAATGAAAACGCTTTCTAATCACCTGCATGACTACAGTAACTTCTTAAGCAAAAAAAGATGAGTTACAATGTTATGCATTGTGCATTATTTTTATGAAAACTTTGAAAATGCCTTACAGATTGTATCATTATTTATTATAACTCATATGCCGGTACATAACTATGGACAAAGAGTTTATAAATCTTTGAAAACGATGCCACAATATGACTATAAGTTATACAGAAAAGTTATGCCCCTTGAAATAACTTTTATAGAGTTAGGTCCCCTGAGATATATTAAATTATGATGAAAAGTGAAAAATGAAATAATACTGGGTAAGCATGCGATTTCACACTAAAAAAATATGACAGTGGGCTGCACTGGAATGAAAGAAAGGCGTGTAGAAAATTTCATCTCAATCGGATGGGCCGTTCGCGAGCGCACAAAGGACATACGGACATACAGACAGACAGACAGACAGACGGAGATCGCAATTTATATATAAGATTAGCAGGCAGGGATACAAATCATTGTTAGAATTTAACATTTAGAAATAGTTAATGTCAATTGTGATACAAGTGAAGAAGGAGATCTCAAAAGAGACTCAATGCACTTAAAACTATGGCTGCAATGGACACAGAGCAGAGAATGCTTTTCACACTATACCAGCACTTGATTCTCTCAGTGATTGATTATGGACTAGGACTGCTCAGTGTCTCAAAGTGTCCACTGGTGAAATTAGAGCGCATACAGAACGAAGCTATGCGGGTAATTCTGGGATGCACCAGAGACAACCCAGTCGTGTGTATGCGTTACATCCTTGGTCTGCCGACTGTTGCTGGTTGGCTCAAGGTGATGCAGGCGAAGGCATACCTCAGAGTAGTTGCTGACACAGATCACCCGTTGCATGAGGCGCTGGACGTAGTTAAGGGTCAGAGACTGATAAGAGGGAAATCATGGATACGATCAGACAGGTGCCCCTTGGAGAACATTAGGCGAGGAGAGGAGTGGGTCAGAGTGCCAGCGTAGCAGTCAGACTCCTGCAGAGTTATAATCACATTGAGCCGGGAGTGCAGGGAGTTGCCAGCAGGGGCCACGGATGTCTGAATACAGCTTCTAATTCAGGATAATGCTCTCCCGGGTGATGTGATTATATACACAGATGGTTCGGTGTTGAGAGGCAGGAAAGTGCCTGGGGGTTCTTAGCAAATGCTAATGGTCGCCGTTTGGTGCAGGAGAGCCTAGCATATGATACCACAACATCTAGCTTAAGAATGGAGGTGGAGGCGGTCAGTGCAGCTTTCCGCTGGATGGAGAATACGATACACACACACACACACACACACATCGTGATTGTAACTGACTCAGAAAGCATGCTGAGCAGGGTGAGGACAGGCAAGCTTCGTGCAGAGTGGTTTGCTTCGCTTCGGAAGTCACGGGTGACAAGCATCTCTGGATCTTTTCTCCGGGGTATGCAGGTGTGCTGTGAAATGAACAGGCGGACAGATTGGCTGGCTCTGCAAAACTTGGTGGAGAATTGATGCATGATAAGGAAGACGTGGTTACGGCCTTGTGGGAGCACGTGTACACCTCGGAGGAGCAAATGGATCACCATGGTCTGGCAAGAATACGACAGCGAGGGGTGACGAGGGGACCTGGCCGACGAGCAACGCTGAGAGGAAAGGCGAGACGGACATATAATCAGATTGCTACTGGTACTCTTAGTGTTGGAACTCTTCGCTGACTGCTGAGGATGGGGACGGAGCCCCGAATGCTGTGATGTCGGTTCCTAAATCAATCAATCAATCAAAACAAGTGAAGAAACGTGGCGTGATATTATTAGAGCCAATACCTAAAAATGAACGAAGATAAAATATATTTAGAAAACTAGACGAAAGGAAATGCACACACAGATGCCGGGCAAGGTTTCAACCGAGGTCTTCATCAGCGAAAAAAAAAGTGAATACTAAGCAACAAATTGTGACATAGTACAATCATAAATAAATAATCCATCTCATCTCATTTTGTTCCTCTTGTACCTTGCGGTGTCGAGGTGTCATATAAACACTCGAGAGAGTGCCCGCAATCCACATGTATTAAATAAAGTGTTATATAATTCGTTCATACATGTGCATTATTTAGTTGTGAGTGTGACAATTCCATTGTGTAGCAACGTATGTTAGTTATTATGCTCACTGCTGAAGACTTTTGTCGAAGGTTTCGTATGTATATGCATCTTTGCCGCTTCTTTCGCTGTTCTTGGTAGTTATACGTTGTGTTCATTCGCTTTACCAGGGGTGAGGTGTGTTAAGCACAACTGAATATGCCTCAGGAACGTCACAATATGATTGTGTGCTTGTGCGGATGTTGTTTTAAAGATTTTTCTTAAGGTACTAAATGAGTGTGGAACTCCCTCGATGATCTCGAGTTGAACCTTAACCCCAGCAGCCTGCAGCTTTTCCGCGTAGTCCATCCCACACCCTCTCAAGGGGTCTAACTCTGCCAGGATAATTAAAGCAGGAGGCGATGCTACAGTATTCGTTCTTGCCATGCCGTTGACTTTTGGATTGGTCAAAAGATCTGGTATGTGAGTATAAGCATTGTCAAATACAAATTTTACGGTGTTTTCATTGAGGTCCGGCGCTTGTTTGAATTCCTGGACAATATCCTGTGAATATGAGGTGTCTGTCAGCGGACAGATCAAGATCTGGAAATCCAAACCTGGGACTTCGTTGGTGACCCCAATAGCAAGCTGCCCACCGGCGCTGTCACCACCTACACCAACTTTACTGTTAGGTTTTCCTCCAACAGCTTCTTTGTTCTCCAACACCCATCTGGTCACCACTTCTGCGTCTTCAAACGGTGCATAAGGAGCATCAGGATTAGGCAGCAGGCGATACTCTACATTGAGAACAATAGCTCCAGAATCTCTAGCGATAGTCTTAGTTGTTGCCTCGTGGGTTTTCCTGCTACACAGGACTAGGCCACCACCATGAAAGTAAACTAAGATAGCTGGGACTTCTGGTCCGGAAGCTGGCTTGTAGACAGAAACAGGGATGCCTTCTGAGGTGTATGGGGACGGTACAATTATTTCCGTGTCCTCACCTTCGTATTCTATCTCATCATTTAACGCCGAGTACACATTCAGGACTTGTTCTCTAGCCTTTTCTACCCCAAGTTCAGAGTACGGTATGGATTTGCTAGCTAAGAAGAATCTCCACAACTCTTTAGTCTCTTCATGTACCTTGTACTTCTCTTCATATGCAGCCCATGGGTCTTGTCCTGCCATGACGGGTATTTGGTTTTCTGAAAGATAAAACATCTGATATAGTTACTCTATTAAAGGAGATGTAGAAAACAAGGGACAGTTATTAAGTAACAGGAAATTAACGAATAACAGTTTTACAATTATGCATGTCTACTAGCTTGGTGATGCTTTCTTCGAAAATATTTTTGGGTGTGGCCTTCAACCAATTTTGCACCGCCACCATTGCCTCGTTGGCATCTGCAAACCTCTGTCACTGCAAATGTTCTTTTAAGGGTTCAAACATGTGAAAGTCTAGCGGTGCCAAGTCTAGACTGTATGCTGGATGTTTCACGTCTTTAAATTTCAGATCACGTTGTGTATCCACTGTATCAACAACTGTTGGCAGCAACAAAACACCTTTGGAGCGTTTCGATAGTATTGCGGGCTTCAAAATGTTCACTATCATATCACTGTATGAAGCACTAGTTTCAGCACTTTCCTGGAAATGCACCAATCTAGAACCATTGATATCATAAAAGATGGTCTTCGTGACTTTCCCAGCGGATTCGTCAATGACGTTTTGACTTCCATTTTGAAATCTCTCTACCTATTCATACACTCTCATCTGACTCACACTACGTTCTTCATAGTGAAACATCATTCTTCTGTAGATTTCACAAGGTTTCACAATCACTGACCACAAAACGCGAATAACGCTCCGTTGTTCTTCCAGGACGCAAGACGATATTTTGAGGCAGCCATTCTGTATCGCTGATTTGCACGCGTAAACAACCCGATCTCATCGACCACAACATGGGGTATTTCTTAAGAGCCAGTTTGTGTCCTGAAATAAGAGTTTATACTCTTTTACACTGCTGTCCATACTCTTCTACACTGCTGGCGAGAGAGCATACTAGCCACTGAGGTACCGCGGCTTAAGGTCTATTGGTTGCTGCATGTTCTGTGCAGGACTTTGCCATCAACCCCTAGTCGATTTTCTAGACACATTTACTTCCAGTAGCTTGCCATTGCTTTCTGAACGATATGTCAACGCTAAAGTCTAACTGACCAGTGTAGGATTAAACCCACTACAACGCCCTCAGCGCAGAGGAAATTTAAACACGAGCTCTCTTATCCTTTTGGCCACACTGGTCTATGATCTATTGGTAGCTACTCTGTCTATATATATATATATATATATTGTTTTTATTTATTATATATTACTATCACACACAGAATATCACAGTGCATGACAGAATAGACAGAGAAATCGAAATCAGATGTCATAAAGCAAGTGTACTTAACTATCACCCATACTGAAGCATCCACACATATCTATATCCGCTAAACTACAGATAATAACTAACAGATTTAAACCAACCCTATGCAATCAACACCAAACTTAGATATTATTACACTGACGCAAGATCAAGACCTGCGAGATGAGATGACTGAGAAGAATTGTCAGCTTAACTTTCCGAGACGGAGTTACCAATAATGTTATCAGACTGCCAATAGAATCAGCACATTGTGCTACATACATAAAGGCAGAAGGTCAAATGGTTCTTGTTAGAATGCAGCGCCATCAGTTACCAGAACTGGTGCTACATTAAAGAACATCTGATACGAGAACAAGAGGGCTCCAGTGAACATCAAGTGCATTGTGCGGTCACACGGAATAACACTATCCGGCGCCACTCATCGGGAGCTGGAATGCCAATAATTCTTGCTTGCTTGCTTGTGTTCGTTGGCTTGAGCTCCAACGCGAAGTCCTGTATGACGGATGAAGGCATCCTGTTGTCCAACATTAGTGTGATGTCATACCGGACCTGAGGTTTGCGTGAGTATCCGTTGTCCCATGTCTGGCTTATTGGTGTGCAGACTGGTGGTTCTTCGCCGTACAGGCAGACACTCTCCGGCTTCGGAGGAATCGGCGATCCTACTGACTTTAGTCAGGACCCCGAAGGGACCTGTTGCCCAGGACACTCGACGAGGACGCGTCAATAGGTCTTGGCCAGTATCTAACCCGGCCCTGGTGCCTTGGAAACACCTCTGCGTCCCGCCAATAATTCATTCCCACGACGCTTGACGGCATAAGTGCAAGATGATCATGTTGATAATGATGACTGACACAACGCCAAGCATTAATTGGTGCTTGGTTTACATGCACACCAAATAACTATACGCTTTTGTTCATTCTGAACACGTTAGTAACTTCCGTGAAAATATCCTGAAAAACTGCGATCCACCTCGAAATATATATCGCCATTCATTCATTCATTCATTCATTCATTCATTCATTCATTCATTCATTCATTCATTCATTCATTCATTCATTCATTCATTCATTCATTCATTCAATAGCGCGTCCTTTGCAGAACCTCGCTACCATTATAATCTTACGGAAAGCTTATTGGTCATAAGCAAGATGTCCCGCGTCTGATACACACATCTTGAGATCATCTGCCAAATCCTGCAATCCTGCACCCATCTTCTCTTTGGCCTTCCTCTTCTTCTCTTCCCTGAAATATACCCCTCCATTATTGTTCTCTCCAAACATTCATAACGTTTTATACGATGTTCGTAATTATGTGGAAGGTGCGGAGATGTAGTTTTATAGAGAACATGATGAGAACATCGTGGGTAGATATTAAGAACAATGAAATCGTGAACGAAATTTACTAATAAAGAGAGCGGTTACTAGCATCAGAAGGAGACAATTAACATTCTTTTAGCAAGTTATGAGAGGAGGAAAGATGATGCGTGTCGTCATAAAAGGAGCGTTATATGGAGAAGGGGAGGCATTGGGAGATCACAAGAGAAAATGCTGGGCAGTTTGACATCACGGCTAGGTGAAACGTCAGTATCAGAAATGACTGGCAGCACAAAATACTGGAGGCTGTTGACACATATGATCTTCAATGCTAGATGCGTGGACTATATTAAGAAGATATATCACAGCCAGCGAATTAAAACTGTTCTGGTCTGTTCAGTGTAGATTGTTACCTTTGAGCTGCTCACACGTCCAACGGTGCACTGATCCCAACCGTGAGAAATCCACGAACATACATTGGCAATGTGCACAATTCATGTGTTGACTGAAGGTGAGATTACAGCAGTCTTCACAGTAAGAAATTTATCAACAACATACATAAACGCTCTGCACCGGTTCTGTGTTGATTACCGTGTCCACTAGTGCGCACGAAGTGTGATCTATTGTTGGAAATTCAAATTTTCAAATCGAACTGTTCTGCTGGAAATTCCGATGTTGATTAATTGATTTTAACGTCTTCGTTTTGTTACAACGCCGAAAATACTACATATTATTACTATACTGAGCTACCGTATGACAGTACACAGTACTACCTGCTTTCTGTTAGCACCGGATGTTGGACGGATCTCACCAAATCCGACACCCAGTATGATGCCAAAGAGTTCGGGATGAGGAGGGCAACTGAGAGGGCACAAGTCTCACCCTTGTGCGAGGAATTGCATCCTAAGACTAACTGTCATTGCAGCGACGACCAGACCGGATCCTAAGCCTTGGTCGACAACTGATCTGGGATGGAAGCTCAGGCAGGCGGACAGTTAGAGAATTTCTATCTGATCCAGCAGCTTCTGTAGCTTGTCTTGCTACAAACGTATTGGTGTTACATCTCCCCTGGAGTAAACTCTGCAGGCCGAGAGAGGGATCATGATTCATGGACAACACATGATCTCTAAATTAAGCCCAGTCTTTATGATAAGGAGGGGTATAACTCCATTTTACAAACTATCAGTAGTATATGGCTAGGTGGTGCACCCACTCCCCCCCCCCCCCCTCAATGGGCATCCGAAAGAGGCTGATTCCATCGAATATCTCCTACATAAAGTGACATATGAAGTCACAAACCAGCTCCTGAATGAAGCCTCTTTGATGATGTGGATCCGAAGGGGAGATAACTTTGGCGCGTTAAGTTGGCTATCGGGTGCGAGGTGGGGGACTTGGGGGAGAATGGGAAAATTAAAGATGGCTGTTAAGTGGTGGGGATGGTGTCATGGCTAAACGGGGAGGTTGGAAAAATTAAATATTGTTGTTAAGTGGTGGGGTGGCATCGTGGCTAGCCGGGAGGTTGGGAGGATTAAAGATGGCTGTGAAGTGGTGGAGTGGGGGAGGTTGAGAATATTAAAAGATGGCGATTCGTTGTTAAGAGACGGGGCAGTGGGGTGCAGACTGGATGACAAAGTGGCTAGAGAGGTGGCCAGCTGGGTGAGGACATGACTCTATGGAGTCTGGGAGTCGAACCCAGTGGCCGGCGTGGCTGAGGGTATGACTCTTATGGACCTGTAGAGGGGTTTAGAACCCAGTAGCCGGAGTGGTTGAGGCTATGACAAATGGATCAGCGAAGTTGTGGGTATGACTCTTATGGACCAGATACAAGCTTCCGTTCCTTGTTAAGAGACTAGATAGAGAAGTGGCCGTGATCGTCGAGTTGGGTGGAATGGCTAGCGGGATGGATCCATGATGGGTGAGTCAGGCAGAGTGGCTAGATATGGGTTGAATGACTTGAAGTGGAAAGTAAAGGTGCTATGCTCGTGTGCGGGTTTCTCAGTCGTTTCTCGCGTCTAGTGAAAAACATCGGAATTTCTAACGAGATGGATGCTGATGGCAGAGGTGGGCGGAGTGGCTATATATGGGCGGAAAAGCCAGATACATAGTTCGTGTCTTGTTAAGAGGCCTGGTGGTAACGTAGCAAGCGGGTCGATTGGGATGGTTCTATCATGGTCGAATTGGGTGGAATGGCTAGCGGATGGATCCGTGATGGGTGAAGTAGGCGGAGTGGTTAAATATAGGCGGAATGGCTTGAAATTGGAAGTAAAGGGCCTATGTCCATACGCGGGTCTCTTAGTCGTACGGTATAGTGAATAACAGCGGAATGGTTAGCGGGATGGATCCGTTATGGGTGGGGTGGGCGGAGTGGTTAGATATAACTGTTTCATTGGAGCTTATGTACAACGAAGGTTTGGAGTTCTTGGTGCTGTGATATGTAAAAGTTGTGAAGCTATCTATGAAAGACAGAGACACTTTGTGGTATTTGTAGTAAAAGAAAAACCTCGAGTGTGGAGATATGCGTCAGTAGTCTGTGTAAGTGCGTCTTTAGCAGATACTCTGGAATATTAAGTTAAAGCGTTAGGTAATGTAACAGGGTGAAAGTGCTGACGTTGATGTTTATATAGCGTGAAATGTCTTTTCAGATAAAAGTTAAAGCCACTCTTGACATAACTACAGAAGCTACATTGCTCCTAATTTGATAGCACATTTTTCTTGGTTTGGTCGACATATTTCTTACTTTGCATACCTATTTCTTAATTTGGCTGACATATTTTCCTACTTTATATAAGTTTGGACAACTCTGAAGTCGGAGTGGATTCGCCTGATGGCGAGGAGCACTGTTAAAAAGGAAAGCTAATCCACACGCAAAATTTAGTCCATCACTACTGTAAAAACAGTGTGTATGGACTACCTTTGAGATCGAAGCTAGCGTGCGCAAAAAAATTAAAATTTGGACGCGATATTTCTTTAGTTGGCCAATATTTGCCACATTTGGTTAACACATTTTCCTCCATTTATTAAATTTGGACGAGATATTTCTTTACTTGGCCAATATTTGTTCCCATTTGGCTAACGAATTGTTCTACTTTTTAGAAGTTTAGACGCGCTATTTCTTAACTTGGCCAATATGTCTCATATTTGGTTAACACATTTTCCTAATTTTTATAAGTTTTGACGAGATATTTCTATACCTGGCCAATATGTTTCCCATTTTGCTACCAAACATTCCTACGTTTTATAAATTTGGACGTGATAATTCTTTACTTGACAAATATTTTTCACAGTTGGTTAACAAATGTTCCTACTTTTTATAAATTTGGACGAGATATTTCTTTACTTTGCCAATATTGTTTCCCACTTGGCTAAAAAATTTGTCTACTTTTTATAAGTTTGGACCAGACATTTCTTAACTTGGCCAATATTTCTACCATTTGGGTAACAAATGTTCCTTCTTTTTATACATTTAGACGAGATATTTCTTTGCTTGGCTTACATTTTTTTCACTTTGACTAACACATTTTTATACTTTTTATGATTTTGGACGTGATATTTATAATTTGGGCCGATAGTTTTCCAATTAGGCTAACATTATTTCCTACTTGGTCGATATATTTATAAGTTTGGTTGAGACATGTGTTGCTTTGGCATACATGTTTAATACTTTGGCTAACGTATTTTCCTATTTCGGTCTGCATATATGTAAGTTTGACTGAGATATTTCCTGTTTTGGTCAATTATTTAAAGTTGATTTGGCTATCATGTTCCCTGCTTTTTATATGCTTGGTTGTGATGATTCTTAGTTTGGCCAATAGTTTCTTTAATTTGGCTAACAAAACTTCCTACTTTTTATAAGTTTGGTCGCTATATTTCTGTATTTGGCCAACATTTTTAATAATTTGGCTAACATATTTTCTTATTTGAATGTTGAAGTAATACATAGAATCTATACTGGATGTCTGGATGTGAAACGTAGAAAAATGAGCAGACATCTTGAAAAACATATATCAGTATTGGAAATAGGTTTCTGGGGAAAGATGTAAAGACCCCCTTGAACAGCAGAGGAATTAATGAAAGTGTAAATGCTTGATCTGAGCCGTGATAACGTCACTGGTCAGGCTAGCTCGTAAAGTGTTGTGTTACATTAGATGCCAAAGGTTGAGCCGGGACAGCTTGTTGTGTTCTTGTGTAATATTATATATCTTATAAAATTCGCTAAACATTCGTCAGTGTATGACCGCTATCTGTTACATACAGATACGTCTTCCCCCAGCCAGCGTAGGCGCTCACATATCTCCTCTATGACTATGAGAAAGGCTTAGTCGGATGCTGTGATGAAATGGTTACAGTTGCGTATATTGTATTCGAGAACGGCTTATGTTGTATTGAGACCAGGATCTTCTTTGGTGTTACTCGGTGACACTATGACGACACGGCATCGAAAAGAGAGAGAAGTGAGATAATTTTAAACTTCCGATGCTCTGTGGGAACATGAGGGATCATCACGAGTTAGGTCCACTTGTTCGTCAACCGACAGGACACCCTTTCTGTAGTGCCCCTCTTAACAACGTGTTCCGGATGTACCTTACACATATGACCGGATGCAACGCCATCCTTGACTGGATGTAGAGTTACCAACGTGTTCCGGATGTATATTTATGCATGTGATGGAAAGTAGCGCCCCTCGTGATCCGATCGTAGCCATTAACCATGTATCTCGGATGTAGCCTTTCATCACGTGACCGGATGCAACACCACTTTTGACCTGTTGTAACCATTACCTACGTGTCTCGAATTTATCCCTTAGTCATGTGACCATTTGACTGGCTCTAGATCGTCACACAAACCGATAAAGAGTCTGGTATCCCTAACACATCGTCATTGGTATGATGCTAGTATTAAAGCCCTATCCACTCCAGACAATAATAACCGTGTATTATAATATACAGTTAGTCACTTTTCAATAGATATGAGACTAAGCCATACCCACTGTAACATATTGGATGCAATCATGTCCCGTTTTTCAACTTCATCCCCAAATGGGAATTGAATCGCAATATTTCGCAAATCGAACACCATAGGACAAGCTTTACATGTCTAATTATAACACTGTCATGATGTAAGTAAACCAGTTCAGCGTCTCAAACTAATGAGCCTATTGGATGCCGAAGCACACATGACTCAGAAAGTTAGTTAGTTAATCGACAGATAATCCTCAATGCACATCGAACCATTCAGTCCATAAGTGCTCGGATCCCTCCTCAGTAAATCCCTCAGCGTGTAGCGGCTAACGACACCAGTTCTGTGTTGGTTTATCAATCTTCTTTGGCGTCCTGCGTAGTGTTCTTGTTTGGCCATACCTCTTTTAATTTGCTGTTCTCGCAGTCTGAACATGGTTGTAGATTCGCAGTAATCACTTAGTTCTCGCAAAAGTCTTACTTCTCGTAGAGCATTCAGAATGTTAGACTGGTCAATGGCGCACCAGCCCTCCATTTTAGCCATACCTGCGAGCTTGTCAGCCCGCTTATTTCCTTGCACTCCTGCATGCCCAGGCATGAAGATAACAAATCTTTGTTAACCGATACCGCTCCAGAGACAGCAACCACTCTCTTCGGATCCACATACTTATGTGTTTGAGTTCGGTTTGCAGTTCCACGGCAACCTGATCTCTATTCTATATGTCGATACACTAAAACATCGTCGACAAATGACAATGTCCTCCCCGGTCCAGCGATCTGCTCGCTGGTGATTCTGACAGTGTAGGCGTTGAACAGCACCGGAGATAATGGTGATCCCTGTGGTAGGCCAGGATATATTGTTGTTGGTTCCGAAGTCCAACTGCCACATCTAAAAACTACTTTCCGTTGGAAGAGGGCTGCCGCGATCCAACTAAGGAGGAACGGACTTATCTTGAGTTCAAGAAGCTGATGATTTAAAAAAAATACAATGGTACTCTATTGTACGCGTCCTCCAGATTAATCGCTGCAGCAAAGTTTTCAATGCCTGAGTGGAAACCTTCATAAACATCATGGGCAAAAACTGCTGCATTGGTCCAGGTTTCTCTTTTGGATCTGTACCCTCCTAGGGTGGGTGGGAAAACACCTTGCTTCTCTAGCTGGCTTGATATTTTTCTGGCAATTAACTTCCCCAACAGCTTGCCTATTGTATTCTGCATGGTTATTACTCGATATCCATGAATTGTTGTGTGGTCTTTGCCAGGCTTCTGGAAGGGAATCAGATAGATGTGTAACCACTCCTCCTTGATGCTAGCACTCCCTGTATTGTTGTTGTACATGTCTGCTAGTTTCTCAAGCTCGTTGTCGGTACAACTATTGATGTCATCATATCTCATGCCATCTGGCCCTGGAGCACTGTTTTTTGATCGTCGAATCACAGCCTTGATCTCTTTCACTGTCACTGTGTCTTCATCCGAAATGTTCTGGGCTTTACACCTATCTGAGGTGACCTCCTTGGCAAGATTTCGGCCTTTCATGTCAGCGTGATTGCTCTGCTCTAGATAGAGTTCGATGAGGGCTTTGCCCTTGTTCTCGTCAGTCCTCTGCCAGATAAGGTCAGCACCTTGGAAGTAAGAAATGCTCTTCTTCTCAGAATGTCAGAAATATCCCTTAGTCCTGTGACCATTTGACTGGTTGTAGATCGTCACAGAAACCGATGAAGAGTCTGGTATACCTAACACAACATCATTGATATGATGCTAGTATTAAAGCCCCATCCACTGCAGACAGTAATAACCGCATTTATAATATACAGTTAGTCATTTTTCAAAAGATATGAGACTAAGCCATACCCACTGTAACATAATAGATGCAATCATGTCCCGTTTGTCAACTTCATTCTCAAACAGGAATTGAATGGCACAATTTCGCACATCGAATACCTTAGGGCAAGCTTTACAGGTCTAATTATATGATTATATGGAATATGACTCAGAAAGTGATTGCGAGGACGCCACGAAACGAATACCCATCGCAGTCTACAAAATGGCTTGAACGCAACTGGACTGTGTTTTTCTTGTGGTGGATTTATGTTATTTCTGTGGCTTTTCCTCACTGAAACAACCTGTAAGTTTGCCTGTACGAGATCAACCTGACGATATTGGATCGAAAGGTAAAGGTATCCTGTGTTTGTTCGTCATGCTGAGTGGGATATTTCATATTTAAATACACTAGAAATGTTAACTTCAATTCCCGAAGGGCAGACCTGAGGCCATTCCAGGCCAACAGGATGCAACGCTATGCCTCCACTTCTGCTAGATCTTGATTTATTTTTCAAATCTATTGCCTTTTGATGAAAGCATATCATGCAATAACACTGTGAGGTGTTTTTGTGGGTTTATAGAGAATTACAGAAGTTCCAATGAGTGAAGTTCTATAAAGTATATCTCTCCATAAAAGATACAGGTTAGTAACAGCAATTGTTGTCTAGAGGTATTGATAGTCATTCTCGCATAACCCTTGTAGAGAAACCATTCAGAATTTTGGCTCACCGAGTACCCCCACTGTGAGAAATTAGACACAAGTTAAGTTCTACACAGAATTAGTTATAGATGATTTCTCTTCTAGGCCATATATATAGATATAGAGATCTTGGCAGTTAGCCACAGTAACCAATGAAAGCAGTTCTCTCATCTTCCAGCTGACTGTGCTCTGGTCGCCAACCTCATTTTTGATCTCATTACTTATTTCAAGTGACACAAGACACTTGGACAAATGATCACATTGACAATTGTACCATTGTAGTGAACATAAACAACAACAACTGTATTTTACACTGGTTGAACAAGACAACATGAGAAGATCTTGACAACAGTTGGACAAACATTCACAAAGAATGATCACACCAACAGGTTAGACAAGTCATACATCATGGAAGATACTTGACAACAACCACACAGACTTTCACAATCTCTGTAACCAACAGTAACAGCAGAGTAACAGTCACCATGAAGATGCTTGACACCAGTTGGACATTTCTTTCTCAACAATGTACAAGACATTCACAGAGACATGTACCTCGAAAACTGTTTTCTTACTACTAATCATTTATTAATGTTTGATGAGGTCAAGTGAAGACTCAGGCTTCATATTCTGCCAACAATTTACATCTCAAATATGTTTATATGCAAATTATAGTGACATTATCTATGAAAACCCAAACACCTCATTCAATATCCCCACAGAAACATCAATCTAAATAAACTCTCCTCCTTCACATCTCTACTCCATAAGTTATCCTACACCACACTTTAGACTTAAATCCTTTCTTCGACTGTTACTGAGGGAAACACAAGATAAGCCATAAATTGGGGCAAGCATAGGGACGTTCTGCTCCACTGGTCTGTTTCATCCTTTTAGCACCTATGATGGTGTTGGACAGCTCAGGTTACAGTTCTCCCCATGATGGTTTTCCAATTCAGGCTATTCCCTGCTGTCACAATCTTGAAAGAAATTTTAAAGCTCTATCTTTTCACTGGTGAGTTCATGAAGTTGACACTTAGGACTGTTCTTTTACATTTCCAGTAGAGGAAGATCTAAAAAGAAACAATATGTCCTAGCATTCTTCTTTCTGTCTATCTCACCTGAATTTGACTGTTCATGAAGTTAACACCCAAGACTGTTATTTTGCTTTTCCAGTGGAGGAAGATCTAAAAAGAAACAATATGTCCCAGCTGTCTTTCTTCACAGTCTATCACTCCTAAGATTTCTGATGGAACTGAATCACCACACCGACTTAACACCAATCCATTTTGTGAATTTGCTCTATTTATTAACTTCTGCTCCTTCAGCTTTCAGCCATTATTAATATTAACTGTGATATAGTCTGCTCCAAGTGCACCTTTAATGTCCACTCTTAGCCAGTAGTGACATGCTGAAGACCAGGTGATCTCTCCTCTTAAGGTTTCTTCTTGAATTTATCTTGAAGATATAGCCTGGAGCTTTTACAAAATTGGAGAGTATCCCTGTCTTAGGCTTTTAATCAAGACTTTTCTTCAGTGCCATCTGTATAGGCCAGAATTAGTGGATTCAGGCTGAATCTTTGCAACCTGTTATTCATTTTGGTCTTTTTGGAGTCTGACTTTTCAGCTGGAGTTGAAGACTAGAGCTCAGGACTTCCCTTGGAGTTGTCCTGGTAATTGAAAAGGGCCTCCTCCATCTTCCTCATTCTCTGTTAATAAACAAAGGCACAACATGTGTTTTACATCTATTGAACCATTGTCACAGTTATACAGAACTATCACAGATTCAGAGAGGAATGGGAGGGGAAAGGGGAGTGTGATATTCGAACACCCGCCTCTCACTGATGATGAAGTGCAATTTTATTTGGGGGTTTGGGGTGATATCCTTTCTCCAGGTTCATCCCCAAAACCGTGAAGTCATAGGCACATACTCCTAATCAGAGGCAGCTTCACACAATTATCTTGTAAATTCTCACAATGAGTAGATCACAGGGACCGGTGTACCATGAGAACAGACAGTGTGATTAAGCACCAAGAAGTAGGCATTGTATGGCAGAAATCATGCACTAGAATTGCTTTCACATGTAATGAAAGAAAACATGAATTTTCCCTGACAAATAGCATGAGCCTTCCCATGTATTCATCTGACAGACACTATAGGTTAATTTCCACAGTGCAATGCAGTCCTGCAAACATGGATTTAATAAGTGTCTTTACTTTTACAAATATGAGAAGTTAATTATATAATTATCATCTCATTCACTCAAACATTCTCAGCCATTATAAGGGAGAAATTACATGCAGTATATAGCATCACACATTCTGAAACATAACTGCCAAAGGTAACTCTCAAGAGCGATGTACAGTTTGGTTAAGAATGGTCATGATAGGCACTCAACGAATGTTCAGAGCGCACAAAGGTTTTGCCATATGCATTGAGCGTGGTTTACAGTCATAAGCATATGCAAATCATCAAATCAGACAGACAATAGACATGGTAAGAATGTTTCACTGCGGTAGACATGACAGGTTTTGAGCGGCAGTTTTAGAGTCACTGTACGAAGTCCTGTCTTCTTTTTACATTTTCTCAAGAAAATACTCGGCCATTCGTCTCTCTCTCACTTCATCAGGTTTACACATAACATATTAAATGATTTAGGTACCTGGAGTGCAGATGACCACCTCCCAAAGAATGCTTTTGGGCAAATTTTACCACTGCATCTTGAACATGTCCTTACGGGATGGAATCAAGGCTTCGACTGGCGGGCTAATTATGTATTAAGGAGCGTTACCAGCCCAAGGGTTACCCAATGAAATTGAGACCCCACCATTCATCTACCCTCTCTCGATCTAGAATGTACGATTCTATTTTTAGTTAGGGTATCACGACGGCTTACGTGGTTAACTACTGAGTATTGAGAAATGTAAATGGACTGGGGATGCGAACGTCTGAAGACATCATGCCACAAACACCCAAAGACGCTGTAGGGAATAGGTTTATCAATGCACTCTTATGCATTTTCCCAAATGCAAATTTTACTATCTTCTTGCTGAGAAGACTATTTATGTGCTTGATTAATACTTCTCTTTATCCCTGCACTTTCGCCTGGGAAACGCTTTGAGTGAGTGATTGAAATAAAAAATGCATTCTTCTTTCTTTAATATTGCTCATATGTGAACCACGAATTGATACATTATCTATTGCATGCCTGGCAGACCCTGCACTCAGCCCAGCATCGTTCTACTGCTGTGGTTAATATTTACGTTCAACAAATGCACTTGCTTCTTGAGGGAAGACCATTTTGCATTCGTGACGAAGTGTGCATGGTTGATCTGTCCAGTAATGGAAAGGATTCAAACCCTGTCCTTACCTACTGTTGCTTGCCAGAAATAGGGGACAATATTGAGATCAGAGTCTAGAAGTAGAAGAAGGATTCGTGTGAGAGAGGCGAAATCTGTTTCGTCATTCTCACACTAATATATATATATATATATATATATATATATATATATATATATATATATATATATATATATATATATATATATATATATATATATATATATTCTTTACCCCACTTTTCACTTGTTGTATAAATTTATGATGTATCAATGAAAGCGTCTTCAAGTTGCTGTTAGAACTTAAAGCTCTTATCAGGATCGTGGGTATTCATCACATTAATCCTGGGGCTAGATTTGTGTTTGGCTGTGTAGATTCTCTTTGGTCTCAGTCTAAATCTTGCAACAGCCAAAGAATGATCCGCATCACAGTCAGCACTGAGGTAACTACGAGTTAATGATGTCTGGTTCAGATGTTGTCTCCGTGTGATGATGAAGTCCAGCTGATGCCAATGGCCGTATCTTGGATGTTTCCATGTGACCTTATGCAGCTCTTGTGTTTTAAAGAAGGAGTTTGTAATAAATATGTCATTTCTGGTGCAATAGTCCAACAGCCTTTGCCCATTTGCATTCATGTTATCGATGTTGTATTTTCCAAGGCACACTGGCCATGTACTCGAGTCTTTGCCCACACGAGCATTTAAATCACCAAGCATATAAATGTAGTCGGATTTTGGAACTGTCTTGATTACAGAGTCTAGCTCCTCATAGAACGAATCCTTTACATCATCAGAGGAAGCAAGTGTTGGTGCATATACAGTGATATTGGTGGCAAAGCCACAAGACTCTGCCAAGCGTGGGATATTTTATTACCTTCAGCTGGAGTTTCAATCATTCACAGTTCATTGCAAATCCCACAATATATTACCATTTTCTGCCTTCCCTCTACCCTTCCAAAAAAAAAAGGCGAAATTGTTTTCCCTGAGTGACCCTTCCACAAAGATGCGTGTCTCCTGCAGGCCAGCAATATCAATGTTAAGACGATTGAGGTCGGCATCAATCACAACCGTTGTTCTCACATCGTCAATATTCGGCAGGCCAGTGGAAAATCCTGGACACATGGTTCTTATGTTCCAGGTTTCAATTGGTAGCTTGAGGTATCTAGTTTTATTATTATTAGTGCCTGGTGCATTGGTTTAACAGCCTGAGATTTACATTTTGTGCTAGCCTCAAGCACCCATTGAAGCAGGCAGGCTGTGGTGGATGAGCAACTAATTTCTTGGGGGCTGCCTAACTTAAAGCGGGCGGTAGCTGATCAGTGACACCTGTACATGTCTCCCACCGTCAGAGGCAACCCGTGGCGCCCGATGTCTACGCCAATTGACAAGGACTTATAACTCGTAACTGCTACCTCTCGCTTTGATTCCGAGACCGAATCAGACCAGGGATGGAGTTATACCTCTCCATAGAACAAAGCCTGGGCTAAAATATAGAGTCCATATGTTGCCCGTGCAGCATGTTCCCTCTTTCGGCCTGTCTAGTTCACTCCAGAGGAATGGTAATATCAATACATCTGGAACAAGACCAACTGCAGAAGCTGTCGGATCAGCAAAGCAATGCTCTAACTGTCCACCTGTCGGAGCTTCGATTATAGACCAGCTGCCAACCAAGGTTTAGGGTCTGGTCTGCCATGCCATGACATTTTTTTCTTTAGGTTGCATTTCCTCGCACCAGGATAAGGCTTGTACCCTCCCAATTGCTCTTTTCCACCCGAAACCGTTGGCACAATGCGGGTTGTCGGGTTTGGTAAGCGCCGCCCAACATTCGGCGCTGACAGAAAGCAGGTAGTACCGTCTACTGTCTTACAGTAGCTCAGTCATATCTGACAAAGACCTGACATACCAACAACAACCAGTAATACTAAACATCTTTACTTCTTTAAGGTTTTCATTTATACCGTATGATGATAGTGTTCGGAAAAACTTACATAGCCTTCCGTCCAATCACCCACCCCTTAACAACGACCGTGAGCCTTTATCTAGCAATTCCTCTGTCTCTTATCAAAGACCGGACGTATCTATCCATTCCGCCCGGTCCTTTTTAAGAGACAGCGGAATTGCTAGATAAAGAAAAAGGTCAATAAATTGGTGCGTGTCTTTTTATATAATAGCTATGTATGTGATGCTTGCCGTCCTCCGTGGCGAAGGTCTTACGGACGCGGTTCCTAATCTCGTATACCCGCGTACGAAACAGACCTGCGTGCGGTTTGGCAGCAGACCGCGTTGCGTTGGTTTTGCGATGGTATCGGTGCCGGTCGTTCAGAAAGCAAAGGCAAACTGCTGAATGTATACTTGCCAAGAGATCACAGCAGCAGAAATGCTGGTGTTGACTGCGATGTCCTGTAGAAATGATATGCAAAACAAAAAAAATATGATACTTAAGTGTGTGTTTGAATGTGCGTGCGTGCGTGCATGCGCGTGTGTGTGTGTGTGTATGTGTGTGGTGTGTGAAGTAATATATGGTTCGAATAAATAAGGAAAAGGGCCCTTTCCGCGCCAGGAGACACAATGGAGGAATGGTGCTAGCCCCACGTTGGTCGCCTTTATTTCCCTCGACATTTCCTCGTACCCATATCAGCTGGGCAGACCCGAGAGCCTAAATCATTTTTAAAAAATCCTACTAGATAAGAGTTTGAACGCAGGACGGACGGACCGGCAAGTAATTCTGCTAGCCATTGTGCTACCGAGGCTCACAGGGGTATAGTGTGGTGGGATGTAAGGAAATAGCTGGGAATTATTCAGATGTAGAAACAGCTGGCAGCGATTAAGATGTAGAAACAGATGCCACACATTAAGATGCAGAAAGAGATGGCAAAGATTAAGATGTGGACACAGATGGCAAAGATTACGATGCAGATACAAGTGGCAAAGATTAAGATGTAGAAAGAAATAGCAAAGTTTAGGCTGCAGAAATACATGACAAAGTTTAAGATGTAGAAACAGATGGCAAAGATTAGGCTGCAGAAATACATGACAAAGTTTAAGATGTAGAAACAGATGGCAAAGATTAAGAGAAAACAAAGAGTTTAAAACGTTTTAAAGGCAGGATTTGCTTCATTGCACCTGGTTTTATCTCTAATGGTGTCTTTCCGCATGGCGGACTACTGAAACCGTCGCACAAAGCTCGAATTCCGTACCAACGACAACATTTCCACGTTTCACATCCATACAAATGTGTTCATTCTATGTAGAACTTCAACACTCTTTTTCTCTTTGCAATTGGCATCTTTTAATTGGTTAGTATGTGTAACAAGACCCCCGGGGCTTGGACAGGTATGTTACCATAGTTAATATCCCCAGCCTTTGCTCCGACCACCCCAAAAGGACTTTACATCTACAAGGCCCCACACAAGCCGGGACAGCTGACCTTCCGATCTCCACCTATGGATTCCTACCCACAGGGGGATCGGACAAGACAACCATCATACTAGTACTCAAAGCCATGGCTAACAAAGCAAAATTTAATTTCTGAATACGTCAGCCGAACTAAGAGAGGGATGGCTGAAAAGCCTGGATAGAAGACAATATGTACACTGGCTGCTGGAGAACAGCGAGAAGATCTACAGATGATCAGTCATCATCACAGAGCATGTGACTTCAGTTCGTGCTGTCGTCCCGTCGTGGTTAACGACTCACCCGATGAACCTCCAGTGGAAAAGAACTCCAAGTCGTTGACTCTTCCAAAGTTCTCTCCTTCCACTGAGTAAGATCTCGGACTGGTCAGGTGTATGATACCTGACTGACACTTCAACACTGTTCGCTGGTCATCCCTCGATGACGGAAGAAATCACAAGTTCTACTTGAATGATGACTTATGGGCTGACCCTAGTATCATAGAGATCCCAACTTGATGATAAGTTCTGCTGCACAACTCAATCAAATCTAAGAGTCTGGGTGCTCTTCTGATGATAAGTACTGCGGCACTACACACTAGAAGACAAGAGCCTGGTCGCTCTCTCGAGGATAAGTATTGCTGCACTACATAATAGATTATCAGAGCCTGGTTGCTCTTTGGCATCTCAAGTTAATGGGATACACACATCTGGAACGCATAACTGGAGTGTTGGCTCCTTATAATAACAAGTCACACGTTTCTACTCCAACAAGTCAATGCAAGAATTCGACATAGTCACAATGTCACTTCTACACCGTTCATTAGGCAACTCATGACTTCACAGATCACTACTGTCACAATCAAACACACCTAGGAAGGAGTCTGTTCCCTCCGGTGTTCACGAACATAGTAAACCACTGTTGTAGGTCAATGACCAAGTTCAGATTTAACAAAAGATCACAGATGTAGATCCACACCGGAGTTTAATGGATTATTATACATTGTAACTCTCTACCACTCAGCCTGGCCTGAAACATAATAAACTGGCCATCACAATGACTGTCAACAGAGTTCCTGTCCTTCAACTCAACTGGAACGAATGTCTTTGAGTGCTTCACAAGTCACTAAAGATTTACCTGTGAGTCTGCTTAGAAATTCACCAGCACCTTACTGGCATGAATCAGGAGACGTATCAGTCCTAGATCCAACCTGGATCTCTTGACTAACCCTCGTCGGACTAGTCACGGCAGTCTCAGCTTAGACTCACCATGATCTAAACTTACAGGTTCTTTCAAACGGTGACTCAGGCAGATTCGCTTGACCGCTCTCAGTATTGCCTCAAACATCTTGACTGGCACTGGAGTGAGCTGGTCCCACTGAGTTTATGGTTTAACTCTCTCGAATCTCCAATCATATAACAGATCCTGAAACATGTAGGGTGGTGTGAGTACTCAGCTACAACTAGGACTAACCTGCCCCTCAACCATGACACGTGCATCAGAGTAATATATATCATATAAGATACATTAGATAATCAACATCATAGATCAACTCTTAACTACAAGGTACAGGCATGAGGGTGCAAGAGAAAGCAATAGTACGCAAGTGTATAATTAAGTAACTCGTCTGGGCAACAGATAGCCCGATAGCACCAGAGTAGACTGTTTGACTCTGTCAAAGGCTCCAACTACCTGGTGTTATTCCCATCCACTGTTTCTTCACCAACAACAACCATAAAATACACCTACTTATCTTTGAGTGTAGCGGTTACAATATCTAGCAGGTGTCCAGCCGGACATATCCTCCTCACATACATAACTCAACAATTAATTAATCACTTAACCCATTGATCAATTCATTCAACATAACTCATTAATGACTATACAACATTAATAAATTATATACATCATAATTCATTAACATAGCATTAGCCTACGATGGGTAGCGTTGTGATGTTCTGTTGTGATAATTTGGTGTGTCCAGTGTGTGCCACGTGGTTACAGACCCGCTTCACACGCGTGATCCGGGACTGTTTCCGGATCCGGTCAGGGATATGCACTACTGACGAGCTCAAATGAGGGCGAAACTCGAGTATAGTGCTTCCATATTGACGTGGATAGGCCTTAGGTTCATACCAGAATGCGATCGGCGTTGCCAGTAGTGGGTTGTGCTCAATATTTAAATAGCATTAACACATTATAAATCATGAATTGTTAAACTTAACTAACAAACTCCTAAACAAAGCAACAGCTTCTGTCCTGGGATCTCTGTCCCAGAACAAGGTTTGATCTTTATTATTTGACCTTCTCCCATGACGGTCAAGTCTGTGCAGGTCTATCACAGATATGGTGGCCCTCCATCGAGTAATCTTTCTCACCGCTGCTGTGGAAAAAGAACACCTTGGTTCCGTGGCGAGTTAGGCCACGTCGTCCATCTTAGAGTGGCATCGAGCCCCTCATCCCCTAAATCTCCAGTACCCCCTCAAGTGCTGCCTAAATGGCTTGGATGTAACTACCACGTCCTAGTGGTTACGTTACCTCACTTCCAGGGTTAGGTTTATAGAAGAGAAGCACAGTAGAGACAGACATCAACGTCCTGTTCACAGTTCAGATCGTCATAAACGCAACGGCATTGATTACAGAGCGCCGCTTCGCTCTCGGTCGAGTATGTTAATTTAACACTCTGTCACGCACAATCACTTCGGTCGGATAGGCAAATCAATAGTCGACGTACCGACAACACATTATAAACACGATCGGGCACGCAAATTCACTTAGGCGGGCTGGCCTATAAACAAGTAGTGACATCATAAATCCATAGGTAATTCCTATCCACCCCTATCCCATAAAATGCAAAACATTTCTACTTAGAGGTGGAATAGCACTGGCTTCCTCACTTAGCAAGTACTTTCCTTCACATCCCAGTGGAAATAAGAACACCTTGATCCCAGGAATCCCAGGAAACACCACTTATATAAGGCATAAGCTATAGCACTCTCTAGCTAAGCACATAACACATTACTGGCTAGCTCAAGCTAATAACTTATCACTATCAATGCCTTTAGCATCACACAGTCTAACTAGTGTCACAATTCCTCACCGTACTAACAATGTATTCACTAAACAAGATAGTTAACACACTTGTTACAAAGCTGCTAAATTACCCAAACCTACTTACACGTAGCAGTGATAACAGCATAGTACATTTCACTAACAATGCATATAATTTGACTAACATCCTTAAAGTCTATCTGCTACGATAACATCAGGTTTACACAGCTGATCAGATGTAACACACGCCTGATGTTTTGACGCACGCAATCAGTTGTAATTACAGCAGACACCTGACCTAAATATTTCCTAGCCGATCAATAGCTGCTGATTAGAAATGCAGACACTCGGAGGAAAATGTATACGCTTCGCGAAGACAAACCTTTTACGTTCGGCGCTTAAAAGTATTTTGGCTGCCGGCGTTTTATTTAAGGACCACGGTTAACTAATATTGTATTAAGATATTACCTTAGATCCATGATCACCACATTACTTGGCTGCTTGGTGTACCGCTTTGGCTGACGGTTGTACAGACATCAATTTCTAGCAGTCAGTAATTTGCGGCCGTCTCTGATGATACTAGGATGGCGACTAACAGCGAATAGCTGAGTGCGCAGTCACTATTACATCTCGGGCCTAGAGAATCCCATGGGTCACGGAGAAATCTTGAATCCCATACTCCCCGATGTAATTGTGGGTCCAACGTGACAGCAAACATCACGTACGCACTTTGCCTATTCCCTTCTCGAAGAATCTAGATTCGTCTCGAATTCTGACGTCAGGGACTATTTTAGCAGGGGGATTTCCCTAGTTATGTTCCCAATTTGACGGGAGACAATCGTCTTATTTCGACTAAATGGAAATGATGCAGAGGACAGACTGAAATCTGGTCCGTTCCTTCACAGTATGTTCTCCATCTTGTAAAAGGCTACCTTCGCCATAGCGATTCTGGTTCTAATCTCTTCAAGGCAACTCCCAGCAGTTCGGAACTAGTTGCACTGATGCACTTGTTTAAGAATATTCCCATTTACCTGTATATTACTTTGTAGTATTTCTTTCTGCCTAGTGACGACCATGCTCTTTTTTCTTACAATGTATTTCTAACTCTAGTTGTTCACTGGGTATATTAACGGCAACTATTAAATGTTTAGGATTCTATTTATTGTCTGCAATAAATACTGTATTATCCGCATATCTAATGTTATCTAAGCTATGTCCCGCAATAGTCATTCCTCTCCTATATTCTAAATGTATAAAAAATGTAAGGGGCGTTCATTTGAAATCCGTCCGTGCCGCACTACGCGTAATTGCGTACGGTCATGTCATAGTCATGTGATAAGTACTGACCAATGAATAAAAGAGCAAGTGCTTATCGTCCCATGATGCATATGTTCTGTTTCTGACAGTTGAGAAAATGGCCGGGTTGATCCAAAATATGCCCCAAGAAGCTCAAAGAGCGGTGATTCAGTTTCTTTCATTTGAAGGATGTCGACCTGTGGACATTCATAGAAGAATTTAGGCAGCGTACGGTAACAAATGTGTGTCGAAGACAACAGTGACAGACTGGGCACAAATATTTTGGAAAGGACGTCAGTTCACGACAGATCTTCGACGGCCGGGTCAAGCATATATTGTTGCGACAGAAAAAAACCATCGCCAAAATTGATGCTGCAGTACATATGAACCGTTGTCGAAGCATAAGTTCGCTAGCGAAAGAATTTGATGTGTCAATTGGGACAATTCAAAAGGTCGTTCATAAGAAACTGCAATATCGGTAGGTGTGTTCACAGTGGGTACCACGGATGTTGACCGACCACCAAAAAGATGAACGCATGAGATGGTGTTTGAACCACTTGCTGCGATACAGAGTCGAGTGTGATGAATTTATCTCCCGCATAGTGGTAGGCGATGAATCAGGGTGTCACCACTTTGAGCCACATGAGAGATCTTGCAATGGAAAATGCTGGATCACCAAAAGCCAAGCAATTGAAGTTACATGTTTCCACTGGTAAAGTTATGCTGGGCACATTTCTTGACCATGAAGTGCTATTGTTGGCCGACTTTAAAGAACCTGGTGTCAACATCAACTCTAGCCACTACTTGCAAACACTAGACAAGCTACAATATAGCCATCAAGAATAAACGACCCGGCATGCTTTCTCGCTGTGTGATTTTGTTGCACGACAATTCTCGTCCGCTTGAAGCAATAAAGCTGCAATATAGCCATCAAGAATAAACGACCTGGCATGCTTTCTCGCTGTGTGATTTTGTTGCACGACAATGCTCGTCCGCATGTCGCAAAGATTGTGCAGGAAGCATTAGCAAGGAAGAAGTGGGAAATTCTGTAACATCCAGACTATAGTCCTGATTTGTCACCATGTGATCTTCATTTGTTCGGACCTCTAGAAAAAGCTCTCAAGGGGCAACGATTTCACACAGATGCAGACGTAATGAACGTGGTAAACACTTGGTTCAGTGAGAAACCATAATCCTTTTTGCGGACAGCTTTCGCCGCCTACCTAAGCAATGGGATGTTTGCCTGGATGCCTACGGCGACTTCTTCTGACCAATCCATGGTGCATAATTCATTTAAAATGAATGCTTTGTTTAATTCTACCATTACCATTCTACCATTAATGTTTCTTTCATGCTTTTGTAAAAAAGCCATTGGAACGGGTTTCAAATGAACGCCCCTAATATGTCCTTATATATGAAAAAAAAGAAAAAAAGATCTGAAGACTTTATATATCTCTGTCGCACACCTCACGTAATAGACTGATATGTAATCTACTTCATTTTCAATGATTATAGCAGCTTGGTGTTTCCAATATATGTTTCTTACAATTCTAAGGTCTTTCCCGTCAATTTGTAGTTCAGCTGACATCTTTTTGTTGACATGTCCTACTTTATCGAAAGCCTTTGTGTAGTGAATATAAATTAAACATTTAGGTATTTGGTTACTTCTATAGGAAGCTAAATTAATGTTCTCAGAAATATGTAATAGTGTTAACTTTAGACCTTAATCCCTTATATACATGTATATGTTAATGTAGAGGCAGCTTTAGTATTTGGATTTCCGCCAACAACATCTTTGTTCTCCTACACCCATCTATCAGAATGAGGTTGAAGTAGTGAATTTCTTCTTGACCCGTGACCAAATCACCATCTTATTCTTCTCTTCTTCTTCTCTTCTTCTTCTTCTCTTATTCCAGCCTTCTTCTTCTCTTATTCTAGTCTTCTTCTTCTCTTCTTCTAGTCTTCTTCTTCTCTTCTTCTTCTCTTATTCTAGTCTTCTTCTCTTCTTCTTTTCTTAATCTAGCCTGCTTCTTCTCTTCTTCTTCTCTTGTACTAGTCATCTTCTTCTCTTCTTCTTCTCTTCTTCTTCTCTTATTTTAGTCTTCTTCTTCTCTTCTTGTTCTCTTTTTCTTATCTTCTTCCTCTTTAGCTCTCTATCACCCATTGGTACATAGTCTGTCAACCAACCCACTCCAACGCCTTCCCCCTAATGTATCTATCCCATGCAGCCATGCCTATGTCATCCCCATAATTCTCATTTCTGTCTCTGCGTGTCTTCCCCGTGTACTTTAGAGATCTTCCTCTATTGCATTTGTTCATTGGGTTCCAGCCTAAGATATCGTCTGAGGGGGACGAGCGGGCAGAATGCGTGTGCGTGTGTGTGTGTTAGAGTTACAGTGCTCGTCCTCCGGGTGGGGGAGTGGGTGTAAGACGAGTTTTCGTTGTTAAGGAGGCGGTTATATTGTCTGTAGGGAATATTAGTGGCTTATAAACTATCATCATAGGGTTACAGAACTTCAAATGAAAACCGTAATAAAGTAAAAATGTTGGTTATTATTGGTTGTAGAGGTTGGAATGTGTGACTGTGTGGTGGTCGAGGGGTATTGTATCAACAGTGTGTAAAGTTGGTGGCATGAGTATTATAGGTGTCATGCCTCAAAGTACACTTGTTGCTACAGCGAGGTGCCGTGTGAAGGCCACAGGTTAGAATCACAGTATTGTGTTGGAGGATTGATGTGTCCAAGTGCAGACACTACGCGACCGTTCTATTTTAAATTGCATGTTATTAAAATTTAAAGATGGTCGGAACAGCGGTCGATTGGTCGGTAGGTTTAAAAAAGTTAAAGAATTCAATATTCAAAAATTTAAAATCCCATTTGGCCAACACATTTCCCTACATTTTATAAATTTGGACGCAATATTTCTTTACTTGACAGACATATTTCCCCATTTGTTTAACAAATTTTCCTACTTTTTATAAATTTGGACGATATATTTCTGTACTTGACCAATATTTTTCCCGTTTGCCTAACAAATGTTCCTACGTTTTATAGGTTTCGACGAGATATTTCTTTACTTGGCCAATATTTTTCCCATTTGGCTAACAAATTTTCTTAACTTTTATAAATTTGGACGAGATATTTCTTTACATGGCCAATATTTTTCCCATTTGGTTAACAAATGTTCCTACTTTTTATAAGTATGGACGAGATATTTCTTTACTTGACCAACATTTTTTTTCCACATTTGGCTAACAAATGATAAAAGCAGCATTTATATATTGCGTGTGTGCGTGATTAAAAATAAGCTAATTAATTTCTGTCCCATGCACAGAGTATATTGTAATAATAATCATATCTTCTTCGACGCCTGGGTTCTTCACTGGCCAAAGTGAGATCAAGATTGGCTACCTATTCCATCTTGCTCTGGACCAACACAATGTAATGTCAATATCACATTACAGACTTATAGCAGGCAATGTCTTTCAGGACATTTCAGATTTACCGATTGCTTTCTTACATACCGGTCTATGTGGCTAAGGTCTTGCGAACGCGGTTTGTGAGCCCGTATACCCGGGTTCGAAACACAGCAGTGCTGGTTTTTTTTCGAAAAAGGTATAGGAGTCGGTCGTCCAGAAAGCAATGGCAAACTACTGAACGTAAAATTTGCCCAGGAATCGCGAACAGCGTAAATGCTGGGGTTGACTGCTACGTCCTGTGAAGGAAATGCAACTTTCCCCCCTTACAATTAGCACGCTTTATAGCGAAGGATTTACGGACGCAATTCGTAATCCTGCATACCGCGTTCGAAACACAGCTGCGGGCGATTTGGCAGCAGACAGCCTTGCGTTGGTTTTCCCAAATTGGTATGAGTGCTTGGAGTTCAGAAAGCAATGGCAAACTATTGAACGTAAACCTGCCAAGAAAACAGGCTGGTGTTGAATACTACGTCCTGTAAATGATACGAACGTAACTCTAACTCCTTACATCCAGTATAACTGTTGACACATTATCCCCCATCCTTATTATTTGTAATAATTTACATTAAGGCTAATTGGTTAGTTGGTGAACCCTCTGGAAGACTGAGCTTCAACTTCTAAGTTCGCTGTATTTGTGTTCACATGATTTTTGCGCTTTGAACTCAAGTGTAGCTTATACACACTGCTTCTAGTAGCATTGGGCTGAATTTCGCTTCTGTATTAGCAATGATCCTGGCCATCAGGCGAACCCACTTCGACTTCCACTTCAGAGGTACTTGTAATTTACGTCTCCACGCCAAGGACGAGAAGTCAACATTTTCGTCCAACTGACCGGTGTAGGGGTTGAACCCGCTGTCTCGGCATCAGCACACTGGATGTTTAAGAATACACGTTCTTATCCATTCGGCCTTGCTGACCTCCTTCTAGGCAATTTAAGGTTTAGTAGTATGGCCTTGTCGGCTTTGTGGCTTAGGGGCAGCAAACGAGTTGTATAATTCCCCGATGTACCGAGTAGAGGGTTTGAAATCAGATGAGAGTGATTTGGAAGCAGATCTCTTTGCGTTGGTTCCGATGGTGTGAGGCGTCGGTTGTTCAGAAATTAATGACAAACTACTGAACGTAAAAATTGCTTTGTAATTCACGATCATATCGCATACTAAGGTTGATTGCGACGTCTTGTAAAGGACATGCAACTAACTATTTCACTTGCCATCGCTTTCTGAACCGGAATTCAACGTTAAATCATACTGACCCGTGTTTGGAGCGAACCTGCTACTCATCTGTCAGCACACATGATGTTTAAGCGTGTGTGTCTTAAACCTATCAGCCACGCTTTGTTATCTATAGCACCTTTTCAGTGAGATTACTCTTAAACTGTACTGTATTATCACCTCTCCATAGCACCAAGTGTAGCCCATGCAGCATGATCCTTCTCTCGGTCTGCGTAATTTACTTCATAGGAAAGTTAACACGAATACATCTGAAACAAGACAAGCTAAAGAAGCTGTCGGATCAGCACAGCAATGCTCTAACTGTCCGCCTATTGGAGCTTCCATCCAAGACAAGTTGCCGGCCTGATCTGCCCTGCTATGACTTTAACAGTGTATGAGGTAATGACATTCAGGCCAAACATAACACCAGACGACAATCCAACTCCATCGGCCTTTTGACTTGTTAGTTTATTATCATAACCATTACAATGTAGGACTGACAAAGCCTCAGTACAATCATTCATGATGAAATTACAACAGTGGTCCTCTCACATTCCAGCTGGCATCCAAACACTTCTTGTGACCTCCGTCTCTGATGGAGTCGTAGTAACTAACTGTCCCCTATCCCGTCGTCACAGCATGACAAATCCCTAGCAACCGCCCAGCAGAGTGCTCAGCCGTGCAATACTAAATAATCTTCCCCTTGCACACCAGCCCACACTCCCCTACAAACCTACTCTGTTATATTCCTTCTTTCCCCCAACCAAGACTTTTCCCCGAAAAGTCTTAAACCCCAAAACCTTTTTAACATAACATCCGCAACCCATAACATTTATATTCGATTCCAAAATCTGAGAAATCAACATTATATGCACTTCTGTAAATTGCGATAGCTATCCGCTATTCCGCCATTCCCCAGCACCTCACCTCATACAGTCATGTAACTTGTAGCCAACTGCTATTCTCCCAGACACTATAAATCACCCCCACATGTGAGCACAATTACTTCTTCTTCGTTAATTTGCTTAAAAGCTCACTGGATTCAAATCTTAACCCTACTGTCATCATGAATATGTATACTTATCGTAATCATAACAAAATTGTACATCTCATACCCTTTTGAAAACAATTCAACACAAGATAGAAAGACAGAGATGGTGCGCACCAAGAATAGAAAAGATAGTAAAGAAAGTTCCAAAAACATTCATATTTACCCTCCTTTGTACACAAACAACTTTATGAAATAAAGTTTTTTCAAAAAAATCCTTATACGAATCTTATAATCTGAAAAAAAAACTTAAGATATGTTCCTAATTCAATGAGCACATTATCCACAATACCAAATTCTACTACCATCCATGTCTCCTTTAGTTTATGCGGTATCCTCAGCAATCCAATATCCGCAACGAACCCATGGCTGTGAACGTTTACTCCGTTTAGCCCCATATTATGTCCTTAACCACCCATGACCTTATGTCTGTAAACTTCTACATTGTCCACCCTGTATTATGCCGGTATCCCCAGCAATCCATCTATTATCCATCCCATTATTACCTAACCCTCTATTTCATGACCCGCAATTCATGCTCCTCCCCCTGGTCATGCTGTACCCACAGCACTCAAAAAAAAAAAAAAAAAAAAAAAAAAAAAAAAATCCACCATCACTGTTCATCTATTATGAACCTCATCCTCCACAAGTATTCCACCTCAGCCAATTCCCGACTATTACAAATTGTGCTGCTATCCACAGTCCAAATTATGGTTACCCCTAAGTTAAGCCGAAAACCAATAACCCACATCTCGAACATGGCGCTCACCCCAGTCATTGCTGACAACCGCAGCTACTTTAATAACCTTTTGCCCTAGCTAATTTCTAAAACCCTGCAACAGTATCTATCTTGATTACGGTTGCGCCGTCAACCACAGCAACCGATCAACCCCCAGGCCACTATAAAATATCCAGTTATCACCTTCCAGAATGTCCAACCTCATGGCATTCAATCCATGTTTAACCCATGTTTACCAAAACCACAACAAGGCAAAGATATCTCTTTTTATGTCTTAAAGTCGCCCCATATCTGAACGGAATTTTATATACAGACATATATCCACTCCAAGGACCGTATTAACATGTCCACTCAATAAAATAAAATAAAATCTAAGGTTGATCAACGACAACCGATCATAAGAGCAAAATAATTAACATTTTTTTTTCAAACTGAGAATTGCAACTCAAAATAACCGATCAAACTATTATGCTAATGCTAAACCAATCAAAAGTAGATGAAAAGCCACAAATCACAAGTAATTGGAGACGACCACAATTTAAAACACGACACCTTTCCTCCCTAATTATATGGACATCGTTTATCCCCCAACATTATTCAAAATAATATATACAATTATGAATCAATGAACTAAGAAAACAAAATCAACAAATGCAGATACTCCTTTCCATCTCCCGAATTTTGTCGCTTTTATGGACATACATTTCCTATCCCACAAGTTATGCGAACAAAATACCTTCTTATTTAGTCGTTAAACAAAACAGCCCATGTCCGCCCCAAATAGCTAATAAAACAAATAAACTACTGTTATCTACAGCTTAACATTTCACTATCTAAAGTGATTATCTCTATTCATAAAGCATTCCTGGCATTTCATCACGCATGCTACTTGGAAGCATAAATGTACCCCTGTCCAATTATTTCTTAACTCCATTCTACCATCTTATATACTACCTCTCCGTTTTACTTGATTCTTCAGTAACGCTAAATTTCTTTGATATAACTTTTTACTCTTTATAAAAGCCATAACCTTGTCAGCGTCTTCACCACTATTGTCATGGTAAGAACATGTAACGTCTTCACTCATACTGCTAGCTCTATTGACTTCCGATTCCTCATCCATTTTTTTTTTGTTTTTCTGTATTTACTGTACAGCCTCTAATTTTTTTTCCGTTCTACATTTAATCTATTTTCACCCATGCATTCTCGCAATCCATCTCATTATTTGCAACTGCATGCTCTCGCAATTCAAATCCCTCATTCAGCTGCCGCCACAGACACCACACTCTCCCGTATCACCAATCCAACACTCAGCTACATTCCTCAAGCTCATAATAAACATGCCACTCCAACATGCCTTCTAGCTCTTTACATCACAACTCTCTCAGATTTATTCACTCCTACCCTCTGCGCAATCACCGGCTCGCCATATCACCATCACCAACAGATATCCGTATATTCAACCATCACCGTTCATTTATTCTGGTTAAAATCGTATCATATTGCTCATCTGGTTATTCACCCATTTTCCTTCTTCCCCTGCTTACATCACTTCTCATCTCTCATCTAACTCCAACTCAAGTTTACTCAGATGTCCACTCCCTCTTAACTTCATTCGACCATACAGCGCCGGAACATCAGAAACACATCCAGTCAACCAGCTCAACGCACAGGATCTAGCACACTATACCTTACCAGCTATCTCTTTTACACACTAACACCATCATTATCAAATTTATCAACGGCCTATCACAACAAACCTCACTCTGATGAGACATATTATATTGTCTTCGCTATATTCTCTCATTCCTCCGCATCAGTCAATCACACCTCAGCATACCCCCGCCAAGGATACTGGATCTGCTTCATAAAACAACAAGCAAAACGTTTATTCAATTTCAGACATAATATCATAGGATTTTTACAATCCCACTACTCTCTTGCTGCAGTTTTCCCTCAATCATTTACTCCTCTTTCAAAAGCTCAGAGTCAACCCGACTCAAACAACACATTAGCTCTAGCAACCAACCTTCATAACCAGCCTACATCTCTCCGTGTCAGCTTTACATTACATCAACTACTCCAGCACACATCACTCAACGTGAGCATCCCACTCCATCTGGCCACTCCGGACAAGGGACGTTTCAAACTCTAATTCGTCTACTCTCCATTCATCACAACCAAACACATTATACCCTCTATGCACGCAAGGCTAACCTTTGCACCCGTAATTCTCTATAGCGCAGCTACGCAGACCACTCCGATGTTCAACACTTCGAACATGCATTCTATACCTTCCATCTAGTCTCTTTACTCACACTATTGTCAAGCTATAACAGCCGCACTACCCAACCTGTCACTATTCTATGACTGATTCATGTATCTTTACACTCGTTCTTCTATACTTACATACCGCTTATCACTATTCACCGCACAAAATAACGCCATTGAGCTATACCAGCCCACCAACATCATATACCACTTAATGTAACATAATAATTCGCATCAAACCCGAATTACTTTATCCTCCATTATCAGAAACCGTTTTGCCAACATCTCAGAACAACTTCTCAACGCGATTTCTCACTACATAGATAATTTTCATTCAACTTTTCAGCTCCCTAGTATTTTTTTTCTTACCAGTATTTCTTTTTTAATGGTTGTTCGTTTGTCCTGTCTGTCAATATACCATATTGCTTATACTTTCCTATTTCATCTTCTGAAATATCACTAAGCAACAACCGACTACTGTCAATTATACCAGCTGAGGAAAAGGTTTCCCTATATTCAGAACTTGTACTACTCACATTCTTGTTATTTCTACCTTTACCTTTCATTTTCCGATCAGGAATATATTGAATGTCCCCATCTGATAAGTCTGAGGTATCTGTCGTATCAACATTTACCAGCAAACTTGCTTCAGACCTGGCCTTAGCAGTTTTCCTAATTTTCTTCCTGGTGTTTCTTGGTTTTAACGGCTTATGCTCTGCCGGAACAGTCTCTTTAATTTTGACTGGCGCAACCTTTTCAAATTTCACTTGTGCTGGTTCTTTCTACTGTTTTGTTTTGACTTCCCTTTTCTATTTTCTTATTTCGCTGTACTTGGGTTGTCTTCTCTACAGTATCCACTTGAGTCTGGGTACCCTTGTCCGCATTACTGACTGTCTGTGTCTGTGTCTCTCTTTCCTGCCTGCCACTAAAAACTGAAAACACCTTCTGACTACCTGAGGTCCTATTGGCCTGATCTTCTCCGTTGCCCCTCTTTGCAAGTGAATATCGTAGCCGTCTGAATTCGCACCATTGATCCCGTAATGTTCTCGCTTCTTTATTATTAGCTGGCCAGTTCCATCGTTTCTTATTAAAACTCTTTTTCTGATAATTATTGATTTCTGACTTTTTATGTTGTCTCTCTATACGCCTCCTTGCCCTTGTCAGATCAGATCTTATACTTATACAGTTAATATCTCGCCTGCGGTACCTTCTGTCATTGTACAGACACGGTCTATAAAAGTCTACTTCCTGCCCGCAGTTAAAACAGGTTGAACAAAGACGTGGCCGTAGCGTAGTGGAATTATACTGGCCATTCGAATGGAAGAACCGACTATGTTGACCTCTATTATGTGTCCGTGGAGGAATTTCTATCCTAGTTTCTATATTATTTATTCTATTCCATCTCCAGTTATTTCTAGCGTGACCAATGTTCATTGCTACTTCTACTCTCTGCTCAGTATTGCTTCCTATTTCTCTCCCTACTCGTAACCTAAATCTCCTTCTTAAACTTTCTTCTTGTATGGCCACTTCTACTGCTTGTGACAGTCTTGCTGGGCTCTCTCTCATCAATTTGAACTTTAGTCCATCTGAGCGCAGCCCATCTACAAATATTCCCACCAGCATTCTTTCTACTTCTTCGCCCTACAATTATGTCCCAAAAATGCCTCTTCTGCCAAATTTACTAATCTATTACTATATAGTTGTACACTCTCTCCATTCTCCTGTCTAGACTGTCTCAACACAGAAAAGGCGTGTTGGGGATCTGTAATCTCTGCATATTTATGGGCTAGATCATCTTTAAACTCTTCCCAAGTTTCGTCCACCCCTGCTTCTAATTTCCGCCTAATGTGATCAGATACTGGTGTCAAGCTACGTTGATACGCTATCTTCTTCTTCTCTTCGTCATTAGCTCCCATCAAAAAAGCGTATTTTTCTATTGCCACCATCCACTTTTTAAAATGTTTTGCCTGGCCACTGAACTTTTCTATGTCAGTACCTACACCCTGTTGTTTTAATGATGTATCCAACCTGTAAATAGCTCTCCCCATATTTCACAGTACTTGTCCTAAAGAGAGGTCCTGAGCTTCCATTGCTAATTTAACACAATATAATAAGTTATTAATTAAACACTATTACTAATCAACTTCTATAGTTCTATTCAGTCCTCTACCAATTAAATTTATACGTTACAGAAGTGATTACTCCTCAATTACAGGTGCCGGCAGCCAACTGTAGACGACTCCTCTACCTTCTGGTTCAACGAAACGATTAGGACCCCCTGAACGCCTTTAGGTAGGCCCTTGATAGGAAACCAGCCACACAGCAATGATTCACCCCTGGGCGGGCCTTTGACTGCCGCCTTTAGGTAGGCACTTGATAGAAACCAGCCACACAGCAATGATTCACCCCTGGGCGGGCCTTTGACAGCCGCCTTTAGATAGGCACTTGATAGAAACCGGCCACACAGCAATGATTAACCCCTGGGCGGGTCTTTGACTGCCGCCTTTAGGTAGGCACTTGATAGAAGCCAGCCACACAGCAATGATTCACCCCTGGGCGGGCCTTTGACTGCCGCCTTTAGGTAGGTACTTGATAGAAACCGACGCCTGTATGCCGCAAATAGACACCTCTGGACGGCGACTCTTGATAACAACTATGCAAAAATTCTTGCAGGCGTTATAGGCGCAGCCATATACCAATCTCGTCCGACCGTTCAATATAAGTGTAGAACCGTGCCGTAATCTTGTCTCTGGCAATCATTACAGAATTTTCAAAACGGCCAGAGTTTTGCCCTGTACAATCGTCGTATAGGTTCCAATATGTGCAGTTTGTGGAGGTACTTCGTGTTCCACTGTCACGAATTGGCAGCCTTTACTTCCCAGAACAATTTTCGGTTCACTTTTGATGGGCCATGTAGAGGATCAACAGACGAACAAAACCGTTTTCTCTATATTCAAGGCTATACTGTCTTGACGTAAGCTTGCAAAACTTGCAAATAAACAAACCACCAGGAATGGCTTTCTATTTGGGAAGTTAATTTGACACCAGTACCGGTCACCCCCAGATCAGTTTCACAGTCTTATCAATCCAGCCAGACGGGAGGGCAGACTCAGGGGACTGAATAGTAATTAAAACCAACCAGGCATGACGCAAGCAAACCTAGTTTACCAACAGAGTTGTAAACTGGCTGTTGACCATCAGAACCTAATTGTTCCCTTGACATGACACCTGATAAGAATAGCTAGGAAATCGCCCAACCGCGATGGATGACCCCATCTGGTAGAGACTAGAGGCGCAAGGTGTGAAATCACTGATAAGACTCAGTGGGCTAATAATTGTCAGACCCACAGGTGTGATGGCCAATTGCAGTGTTAATTGCAATTACCGTCCGGTGGAGATAAGAAGAATTTATGATGGGAATGCCAAGGAGATAATACGGTCTGCTTGACTCAGCTTAAATAAGGGTTCCTAGCCTGTTTTATGTTAGATTAAGTCTGACTTCAGAACAGGTAGGCAGCCAGCTCAATGTTTGGTGGTCATATGTATGATTCTTATGTTGCTAGATCTAACTAGGAGAATTATTTCTTAGTAACTAGTCAGTCTATATCGGACATAGGTTATTTCAATAAATATCATTGTCTAAGTATACTTTGAGGTGTCTTGGTAGATGCTGGTCATTTCTTTGTAAACTAGACTAGTCTCTTTTTGGTGTGTACATTTGTTGTACAGAATATAGTCAACTCACTATTTATTTAATTCTTACAACAGCAGTAACTAAGTGGTGATCAAACCGCGCAGCTCAGCGAATATGGCTGGTCTGTGGGGTAACTTCAATTAGACTTGTTGTATATCTCATTTTGTAGCTATACAATATTAGTACTCATTAATAATGCCTGATGCTATTATGTTGAGTATCATTAGATGTCCATCTTGAAGTAATATAATGTTTACGGATATGTTGGATGTATGTATGTGTAATTTCATAAACTAACTAGTACATTATGCTATGATGTTAAAGTATCATAATATGTCTAGTTTAATTAATGTTTTATGGGTATTTCATGTTTGGTATATTGATTTGTCATATGCAAGCCTATCAATATGAAGTGTTATATTATGGTGTGCGCATTGGCACACTAACCATCGATTGTCTGCGCATTGGCACATTGGCCAATGATTGTGTTGGAAGCAGAGGTGTAATGGTACAGACCTTACCCACAATTGGTATATGGTGCTAAACCTTCTCAGTGTATTGTGGGCGTGCGTCCACGGTAATGCATGGAAACCTGGCACAGCTACTGGTCACGGCTTGTAAGCCCGGATGACCCGGCATTATTATAATACCATTACCGATCCTGTGAGCTGCTAAACTAACATTGGACGGAGTGGCTGTACGACACAGAATTTCTGTATTAGCGACATGGACATGGGGCGGCAGAAATGTAATCATTACAGGCGTGTGAGACAATTGAAAAGCCCGTCCCAGACTAAAGACAGTAGGGAGAAGGAGGATGGTGAACACAGCAGAGCTGGAAGATAAACTTGGCCAGACTGGTCATTGTATATGTTTGTGTTATGATATGTTTAATTAGGATTGCGCTGATGTAGAACTGGTATAACACATTCTTGACTTTCTTTCAAGCTCTCACAAGGAGCACCTATGTTGTAGATCTCAAGAACGAGTGACGACTAGGAGTGTCAGGACTGGCAGGATCGTCAGAATACCGGCAAGCTGTTTTCTTTTTGTGTCTACTGGAGAGTGGGGATCTGGACCACAGATCCAGATAGAGCAAGTAACAAGTAAAGTTACGTAATGTATGTCATCAATATCAATATGTATATGATTTCATCATCCTCATATTGAACCATCAGATGTCTATGATTATGATTAATAAATAAATGTTGTAGTATTGTAACTCATAGTTCGGTCGTTATATTTTAATTCCAATTGTGCATACGTGTTGTGTGTGTACATTGGTGGGGGTTCACTTACACACCAAGGAAGGGAGCAGTCAGGGAGAACAACCTGTACTGAGATAGTCGTCTATATTCATATATTTAGACTTAAACATCTATCTTAGCTAAACTTCTCTTTCCTATTCCTTGGCGAATATTCAGCACAGTTCATTTCATTTTGTAACGAGCCACTTGGAGCTGTACGTTGGATATTCATGGGCCTAATCTATAGTTCAGCCATATAGATTTTGTCCCTAGTCAGTTTCTGACTATTTAGGGTTGCTCGCCAGTGAATAATATTTTCATCTAGCCGGTGGGGCACCCCGACTTCTGACAGATTGAGCTTCGCGTACGGTATTTGAATTCGGACTTCTCGCTTTCAATAGACTCCGGTACTAGACCCTAGACATACGAATTTAAAAGTTAACTCTTGTAATCTTCAGTCATCAAAATAAACTATCATCAAATGTAGCTAATTTTAGTTGAGGAAGTTACAGAGTACATATATAACTTTTCAAAAGTATAACAGATAAGAACTTATGAGAAAACTACCATCATCTATCATTTATTGATAACGGTTTTTAACTATTATCAATTAGTGTTACCATTAATCATTTATTGATAATTGAACACTTTAATCATATTTACATTGATGTGTTTGATGATTTAACTGCTTGACTGATTTGCAATTTTATGCTAATATATGCCATGTTCATTTTGACATGTATGCAGTGCATTTTAATGTTTATTTAGGTAAATATTACTGTTGATTACTGTGTAGTACATCTCTCACACTTACTTCACTGCTGTCGCCAGGTACTACTTGAATATTATTTTCAGTTGTCTTTCACTGCTGAGGTTAAACTATACACATTGGATAGCGTAGACTGTCAGTAGTTAACTCTTGTCTTTCTAGCTTAGATCTGATTTTTGATATATACATAGGAGCTTACCTGAATATAGTCATTTGCAATTATGGCCTTACGTTACCGGAATCTCGAAGAGGATATGAAGGCGCACGCAGATTTCTCAGAGTCCGCGAGAGGGTGGGGCATAAGAAAAGGCTTAGAGAGGGAGCAACTAGAAACATATATCATAGCTGAGTTAGAATGGTGGGACCAAGAAGAAGAAATTATGTTTAAAGAAAATGATGAGTTCTTTGGAGCACAAGAGCGTAGCAAAACTGAAGAAGCAGAGATTAATAAACAGCATATGGAAGTAGTCAATGCAGAGAAGCTAACCTTTCTAGCGGAACATAAGGTAGGAAATATGGATGCTCACCCAACCAGGAAGGAAGGGACATCATTGCCACCCACCGCAGAATCAGAGGTAGTGGACCAGGAACTACAGGTTCTCAATCGACCCAGTCCTAAACGGAAAAGAGGGAAGAAAAAACGTGCCAAGGGCATTTCAAACAGTCACAAACGTGATAACTGTTTGGACCACGGAAATTGTGGTCTCACTGGTTTGCCAGTACAGGACCTTCAGGAAAACCACTTGACTTCTATGAGAAATGAATCTCGAGAGAAAGAGGAACTGAAGACAACCTTTAATGAGGTCGCAGGCGGAGACCTAGCCGATTCTCACATTCCCTTCTGTTCACAGAATCATGAAGTGGAATTACATCTGACTGAAATAGGGAGGATGGAAGTAACTGAATCCCAGGTGAATTTCATTACTGCAACGCGGGAAGAATCACTAATTATCAGTTCAGATAATTTGCCTACTAACAGTTACCCAGAGGACAACTGTTTGTACCACAAGATTTGTGGTTTAACTGGTCCGCCAGTACAAGACTCCCAGGAATCTCATTTTACTTCAACGAGAGGTGAAACTCAAGAGGAAGATGACCTGAGGACATCTTTTAAGGAGGTCGGAGATCGAAAGGTAACCGACTTTATTATTCCCTTCAGCCCAGACGAGGAAGAAGTGGGATTAAATTTGACTGACAGTGGGATGAAGGATGACCCGGAACCCTTTGTGATCTTTGAGGCTGCAGCTCAGGAAAAGACACTAGACATCAGTTCAAATGATTTACGTAGTGTGATGGATTGTGTAGACACCAGCCCATCACAGGATTTACCTCAACTGGACTTAGCCCATGAAAGCACGACCAGAGAGGAACATCCAGACCAGGAAACATTTCCAGTTGTTATCTCGGAGCATACCAGTTCGGAGACTCAGGAAACACCGGGAATTGTTAGGAGCCAGAATATGGACTCTGATATTGTGCAGACAACATTGTCTGTAGTTACTAAAGAAGAAAATTCTTTGCAAAAGATGGAGGAAGAAACGCCTATCATCTCATTAGCTGAAGTTATCAGGGAATTCCAGCACAAGGGACCTGAAGTAACAGAAGTCAAGAGTGGTTTGGAATCAACATTCTTAGGACTCAATCTACCCTTCAGTCAGGTCGATTTGATAGGAGTAGATCAGCTAGTTGTGGATACTTTATTCCAAAGTAACTCCACTTACCGCCCTGGAGTAACTATGTTATTTCTCAAGGCTGGACAACTTGGCACACTAAATTTCCAATTTCTAGCACGGTTTTCACACGAAACTCTACTGCAGAGAAACTCAGCCCGTTAACTGATTATCAGGGGAAGAAACCGCGACACCGAGGAGGGAAAATTGTTACGCCCAACTTTGAAGGAGGAAAGCGCCAGTTGAATTTACATCATGGGACCATGATGTGTAACATTATTCCTTTCAAAAGGAAGCTATTGATGGATCAGTTAAAAATCTATAAAGGACGGAGGAAAATCACGGAGACAAGCTTTGCTGTGGCCAGGTTATGCAAGACCTCACTACGGGTACATCCTCGGCTGAAAGGAGTAAATCACGTGAGTGAATGGTGTAAAACAATTGCTGCCCAGAGGCGTAGAAGAATCCCGTTGATTGTGATCTTTCCTAGAGGGATAAAATTACAACCTCCTGACAATTACCGGATTTTACCAAGCTATTGCATGGAATCCCGGCCGAAAACCAGGTACAAGGACCTATCCAGAGTATCCTTCGATAATGGAAATGGGACGTCTTTATGCAGAGGCAGGACAACCCACTGCCACAAGGAATATTGGAAACCTTTAGGCAGATACAGAACGGAGAGTGCTTAGGCATTATTCTGGGATGTACGGCGTGCTTTGACAAAAGATTTCTGGCAGAAACTTTTTTTTAAGGGGAAAGCTCTGTCACGAATTGGCAGCCTTTACTTCCCAGAACAATTTTCGGTTCACTTTTGATGGGCCATGTAGAGGATCAACAGACGAACAAAACCGTTTTCTCTATATTCAAGGCTATACTGTCTTGACGTAAGCTTGCAAAACTTGCAAGTAAACAAACCACCAGGAATGGCTTTCTATTTGGGAAGTTAATTTGACACCAGTACCGGTCACCCCCAGATCAGTTTCACAGTCTTATCAATCCAGCCAGACGGGAGGGCAGACTCAGGGGACTGAATAGTAATTAAAACCAACCAGGCATGACGCAAGCAAACCTAGTTTACCAACAGAGTTGTAAACTGGCTGTTGACCATCAGAACCTAATTGTTCCCTTGACATGACACCTGATAAGAATAGCTAGGAAATCGCCCAACCGCGATGGATGACCCCATCTGGTAGAGACTAGAGGCGCAAGGTGTGAAATCACTGATAAGACTCAGTGGGCTAATAATTGTCAGACCCACAGGTGTGATGGCCAATTGCAGTGTTAATTGCAATTACCGTCCGGTGGAGATAAGAAGAATTTATGATGGGAATGCCAAGGAGATAATACGGTCTGCTTGACTCAGCTTAAATAAGGGTCCCTAGCCTGTTTTATGTTAGATTAAGTCTGACTTCAGAACAGGTAGGCAGCCAGCTCAATGTTTGGTAGTCATATGTATGATTCTTATGTTGCTAGATCTAACTAGGAGAATTATTTCTTAGTAACTAGTCAGTCTATATCGGACATAGGTTATTTCAATAAATATCATTGTCTAAGTATACTTTGAGGTGTCTTGGTAGATGCTGGTCATTTCTTTGTAAACTAGACTAGTCTCTTTTTGGTGTGTACATTTGTTGTACAGAATATAGTCAACTGTCTATTTATTTAATTCTTACAACAGCAGTAACTAAGTGGTGATCAAACCGCGCAGCTCAGCGAATATGGCTGGTCTGTGGGGTAACTTCAATTAGACTTGTTGTATATCTCATTTTGTAGCTATACAATATTAGTACTCATTAATAATGCCTGATGCTATTATGTTGAGTATCATTAGATGTCCATCTTGAAGTAATATAATGTTTACGGATATGTTGGATGTATGTATGTGTAATTTCATAAACTAACTAGTGCATTATGCTATGATGTTAAAGTATCATAATATGTCTAGTTTAATTAATGTTTTATGGGTATTTCATGTTTGGTATATTGATTTGTCATATGCAAGCCTATCAATATGAAGTGTTATATTATGGTGTGCGCATTGGCACACTAACCATCGATTGTCTGCGCATTGGCACATTGGCCAATGATTGTGTTGGAAGCAGAGGTGTAATGGTACAGACCTTACCCACAATTGGTATATGGTGCTAAACCTTCTCAGTGTATTGTGGGCGTGCGTCCACGGTAATGCATGGAAACCTGGCACAGCTACTGGTCACGGCTTGTAAGCCCGGATGACCCGGCATTATTATAATACCATTACCGATCCTGTGAGCTGCTAAACTAACATTGGACGGAGTGGCTGTACGACACAGAATTTCTGTATTAGCGACATGGACATGGGGCGGCAGAAATGTAATCATTACAGGCGTGTGAGACAATTGAAAAGCCCGTCCCAGACTAAAGACAGTAGGGAGAAGGAGGATGGTGAACACAGCAGAGCTGGAAGATAAACTTGGCCAGACTGGTCATTGTATATGTTTGTGTTATGATATGTTTAATTAGGATTGCGCTGATGTAGAACTGGTATAACACATTCTTGACTTTCTTTCAAGCTCTCACAAGGAGCACCTATGTTGTAGATCTCAAGAACGAGTGACGACTAGGAGTGTCAGGACTGGCAGGATCGTCAGAATACCGGCAAGCTGTTTTCTTTTTGTGTCTACTGGAGAGTGGGGATCTGGACCACAGATCCAGATAGAGCAAGTAACAAGTAAAGTTACGTAATGTATGTCATCAATATCAATATGTATATGATTTCATCATCCTCATATTGAACCATCAGATGTCTATGATTATGATTAATAAATAAATGTTGTAGTATTGTAACTCATAGTTCGGTCGTTATATTTTAATTCCAATTGTGCATACGTGTTGTGTGTGTACATTGGTGGGGGTTCACTTACACACCAAGGAAGGGAGCAGTCAGGGAGAAAAACCTGTACTGAGATAGTCGTCTATATTCATATATTTAGACTTAAACATCTATCTTAGCTAAACTTCTCTTTCCTATACCTTGGCGAATATTCAGCACAGTTCATTTCATTTTGTAACGAGCCACTTGGAGTTGTACGTTGGATATTCATGGGCCTAATCTATAGTTCAGCCATATAGATTTTGTCCCTAGTCAGTTTCTGACTATTTAGGGTTGCTCGCCAGTGAATAATATTTTCATCTAGCCGGTGGGGCACCCCGACTTCTGACAGATTGGGCTTCTCGTACGGTATTTGAATTCGGACTTCTCGCTTTCAATAGACTCCGGTACTAGACCCTAGACATACGAATTTAAAAGTTAACTCTTGTAATCTTCAGTCATCAAAATAAACTATCATCAAATGTAGCTAATTTTAGTTGAGGAAGTTACAGAGTACATATATAACTTTTCAAAAGTATAACAGATAAGAACTTATGAGAAAACTACCATCATCTATCATTTATTGATAACGGTTTTTAACTATTATCAATTAGTGTTACCATTAATCATTTATTGATAATTGAACACTTTAATCATATTTACATTGATGTGTTTGATGATTTAACTGCTTGACTGATTTGCAATTTTATGCTAATATATGCCATGTTCATTTTGACATGTATGCAGTGCATTTTAATGTTTATTTAGGTAAATATTACTGTTGATTACTGTGTAGTACATCTCTCACACTTACTTCACTGCTGTCGCCAGGTACTACTTGAATATTATTTTCAGTTGTCTTTCACTGCTGAGGCTAAACTATACACATTGGATAGCGTAGACTGTCAGTAGTTAACTCTTGTCTTTCTAGCTTAGATCTGATTTTTGATATATACATAGGAGCTTACCTGAATATAGTCATTTGCAATTATGGCCTTACGTTACCGGAATCTCGAAGAGGATATGAAGGCGCACGCATATTTCTCAGAGTCCGCGAGAGGGTGGGGCATAAGAAAAGGCTTAGAGGGGGAGCAACTAGAAACATATATCATAGCTGAGTTAGAATGGTGGGACCAAGAAGAAGAAATTATGTTTAAAGAAAATGATGAGTTCTTTGGAGCACAAGAGCGTAGCAAAACTGAAAAAGCAGAGATTAATAAACAGCATATGGAAGTAGTCAATGCAGAGAAGCTAACCTTTCTAGCGGAACATAAGGTAGGAAATATGGATGCTCACCCAAACAGGAAGGGAGGGACATCTTTGCCACCCACCGCAGAATCAGAGGTAGTGGACCAGGAACTACAGGTTCTCAATCGACCCAGTCCTAAACGGAAAAGAGGGAAGAAAAAACGTGCCAAGGGCATTTCAAACAGTCACAAACGTGATAACTGTTTGGACCACGGAAATTGTGGTCTCACTGGTTTGCCAGTACAGGACCTTCAGGAAAACCACTTGACTTCTATGAGAAATGAATCTCGAGAGAAAGAGGAACTGAAGACAACCTTTAATGAGGTCGCAGGCGGAGACCTAGCCGATTCTCACATTCCCTTCTGTTCACAGAATCATGAAGTGGAATTACATCTGACTGAAATAGGGAGGATGGAAGTAACTGAATCCCAGGTGAATTTCATTACTGCAACGCGGGAAGAATCACTAATTATCAGTTCAGATAATTTGCCTACTAACAGTTACCCAGAGGACAACTGTTTGTACCACAAGATTTGTGGTTTAACTGGTCCGCCAGTACAAGACTCCCAGGAATCTCATTTTACTTCAACGAGAGGTGAAACTCAAGAGGAAGATGACCTGAGGACATCTTTTAAGGAGGTCGGAGATCGAAAGGTAACCGACTTTATTATTCCCTTCAGCCCAGACGAGGAAGAAGTGGGATTAAATTTGACTGACAGTGGGATGAAGGATGACCCGGAACCCTTTGTGATCTTTGAGGCTGCAGCTCAGGAAAAGACACTAGACATCAGTTCAAATGATTTACGTAGTGTGATGGATTGTGTAGACACCAGCCCATCACAGGATTTACCTCAACTGGACTTAGCCCATGAAAGCACGACCAGAGAGGAACATCCAGACCAGGAAACATTTCCAGTTGTTATCTCGGAGCATACCAGTTCGGAGACTCAGGAAACACCGGGAATTGTTAGGAGCCAGAATATGGACTCTGATATTGTGCAGACAACATTGTCTGTAGTTACTAAAGAAGAAAATTCTTTGCAAAAGATGGAGGAAGAAACGCCTATCATCTCATTAGCTGAAGTTATCAGGGAATTCCAGCACAAGGGACCTGAAGTAACAGAAGTCAAGAGTGGTTTGGAATCAAAATTCTTAGGACTCAATCTACCCTTCAGTCAGGTCGATTTGATAGGAGTAGATCAGCTAGTTGTGGATACTTTATTCCAAAGTAACTCCACTTACCGCCCTGGAGTAACTATGTTATTTCTCAAGGCTGGACAACTTGGCACACTAAATTTCCAATTTCTAGCACGGTTTTCACACGAAACTCTACTGCAGAGAAACTCAGCCCGTTAACTGATTATCAGGGGAAGAAACCGCGACACCGAGGAGGGAAAATTGTTACGCCCAACTTTGAAGGAGGAAAGCGCCAGTTGAATTTACATCATGGGACCATGATGTGTAACATTATTCCTTTCAAAAGGAAGCTATTGATGGATCAGTTAAAAATCTATAAAGGACGGAGGAAAATCACGGAGACAAGCTTTGCTGTGGCCAGGTTATGCAAGACCTCACTACGGGTACATCCTCGGCTGAAAGGAGTAAATCACGTGAGTGAATGGTGTAAAACAATTGCTGCCCAGAGGCGTAGAAGAATCCCGTTGATTGTGATCTTTCCTAGAGGGATAAAATTACAACCTCCTGACAATTACCGGATTTTACCAAGCTATTGCATGGAATCCCGGCCGAAAACCAGGTACAAGGACCTATCCAGAGTATCCTTCGATAATGGAAATGGGACGTCTTTATGCAGAGGCAGGACAACCCACTGCCACAAGGAATATTGGAAACCTTTAGGCAGATACAGAACGGAGAGTGCTTAGGCATTATTCTGGGATGTACGGCGTGCTTTGACAAAAGATTTCTGGCAGAAACTTTTTTTTAAGGGGAAAGCTCTGTCACGAATTGGCAGCCTTTACTTCCCAGAACAATTTTCGGTTCACTTTTGATGGGCCATGTAGAGGATCAACAGACGAACAAAACCGTTTTCTCTATATTCAAGGCTATACTGTCTTGACGTAAGCTTGCAAAACTTGCAAGTAAACAAACCACCAGGAATGGCTTTCTATTTGGGAAGTTAATTTGACACCAGTACCGGTCACCCCCAGATCAGTTTCACAGTCTTATCAATCCAGCCAGACGGGAGGGCAGACTCAGGGGACTGAATAGTAATTAAAACCAACCAGGCATGACGCAAGCAAACCTAGTTTACCAACAGAGTTGTAAACTGGCTGTTGACCATCAGAACCTAATTGTTCCCTTGACATGACACCTGATAAGAATAGCTAGGAAATCGCCCAACCGCGATGGATGACCCCATCTGGTAGAGACTAGAGGCGCAAGGTGTGAAATCACTGATAAGACTCAGTGGGCTAATAATTGTCAGACCCACAGGTGTGATGGCCAATTGCAGTGTTAATTGCAATTACCGTCCGGTGGAGATAAGAAGAATTTATGATGGGAATGCCAAGGAGATAATACGGTCTGCTTGACTCAGCTTAAATAAGGGTCCCTAGCCTGTTTTATGTTAGATTAAGTCTGACTTCAGAACAGGTAGGCAGCCAGCTCAATGTTTGGTAGTCATATGTATGATTCTTATGTTGCTAGATCTAACTAGGAGAATTATTTCTTAGTAACTAGTCAGTCTATATCGGACATAGGTTATTTCAATAAATATCATTGTCTAAGTATACTTTGAGGTGTCTTGGTAGATGCTGGTCATTTCTTTGTAAACTAGACTAGTCTCTTTTTGGTGTGTACATTTGTTGTACAGAATATAGTCAACTGTCTATTTATTTAATTCTTACAACAGCAGTAACTAAGTGGTGATCAAACCGCGCAGCTCAGCGAATATGGCTGGTCTGTGGGGTAACTTCAATTAGACTTGTTGTATATCTCATTTTGTAGCTATACAATATTAGTACTCATTAATAATGCCTGATGCTATTATGTTGAGTATCATTAGATGTCCATCTTGAAGTAATATAATGTTTACGGATATGTTGGATGTATGTATGTGTAATTTCATAAACTAACTAGTGCATTATGCTATGATGTTAAAGTATCATAATATGTCTAGTTTAATTAATGTTTTATGGGTATTTCATGTTTGGTATATTGATTTGTCATATGCAAGCCTATCAATATGAAGTGTTATATTATGGTGTGCGCATTGGCACACTAACCATCGATTGTCTGCGCATTGGCACATTGGCCAATGATTGTGTTGGAAGCAGAGGTGTAATGGTACAGACCTTACCCACAATTGGTATATGGTGCTAAACCTTCTCAGTGTATTGTGGGCGTGCGTCCACGGTAATGCATGGAAACCTGGCACAGCTACTGGTCACGGCTTGTAAGCCCGGATGACCCGGCATTATTATAATACCATTACCGATCCTGTGAGCTGCTAAACTAACATTGGACGGAGTGGCTGTACGACACAGAATTTCTGTATTAGCGACATGGACATGGGGCGGCAGAAATGTAATCATTACAGGCGTGTGAGACAATTGAAAAGCCCGTCCCAGACTAAAGACAGTAGGGAGAAGGAGGATGGTGAACACAGCAGAGCTGGAAGATAAACTTGGCCAGACTGGTCATTGTATATGTTTGTGTTATGATATGTTTAATTAGGATTGCGCTGATGTAGAACTGGTATAACACATTCTTGACTTTCTTTCAAGCTCTCACAAGGAGCACCTATGTTGTAGATCTCAAGAACGAGTGACGACTAGGAGTGTCAGGACTGGCAGGATCGTCAGAATACCGGCAAGCTGTTTTCTTTTTGTGTCTACTGGAGAGTGGGGATCTGGACCACAGATCCAGATAGAGCAAGTAACAAGTAAAGTTACGTAATGTATGTCATCAATATCAATATGTATATGATTTCATCATCCTCATATTGAACCATCAGATGTCTATGATTATGATTAATAAATAAATGTTGTAGTATTGTAACTCATAGTTCGGTCGTTATATTTTAATTCCAATTGTGCATACGTGTTGTGTGTGTACATTGGTGGGGGTTCACTTACACACCAAGGAAGGGAGCAGTCAGGGAGAAAAACCTGTACTGAGATAGTCGTCTATATTCATATATTTAGACTTAAACATCTATCTTAGCTAAACTTCTCTTTCCTATACCTTGGCGAATATTCAGCACAGTTCATTTCATTTTGTAACGAGCCACTTGGAGTTGTACGTTGGATATTCATGGGCCTAATCTATAGTTCAGCCATATAGATTTTGTCCCTAGTCAGTTTCTGACTATTTAGGGTTGCTCGCCAGTGAATAATATTTTCATCTAGCCGGTGGGGCACCCCGACTTCTGACAGATTGGGCTTCTCGTACGGTATTTGAATTCGGACTTCTCGCTTTCAATAGACTCCGGTACTAGACCCTAGACATACGAATTTAAAAGTTAACTCTTGTAATCTTCAGTCATCAAAATAAACTATCATCAAATGTAGCTAATTTTAGTTGAGGAAGTTACAGAGTACATATATAACTTTTCAAAAGTATAACAGATAAGAACTTATGAGAAAACTACCATCATCTATCATTTATTGATAACGGTTTTTAACTATTATCAATTAGTGTTACCATTAATCATTTATTGATAATTGAACACTTTAATCATATTTACATTGATGTGTTTGATGATTTAACTGCTTGACTGATTTGCAATTTTATGCTAATATATGCCATGTTCATTTTGACATGTATGCAGTGCATTTTAATGTTTATTTAGGTAAATATTACTGTTGATTACTGTGTAGTACATCTCTCACACTTACTTCACTGCTGTCGCCAGGTACTACTTGAATATTATTTTCAGTTGTCTTTCACTGCTGAGGCTAAACTATACACATTGGATAGCGTAGACTGTCAGTAGTTAACTCTTGTCTTTCTAGCTTAGATCTGATTTTTGATATATACATAGGAGCTTACCTGAATATAGTCATTTGCAATTATGGCCTTACGTTACCGGAATCTCGAAGAGGATATGAAGGCGCACGCATATTTCTCAGAGTCCGCGAGAGGGTGGGGCATAAGAAAAGGCTTAGAGGGGGAGCAACTAGAAACATATATCATAGCTGAGTTAGAATGGTGGGACCAAGAAGAAGAAATTATGTTTAAAGAAAATGATGAGTTCTTTGGAGCACAAGAGCGTAGCAAAACTGAAAAAGCAGAGATTAATAAACAGCATATGGAAGTAGTCAATGCAGAGAAGCTAACCTTTCTAGCGGAACATAAGGTAGGAAATATGGATGCTCACCCAAACAGGAAGGGAGGGACATCTTTGCCACCCACCGCAGAATCAGAGGTAGTGGACCAGGAACTACAGGTTCTCAATCGACCCAGTCCTAAACGGAAAAGAGGGAAGAAAAAACGTGCCAAGGGCATTTCAAACAGTCACAAACGTGATAACTGTTTGGACCACGGAAATTGTGGTCTCACTGGTTTGCCAGTACAGGACCTTCAGGAAAACCACTTGACTTCTATGAGAAATGAATCTCGAGAGAAAGAGGAACTGAAGACAACCTTTAATGAGGTCGCAGGCGGAGACCTAGCCGATTCTCACATTCCCTTCTGTTCACAGAATCATGAAGTGGAATTACATCTGACTGAAATAGGGAGGATGGAAGTAACTGAATCCCAGGTGAATTTCATTACTGCAACGCGGGAAGAATCACTAATTATCAGTTCAGATAATTTGCCTACTAACAGTTACCCAGAGGACAACTGTTTGTACCACAAGATTTGTGGTTTAACTGGTCCGCCAGTACAAGACTCCCAGGAATCTCATTTTACTTCAACGAGAGGTGAAACTCAAGAGGAAGATGACCTGAGGACATCTTTTAAGGAGGTCGGAGATCGAAAGGTAACCGACTTTATTATTCCCTTCAGCCCAGACGAGGAAGAAGTGGGATTAAATTTGACTGACAGTGGGATGAAGGATGACCCGGAACCCTTTGTGATCTTTGAGGCTGCAGCTCAGGAAAAGACACTAGACATCAGTTCAAATGATTTACGTAGTGTGATGGATTGTGTAGACACCAGCCCATCACAGGATTTACCTCAACTGGACTTAGCCCATGAAAGCACGACCAGAGAGGAACATCCAGACCAGGAAACATTTCCAGTTGTTATCTCGGAGCATACCAGTTCGGAGACTCAGGAAACACCGGGAATTGTTAGGAGCCAGAATATGGACTCTGATATTGTGCAGACAACATTGTCTGTAGTTACTAAAGAAGAAAATTCTTTGCAAAAGATGGAGGAAGAAACGCCTATCATCTCATTAGCTGAAGTTATCAGGGAATTCCAGCACAAGGGACCTGAAGTAACAGAAGTCAAGAGTGGTTTGGAATCAAAATTCTTAGGACTCAATCTACCCTTCAGTCAGGTCGATTTGATAGGAGTAGATCAGCTAGTTGTGGATACTTTATTCCAAAGTAACTCCACTTACCGCCCTGGAGTAACTATGTTATTTCTCAAGGCTGGACAACTTGGCACACTAAATTTCCAATTTCTAGCACGGTTTTCACACGAAACTCTACTGCAGAGAAACTCAGCCCGTTAACTGATTATCAGGGGAAGAAACCGCGACACCGAGGAGGGAAAATTGTTACGCCCAACTTTGAAGGAGGAAAGCGCCAGTTGAATTTACATCATGGGACCATGATGTGTAACATTATTCCTTTCAAAAGGAAGCTATTGATGGATCAGTTAAAAATCTATAAAGGACGGAGGAAAATCACGGAGACAAGCTTTGCTGTGGCCAGGTTATGCAAGACCTCACTACGGGTACATCCTCGGCTGAAAGGAGTAAATCACGTGAGTGAATGGTGTAAAACAATTGCTGCCCAGAGGCGTAGAAGAATCCCGTTGATTGTGATCTTTCCTAGAGGGATAAAATTACAACCTCCTGACAATTACCGGATTTTACCAAGCTATTGCATGGAATCCCGGCCGAAAACCAGGTACAAGGACCTATCCAGAGTATCCTTCGATAATGGAAATGGGACGTCTTTATGCAGAGGCAGGACAACCCACTGCCACAAGGAATATTGGAAACCTTTAGGCAGATACAGAACGGAGAGTGCTTAGGCATTATTCTGGGATGTACGGCGTGCTTTGACAAAAGATTTCTGGCAGAAACTTTTTTTTTAAGGGGAAAGCTCTGTCACGAATTGGCAGCCTTTACTTCCCAGAACAATTTTCGGTTCACTTTTGATGGGCCATGTAGAGGATCAACAGACGAACAAAACCGTTTTCTCTATATTCAAGGCTATACTGTCTTGACGTAAGCTTGCAAAACTTGCAAGTAAACAAACCACCAGGAATGGCTTTCTATTTGGGAAGTTAATTTGACACCAGTACCGGTCACCCCCAGATCAGTTTCAAAGTCTTATCAATCCAGCCAGATGGGAGGGCAGACTCAGGGGACTGAATAGTAATTAAAACCAACCAGGCATGACGCAAGCAAACCTAGTTTACCAACAGAGTTGTAAACTGGCTGTTGACCATCAGAACCTAATTGTTCCCTTGACATGACACCTGATAAGAATAGCTAGGAAATCGCCCAACCGCGATGGATGACCCCATCTGGTAGAGACTAGAGGCGCAAGGTGTGAAATCACTGATAAGACTCAGTGGGCTAATAATTGTCAGACCCACAGGTGTGATGGCCAATTGCAGTGTTAATTGCAATTACCGTCCGGTGGAGATAAGAAGAATTTATGATGGGAATACCAAGGAGATAATACGGTCTGCTTGACTCAGCTTAAATAAGGGTCCCTAGACTGTTTTATGTTAGATTAAGTCTGACTTCAGAACAGGTAGGCAGCCAGCTCAATGTTTGGTAGTCATATGTATGATTCTTATGTTGCTAGATCTAACTAGGAGAATTATTTCTTAGTAACTAGTCAGTCTATATCGGACATAGGTTATTTCAATAAATATCATTGTCTAAGTATACTTTGAGGTGTCTTGGTAGATGCTGGTCATTTCTTTGTAAACTAGACTAGTCTCTTTTTGGTGTGTACATTTGTTGTACAGAATATAGTCAACTGACTATTTATTTAATTCTTACAACAGCAGTAACTAAGTGGTGATCAAACCGCGCAGCTCAGCGAATATGGCTGGTCTGTGGGGTAACTTCAATTAGACTTGTTGTATATCTCATTTTGTAGCTATACAACATTAGTACTCATTAATAATGCCTGATGCTATTATGTTGAGTATCATTAGATGTCCATCTTGAAGTAATATAATGTTTACGGATATGTTGGATGTATGTATGTGTAATTTCATAAACTAACTAGTGCATTATGCTATGATGTTAAAGTATCATAATATGTCTAGTTTAATTAATGTTTTATGGGTATTTCATGTTTGGTATATTGATTTGTCATATGCAAGCCTATCAATATGAAGTGTTATATTATGGTGTGCGCATTGGCACACTAACCATCGATTGTCTGCGCATTGGCACATTGGCCAATGATTGTGTCGGAAGCAGAGGTGTAATGGTACAGACCTTACCCACAATTGGTATATGGTGCTAAACCTTCTCAGTGTATTGTGGGCGTGCGTCCACGGTAATGCATGGAAACCTGGCACAGCTACTGGTCACGGCTTGTAAGCCCGGATGACCCGGCATTATTATAATACCATTACCGATCCTGTGAGCTGCTAAACTAACATTGGACGGAGCGGCTGTACGACACAGAATTTCTGTATTAGCGACATGGACATGGGGCGGCAGATATGTAATCATTACAGGCGTGTGAGACAATTGAAAAGCCCGTCCCAGACTAAAGACAGTAGGGAGAAGGAGGATGGTGAACACAGCAGAGCTGGAAGATAAACTTGGCCAGACTGGTCATTGTATATGTTTGTGTTATGATATGTTTAATTAGGATTGCGCTGATGTAGAACTGGTATAACACATTCTTGACTTTCTTTCAAGCTCTCACAAGGAGCACCTTTGTTGTAGATCTCAAGAACGAGTGACGACTAGGAGTGTCAGGACTGGCAGGATCGTCAGAATACCGGCAAGCTGTTTTCTTTTTGTGTCTACTGGAGAGTGGGGATCTGGACCACAGATCCAGATAGAGCAAGTAACAAGTAAAGTTACGTAATATTTGTCATCAATATCAATATGTATATGATTTCATCATCCTCATATTGAACCATCAGATGTCTATGATTATGATTAATAAATAAATGTTGTAGTATTGTAACTCATAGTTCGGTCGTTATATTTTAATTCCAATTGTGCATACGTGTTGTGTGTGTACATTGGTGGGGGTTCACTTACACACCAAGGAAGGGAGCAGTCAGGAAGAAAAACCTGTACTGAGATAGTCGTCTATATTCATATATTTAGACTTAAACATCTATCTTAGCTAAACTTCTCTTTCCTATTCCTTGGCAAATATTCAGCACAGTTCATTTCATTTTGTAACGAGCCACTTGGAGCTGTACGTTGGATATTCATGGGCCTAATCTATAGTTCAGCCATATAGATTTTGTCCCTAGTCAGTTTCTGACTATTTAGGGTTGCTCGCCAGTGAATAATATTTTCATCTAGCCGGTGGGGCACCCCGACTTCTGACACAGCAATGATTAACCCCTGGGCGGGTCTTTGACTGCCGCCTTTAGGTAGGCACTTGATAGAAGCCAGCCACACAGCAATGATTCACCCCTGGGCGGGCCTTTGACTGCCGCCTTTAGGTAGGTACTTGATAGAAACCGACGCCTGTATGCCGCAAATAGACACCTCTGGACGGCGACTCTTGATAACAACTATGCCAAAATTCTTGCAGGCGTTATAGGCGCAGCCATATACCAATCTCGTCCGACCGTTCAATATAAGTGTAGAACCGTGCCGTAATCTTGTCTCTGGCAATCATTACAGAATTTTCAAAACGGCCAGAGTTTTGCCCTGTACAATCGTCGTATAGGTTCCAATATGTGCAGTTTGTGGAGGTACTTCGTGTTCCACGACAATCCAGGACTTCACATTCGCTGTCTACGGCACCAAATTACCTCTTTAACAGTGTAGGAGGTAATGACATTCAGGCCAAACATAACACCAGACGACAATCCAACTCCATCAGCCTTTTGACTTGTTAGTTTATTATCATAACCATTACAATGTAGGACTGACAAATCCTCAGTACAATCATTCATGATGAAATTACAACAGAGGTCCTCTCACATTAAAGCTGGCATCCAAACACTTCTTGTGACCTCCGTCTCTGATGGAGTCGTAGTAACTAACTGTCCCCTACCCTGTCGTCACAGCATGACAAATCCCTAGCTACCCCCCAGCAGAGTGCTCAGCCGTGCAATACTAAATAATCTTCCCCTTGCACACCAGCCAACACTCCCCTACAAACCTACTCTGTTATATGATTTCAAGTCTTTAGACTGCATTGCCTTGCACTAATGTTGTAGTCTGCGTTGCCTTGCAATAGTGTCGTAGCACTCCCTGTGGTGAGGGAGCCTGCTATCACACTTTAACAACAGGATGTCTTTTGCCCCGGAGCATAGGTGCCCTCAGTCCACAAAACCCCTTCAGCCATTGGATCACTATCTCCCTGGCTATCAACCAAGGGACGTTACTCCTTTAAAACCTCGTCCTGAAAATATGAAACAACTCTGGTATCTAACTATGTAAACAAGATGGTGTATTATACAAGATGAAAGAGGATGATGATGATGATGACTCCGAGAAAGGCCTCACTATATCGAGGTGAGACAAGACAGGGATGTGCGCGAACCGTCTCAGGGTAGAGGTATCATCACAGGGACAGGTCAAGAAGTTCACGCTACAGGTCAACTCGAGTACCGCCTCACCGCGTGTATCCAGTCTCTTGCCCGATCTTGTCTTCTCGAAGTTAACAGGATGGTGACCGGGTCGAATCATGGGTATCTGGAACCTCGTGTCTGCGATGACCTGAAAGACCGGCTCACCTATTGAATAGATATGTCCCAAAAGTCTCTGGTGTGGCCGGAGACCTGTAACCATCTGATGTTCCCCCTCAACGTAGCACGTAGATGGCTGAAAAGGGGAGAGTTCTCTATCTCCCAATATGCTGGCTAAAGTCAATCAAGTCACTGGTGGAGGAACTCTCCAGCATAATCATAAACAGAAGTCTGAGTGGCTGGGCACTTAGTAAAGATGGAATAGTTCGTTAACTGGAGGTGGCTCTGTAGAGAGTCTGCACATCTTGGACAATAACTTGACAAGTGTACTTGCCTTGGGTGGAAGATCATTACCCAAATAACAATTGAAACTATCGTGTTAGGGTCTGGTTATGTGAGTCTGGCAGAGTTGTAGCTGGTCCCAGATTCCAATGTAGACTCTCGGGGTTAGGTACACTCGGACATAAGTGCGGTGCCCCAAAGACTGCTCACAACTTCTCCTGCCGTGGTCCGTCTCACTGGACCCGTCACCAGATCTTAACTTAGCTCCCAGGAAGGTAGAACCTGGGGAAGAACAATACTCGGTGAAAATAGTGTGACTCAAGCTTACCTTCAGCTCATACACTCCTACCCATAGTCCCTCAGCAGGCGGATCCTACCCATAAAGATCTCGACTCCCTCATTGGCTGCTCACCTCTGCCAATGATGAACTCGGCCTAGGACAGGACGGGTAGCTGACTGAACGGCGTCATCTTCTCCGGACTGAAGTAGAGGTGGGCACGATGGTTTCTGTCTCATGTCGCTGAGAGGTTGTCCTATCCTGCAAACTGCTACATATCATATAGGGTTAGTGAGTTAGTGATACTCATAAGTAGAGTGGCCCTGAAGGAGGGCCGAAGGCATTATATCCGAAATCCCCTCCCAGTTATCCGCCATAGATTATGTCAGACCGTGCCGCAGGTACAATATTCAATAGATCCAATGGAGTATGCAGGGTGATTCCCCTGTAGCAGAAATCCACACTCCGCTCTCCCCTCCCTGGTCCCAGGTCGAGGCATTTAGAACAGTGTCCTGCTCAATATGAACAAGTCTGTCGCATCGGTCACTTCCCTCCTTGTCAACCTCTCAGGAATCCACTATATATTAAGCTGGTATTCCGTCGAGGGATACTAATTAAAAGACAGACGTGAGGAAAGCAAAGAAGAAAGTCAGTGGTCGCCCCACCATGTGACACGAAGATAGACTCCCGATACGACCTTGAATCGACCTCGGAGGTTTCGGCCGACCGGTGCAATCGAGTCGTCTTACTCGCCCAAGTTCATTGATATATCACCTGCTATATACAATGCGACTCCTTACTCTACTTCCGGTAGCGCTTCGGGTAACGGTTCGGCCATGCCGAACCGGCCGACACTCGAGTTTATGAAGTTGACCATGTTTGAACTCAAATTACAGGTCTCGTTTCCCTGAACCCGATTTGCCTGATCTACAGTGGCTGTAAATAAGCCGCGCGCTGCTAACCTACTAAATATCTTTGCAATACAAAGCTGGTTAACACGCATTTGCAACAGGTTTAAATTACAGGCGAAAACCACAAGCCTACAAATGTTCACACCTGACCTACTACCTTGCGACGGTCAATAAACGCGTCATAACAATCTCGCATTCCGAATCACTGACACCGCACTACTTAATAATAAGGCTTTACACATACCTTCAACAAACAGGCCAACAGTTGATATGGGAGCCGTTGCCAATTTCACAGGACATGATGTCTAAGTTCTCCAAAACTCATCAAGACATGTGTCGTCCCGCTCTCCATAACAAATCACAGGACCATAATGCTGTCTGTCTGCCGGCGAGTTCAGCTTACAACTGACTCTTTGTTTGCTGGACGTATCACTACGACTGCGCGCTGACTTTCGCACTCTGTGGTGGCGGAACTCAGTTTCCGACAATCTGTTTCTAGATTTTTCTTAAAGGGCGAGCAATCGCTATGGTCGTGGTTGAGTTATTTACTGGTTCTTTCCCTTCGATCAGTAAATTTTCACCCGGCTGCCAGATATCTCTACAGACATTTCACCAGGTAGAAAAATATCACGAGGTGAACCGACTGAGTTTCGGGACAACTAGGATAAAGCTTCAACACTCCTAATTGCACGCCTCCGTTCAGAACCGTATACACAACATGGAGTGTCGGGTTTCATGAGCTCCAAGCTCTCAATCAAATTAATCTAGATCACTTAGTACTTACAAATCAAAATACTTCTGTCACATTAAACGCCTTGGCAGTTTAGAATGAACTACAATGGAAGGCTAGGTTCCTGGAGAAAAAGTCAAAGGCAGAAATAAAGTTGGATATGTGTGAAGTGGGTTGGTGATATGAAGTGCGTTGTGGTAGAGAAACTAGAAGTAGACAGTCAAGATTTATTGGGCACGTTATGAGAAGAATAAACTAGTGAACTTGGTATCAACTGGCAAGATCGAGGGGGAAAATAACAAAGTTAAGGCACAGAAGTAATTATATGGATGGCTTCGTCACCTGCCATGGTCGAGACTAGAACACAGAGCTAATCTACGACACTGGTGATCGGGTGCGTTGGCCAGCATTTATTGATATGGCAGATGATGATGATAATGATTTAAAGTAGATTATGAAATAAAGTAGGTTGTAGTACAATATGGGTGGAATTATAGTGCGTGTCGGAAGATGGGCCGAGTTCGTCTCGCGACTATGGTCTAAGGGGGATTACTGAGCAATTTCTCACCAGAAGACCCCAGTAGAGATTAGCATCCCTTGCTATCTGCTATAAAAGTCTAGTATGCATGTATGCATGTGTGCATGTGTGCATGTATGCACGTGTGCATGTATGCATGTATGCACGTAGGCATGTGTGCATGTGTGCATGTATGTATGTATGTATGTATGTATGTATGTATGTATGTATGTATGTATGTATGTATGTATGTATGTATGTATGTATGTATGTATGTATGTATGTATGTATGTATGTATGTATGTATGTATGTATGTATGCATGTATGTATGTATGCATGCATGCATGCATGCATGCATGCATGCATGCATGCATGCATGCATGCATGCATGCATGCATGCATGTATGTATGTATGTATGTATGTATGTATGTATGTATGTATGTATGTATGTATGTATGTATGTATGTATGTATGTATGTATGTATGTATGTATGTATGTATGTATGTATGTATGTATGTATGTATGTATGTATGTATGTATGTATGTATGTATGTATGTATGTATGTATGTATGTATGTATGTATGTATGTATGTATGTATGTATGTATGTATGTATGTATGTATGTATGTATGTATGTATGTATGTATGTATGTATGTATGTATGTATGTATGTATGTATGTATGTATGTATGTATGTATGTATGTATGTATGTATGTATGTATGTATGTATGTATGTATGTATGTATGTATGTATGTATGTATGTATGTATGTATGTATGTATGTATGTATGTATGTATGTATGTATGTATGTATGTATGTATGTATGTATGTATGTATGTATGTATGTATGTATGTATGTATGTATGTATGTATGTATGTATGTATGTATGTATGTATGTATGTATGTATGTATGTATGTATGTATGTATGTATGTATGTATGTATGTATGTATGTATGTATGTATGTATGTATGTATGTATGTATGTGTATGTTGTTGTGTATGTATGTGTGTATGCATGTGTGTGCGCGCGTGCGTGCGTGCGTGCGTGCGTGTGCGCGCGTGTGTATGTGCGTGCGAGTGTGTGTGTATGCGTGTGTGTGTGTGTATGCGTGTGTGTGTATGTGTGTATGCATGTATGTTTGTGTATGTGACGCCAAGTGGAAAAGAATACAGTAAACTACACTGTGCTTTACGGTTTTCGAATAGAGAGCGTAACTCTGACTGTGTTCCGGCCAAGGCTGTAAAAAACAGGAAACCTCTCACATCCCCAAACTGATAAGAACCGGAAATGTAAAAAGAAAGAAATTGTTATAGAATTCTATATACAGAGGCTGCATTTATTCATATCCCTGCCTAATTCATTGAATGAAACTATGCGATTGTAATAGTAACTGTGAGTGTATAAACTAAACTTACACAGACTGAACTAACAAGCCAGGAACAAAACAAAAAGCTCTTTATTTAAGAAATTCTACAACCTCATTGCAACTAATGTTCATACAAACATTAAAGCATAATGCTAAACACTATAAACAACTTCAATCTAAAATCAAACACTAAAAATAGTGGTCCCTAGTTAATAACCAGACCTTTGACTTCAGTCTAAGCCAGGTCTAACTGGTACACCAAGTACAACAACCAGAGGGTTTAACACCTGAACTGAGTAGAATGTGACACCCAAACATACCAAAAACATGAGGTGCAACAAAAATATGAGACACCGCAAAAACTCATGTTATAACTAATAATAATAGGCTCAGCAAAAACCAATGATGGAAGTAGTAGCAAAACAATGTAAGGATTAGCAAAACAATGTAAGGACTAGGAAAGCAATGTAAGGATTAGCACACACACACACGCACACGCACACACACACACACACACACACACACACACACACACACACAAACAGAGCATCTGGCATGTGGTGATAAACATATATTATGATCGACTAATCGGTATTCGGTGAATGACATGGTACGTATCGCAGCTGCTGTAAGACGACATGACGAAACTCAGACATGGATCACGTAGAAGTTCTGGTCGAGAAAGACACCAACAAACGAAAGAATTCGGAACCTAGTAGGCCCGACCAACGACCGGTCTTTATCAGGACCAACATAAGACAAAAAGGAAATTACCAGGCACTACCAAAATAACCTTATCCGATAAAAATAGTGGACCCAATAAAACTAGTATAAATTAGGACTAACAATCCACACAACCACGGATCTCAAAATAACCAAGTCTGAGGAGGCAGGTTTAACGAGACTGAATTTGGAATTATTTGTTTGAAAAATTGGAATTGGCATTGGAATCGGACATGGAATTAGGACAACGAATTTAGATGCAGTTCCAGTTGTAGAAAAACAATAACAAAAACAACTTTCCACCATCGTTCAACCAGCCTCTGTGGCGTTGGTTATATTTGTAGTGGTTCATGGTGCGGAATAAGTTTGTCTAGTTTTCTGTGCCAGTGTTAGCTGGCGTTTCGGTTTCGAAGAGTTTATGCCTGTGACGTCATCTGGGGAATTGGCCGACGTGTTCTCCTTTGTGTCCGTCTCTTCTGGCGGTTTCTTTTGCCAGTTTTGGCTCCGCGTGCGTTTTGCTCGACTGGGTGCAGTCCTTAAATTGACTATTTTGTTTTTGGTCTTTTCGCCTATTAGTTTGTGTATTGTATCTAGAAGCTTTTCGATGGCTTCATTTTCTTCATTGCGCTTTTTTTCTCTTTCGAGTTTGAATGTGAGTTGCCTTTGCCTGTCGCATTTTACTTCCCGCTCTGTGTATTCCTCCATGGTCAATGGTGGGGAGTACAACTCTAGGCTTTCTTCAGAGTACACATTTATAGAAGACACACTTGAAAAGAATACTCCGGGCAAACCAAATCAGTGTATATTTTGTAGATTTCTTACATACGATTGAGCTCAACATGTGTTTCTATTCGTCAGCCATATGTCAAGAATGGAACCAGAGAAAAGAATAAGATTAAATAAAGAACCAGGAGTATGAATAAATTTGCCTTGATATCTATTTTGCAAGTTGCTGGATTATAGCTTTAATCGTGTTGAAGTTATGTCGCAAACAAGCGAAATGAAAAAGAATAATAAATTCTGCCCCTAAATGTCATTCGGCGGTAGAAATGTTTTATGTACCTCATCCTTGCAGCTGGGCCACAATGGGGTGACGGGGCTGTGTACTACTACAACACCGGCCTCCTTTACTTCCCAAGGCATTACTGGTCCTCATTTTAGGCTGGGCCGAATTGGGAGACCATGTCATTTCTTTAAAATCCGAATTCGATCAGCCGTGGATCGAACCGATGTCCACCAGGTCAGCAGGCGAGTGTCTTGCCATTACGCAACCGCGACTCCCTGAGAACTACACTATTAATCTACCATACTTGTCGCAAGAGGCGACTAATGAGGAGACTAGTGGCCTAATCACCTGGAAACCATTAGCTACATAATTCAACAACGGGTGTATTCAGGGCTTGGCTTGAGTTGATCGAATGCCCGTGCTTCATTCGGAGACGAAATTCAGATGAAGCTGAAGAAACTACATTAACGATACAGTGATAATTCAATGTAGGTGTGAATTGAAATGCGTGGTCCCAGCGTTAAAATTGACCTACATTTCAATGGTTACAGCAAACAATGATTAAATATTTCAAATGTTATACACAAAAGCCACAAACATTAGGTTACACAATTTATTGCCTGGCATATTTCGTTGCATCTCTCCAGGTGTGCAATCAAGAGTTATATAAACTGAAAAGTTTAAAACATTAAATTTTTTTTATACAGAGACTTACTAGAAAGTGCTATTTACGAGTAACATTTGTCCACATATTATAGCGATTCAGGTGATTTTCGATATAATATAAAATGAAAATCACTTGTGGAACAAAAGGACAAAAGACGGAATGGAAACTACATATCAAGGATTGAAGTCGCATTTATTATTTGTAATGTAGAAATAGCCGGCTTCATGGCTTAGAGGTTATGACTTTTCTCCGTAATCTCATATACTCTCGTGGGTAACGTGATGACGGTGAGAATCAGCAGTGGTTCGAATCGCATCGGTAACTTACGGGGTATGTGAGCCGGCCGCTCAGAAAGCAATGGCAAAATACTGAGCATAATCTTGCCAAGATATCAACATACAGCTGAAAGATGCTGGTTTTGACAGCGATGTCCTGTAATGGATATGCAAAAAAAAAAAAAAAAAATATATAGAAATAATGTATCCAGGTTGCGATATCTAGTAGGTCAATGGCCATCATCACTACTGAAATTGCTTCAGAAACTTCACAGTGAGATCGCACGCTTTGGCAGCGGTTGTTCTAAAGACTTTTCCCAAGGAAAAAACCCATGTGGAACTCCCTCGATGATCCACAGTTGAACTTTAACCCCAGCAGCACGCAGTTTTTCCGCATAGTCGACCCCACCTCCTCTCAAGGGGTCTAACTCTGCCAGGATAATTAGAGCAGATGGTGATGATGCTGTATTCGTTCTTGCCATGCCGTTGACTCTTGGATTGGTCAAAAGATCTGGAATTTGGTTGTAAGCATTGTCATATAAAAATTTAAGGGCGCCTTCGTTAAGACCCGGAACCTGTTTGAATTCCTGGACTGTCTCCTGTGACAAAGAGGTGTCTGCTAATGGGTAGACCAAGATCTGGAAATCCAAACCTGGTACTTCGTTGGTGACCCCAATAGCAAGCTGCCCACCAGCGCTGTCACCACCTACACCAACTTTACTGTTGGGCTTTCCTCCAACAGCTTCTTTGTTCTCCAACACCCATCTGGTCACCACTTCAGCATCTTCAAACGGTGCGTAAAGAGCATCAGGATTAGGCAGCAGGCGGTACTCGACATTGAGAACAATAGCTACAGAATCTCTAGCGATGATCTTTGCTATTGTCTCGTGGGTTTTCCTGGCACAAATGACCAAACCACCACCATGGAAGTAGATCAGGATAGCTGGAGCTTCTGGTCGAGAAGTTGGTTTGTAGACAGATGCAGGGATGCCCTCCAAGGTGTATGGAGACGGTACAATGATTTCTGTTTCTTCACCTTCGAAGTCTACTTCACCACCTAATGCTAAACACGCATTCATCGCTAGTTCTCTACACTTCTCTACGCTGAGTTCTCTATACTGCACCGGGCTTCCGGCTGAGAGTATTCTCCCATACTCTTTCGACTCTTCGTGTAACTTGTACTTGCCTTCAAATGGAGCCCATGGATCTGGTCCTGCCATGATGGTTACTTGGTTTTCTAAAGTGACAGAATAATTTGATATAGTTACAAGGCAGGATTGCAGACGTGGTAGAACACTAACGAATGAAATAGTTAGGGCAATTAGCTACAATGAAATAACATCATCTAACGGATAGAGCGTCCTACATGAGACATCGGGCAGAGATGGCCAGAGGGAGTAAACATTGGAGAAATCAAATATGATATTAGCACAAGCAACAAAACAAACGAAACAAATCATAAAATTATATCTTCCTCGTCTCTAGGACACCTCACGGCAACTGACAAAGGACAAAGGAAAAATAAAAACTGAAGATTGAAAATGATATTTTTCATGTTTTACGCATGAAATCAAGGCTTTATAAGAATCGAAATGTAATAAGTAAATAAGACTCTTTAGACACGTTGGGAATATATGGTTAGTTAATTGCATATCTTTACAGGATATGGCAGGCAACTCCAGAATTTCATGGCAGGTGTTACGTTCAGTAGTTTTCTATTGCTTTATGAAAGGGCGGCACCCATACCATTGTATGAAAAACAACACAATGGCGATCTGATGCTAAAAAGCTCGCAGCTGTACTTCGAAAGCGGTATGCGGGATTACGAATTGCGCCCGTAACCACTTCAGAACAGCACGGTTTAATATATGGTGCTAAAGACATATTCGAATAGACTCATCAGCACTGGCGGAGTCATGTGATCAATATATGGTGCTAAAGACATATTTGAATAGACCCATCATTTCTTTACACACACACACACACACACACACACACACACACACACACACACACACACACACACACACACAGAGAGAGAGAGAGAGAGAGAGAGAGAGACAGAGACAGAGAGAGAGAGAGAGAGAGAGAGAGAGAGAGAGAGCGAGATAATGATAACAGCTTACTCCTCTATCATTCTGTTCTGTCTGTTTATTAATAGAAAGCGCCATGTTCTCTACAGGACTTTGAATTTCTGGCTAAAAATTGAGATAGAAGCATGAAACGTTGCACACTTCAAATACTGTATGTGCCAATTTTGTGCACCAAAATGAAACAATCCTACCGCGCAAATAATATTCATTCATTCATTCATTCAATTCATTCATTCATTCATTCATTCATTCATTCATTCATTCATTCATTCATTCATTCATTCATTCATTCATTCATTCAGTAGCATGTCATTTGCAGAACCTCGCTCCAATAACAACCTTCCGGAAAACCTCTCAATCATAAGCAAGATGTCCCGCGTCCTATACACCCATCTGGAGATCATCCGCCACATCCAGCACCCATCTTCTCTTTGGCCTTCCTCTTCCTCTCTTCCCAGGCATAAACCCGTCCATTATTGTTCTCTCCAAACTTTCCTGACGTTTCAAGTGACCAAACTATTTCAATTTTCTTTGTTTTGAATAATATGGTTGACCTAAACCATTGAATTGGAGCGTTTAATCAATTCGCCTTATGAGCAGCGAATTGTGATATAATTTCTCGTTGCATAGAAGGAAACTGTCGTGAACATTGCATGCTTCTTTCCTTTCAATCCGGGTAACTTAATGGTCATAAGCCTGCCATTTATAGACTTCGGAGATTCAGCTAGTTTGGCAACCATGGACGACTTAATGTCAAATCCCACACAAGATTGGAGTCTTTCCTCGCTTTTCCTTCCACTCAAGAAGAATGTGTAGCCGGCACCCACTTTATAGATTTGGTCTTCTTAACTGCCGATGTCATTCTGCCGTAGAACCTCACCCTTGCAGCTGTGTACTACTACAAGACCGGCTTCCTTTACTTCCCAAGACGTTCCTGATCCACATTTTAAGCTGGACCGAACTGGGAGACCATGTCATTTCTTAGAATACGAGTTACAGCAAACAATGATTAAATATTTCGAATGTTATACACAGAAGCCACAAACATTAGGTTACACAATTTATTGCCTGGCATATTTCGCTGCATCTCTCCAGGTGTGCAATCAAGAGTTATATAAACTGAAAAGTTTAAAACATTAAAATTTTTTTATACAGAGACTTACTAGAAAGTGCTATTTACGATTAACATTTGTCCACATATTATAGCGATTCAGGTGATTTTCGATATAATATAAAATGAAAATCACTTGTGGAACAAAAGGACAAAAGACGGAATGGAAACTACATATCAAGGATTGATGTCGCATTTATTATTTGTAATGTAGAATAATGTATCCAGGTTGCGATATCTAGTAGGTCAATGGCCATCATCACTACTGAAATTGCTTCAGAAACTTCACAGTGAGATCGCACGCTTTGGTAGCGGTTGTTCTAAAGACTTTTCCCATAGTAAAAAACCCATGAAAAACTCCTTCGACGATCTCCTGTTGAACTTTAACCCCAGCAGCACGCAGTTTTTCCGCATAGTCGACCCCACCTCCTCTCAAGGGGTCTAACTCTGCCAGGATAATTAGAGCAGGAGGTGATGATGCAGTATTCGTTCTTGCCATGCCGTTGACTCTTGGATTGGTCAAAAGATCTGAAATTTGGTTGTAAGCAATGTCATATAACAATTTAAGGTCGCCTTCATCAAGACCCGGAACCTGTTTGAATTCCTGGACTGTCTCCTGTGATAAAGAGGTGTCTGCTAAAGGGTAGACCAAGATCTGGAAATCTAAACCTGGGACTTCATTGGTGACCCCAATAGCAAGCTGCCCACCTGCGCTGTCACCACCTACACCAACTTTACTGTTGAGTTTTCCCCCAACAGCTTCTTTGTTCTCCAACACCCATCTGGTCACCACTTCAGCATCTTCAAACGGTGCGTAAAGAGCATCAGGATTAGGCAGCAGGCGGTACTCGACATTGAGAACAATAGCTCCAGAATCTCTAGCGATGATCTTTACTGTTATCTCGTGGGTTTTCCTACTACAAACGACCAAACCACCACCATGGAAGTAGATCAGGATAGCTGGAGCATCTGGTCGAGAAGCTGGTTTGTAGACAGATACAGGGATGCCCTCCGATGTGTATGGCGACGGTACAATGATTTCTGTATCTTCACCTTCGAAGTCTACTTCACCACCTAATGCTAAACACGCATTCATCGCTAGTTCTCTAAACATCTCTACGCTGAGTTCTCTATACTGCACCGGGCTTCCGGCTGAGAGTATTCTCCCATACTCTTTCGACTCTTCGTGTATCTTGTACTTGCCTTCAAATGGAGCCCATGGATCTGGTCCTGCCATGATGGTTACTTGGTTTTCTAAAGTGACAGAATAATTTGATATAGTTACAAGGCAGGATTGCAGACGTGGTAGAACACTAAAGAATGAAATGGTCAGGGCAATTAGCTACAATGAAATAACATCATCTAACGGATAGAGCATTCTACATGATACCATCGTGAAGAGATGGCCAGAGGGAGTAAAAGAACATTTTTTTTTTTTTCCGCGTTTCCATCCTGTTTCAGGATATTGCGGTCAACACCAGCATCTTTCAGCTGTATGTTGATTCCTAGGCTAGATTACGCTCATCAGCACGCCACGACTTTCTGAGCAACTCCAGTATTTCATGACATATGTTACGGTCAGTAGTTTTCCATTGCTTTATAAAAGAGCGGCACCCATACCATTGTATGAAAAACAACGCAATGGCGATCTGATGCTAAATCGCTCGCAGCCGTATTTCGAAAGCGGTATGCGGGATTACGATTTGCGCCCGTAACCGCTTCAGAACAGCTCGGTTTAATATATGGTGCTAAAGACATATTTGAATAGACCCATCAGCACTGGCGGAATCATGTGACCAATATATGGTGTTAAAGACATATTTGAATAGACCCATCAGCACTGGCGAAATCATGTGATTAATATATGGTGCTAAAGACATATTGTATTTGATAAGACCCATCAGCACTGGCGGAATCATGTGACCAATATATGATGCTAAAGACATATTTGAATAGACCCATCAGCACTGGCGGAATCATGTGACCATGATGCTAAAGACATATTTGAATAGACCCATTAGCACTGTCGGAATCATGTGACCAATATATGATGCTAAAGACATATTTGAATAGATCCATCAGCACTGGCGGAATCATGTGATTAATATATGGTGCTAAAGACATATTTGAATAGACCCATCAGCACTGGCGGAGTGATGTGATTAATATATGGTGCTAAAGACATACAGTATTTGAAAAGACCCATCAGCACTGGCGGAATCATGTGACCTATATATGATGCTAAAGATATATTTGAATAGACCCATCAGCACTGGCGGAATCATGTGACCAATATATCGTGCTAAAGACATATTTGAATAGACCCATCAGCACTGGCGGAATCAGGTGACCAATATATGATGCTAAAGACATATTTGAATAGACCCATCAGCACTGGCGGAATCATGTGATTAATATATGGTGCTAAAGACATACAGTATATGAATAGACCCATCAGCACTGGCAGAATCATGTGATCAATATATGGTGTTAAAGACAAATTTGAATAGACTCATCAGCACTGGCGGAATCATGTGACCAATATATCGTGCTAAAGACATATTTGAATAGACCCATCAGCACTGGTGGAATCAGGTGACCAATATATGATGCTAAAGACATATTTGAATAGACCCATCAGCACTGGCGGAATCATGTGATTAATATATGGTGCTAAAGACATACAGTATATGAATAGACTCATCAGCACTGGCGGAATAATTTGATTAATATATGGGGCTAAAGACATATTTGGATAGACCCATCAACACTGGCGGAATCATTTGATTAATATATGGTGTTAAAGAGATATTTGAATAAGCTCATCAGCACTGGCGGAATCATGTGACCAATATATGGTGTTAAAGACATATTTGAATAGACCCATAATGATGTAGTAGCTAACATACGCAATAAGATCATGAAAGCGTGTACGATAGCGAAAGCATCTTTGGAACAGAAAGGTTATATGAAACCGGCATTACGCCAATAGAGGTGCAAAAACCTTGCAGTTAGAACCTGAGCAATATGTGTTGTTGTTACTGCCTGATAAAAGTGATTTGTTGTCAACATCATGGCAAGGGCCATTTAAAATACTTAGGAAGATCTCTAATGTTGATTATGAGATATCTTTAAATAACAAATGTAAAATATTTCATTTCAACATGTTGAAACCATACCACTGTAGACAGGTACAATAAACAGATGGCGAACACGCTGCACCACTGTAATCAGCCAGACAGACGATGACGACAACGAACTCCCAGTACCAACAGTCAACAACACAGGGACGATTGACAGTATACACATTTGCCCCAAACTGACAGACGAACAAAGACAGCAGATGATAGGATTACTGAGAGAATATAAAGCCATCTTCTCAGACATTCCTGGTAGAACAGACAGAATCCACCATTCTATAATCCTCACTGACTACACACCCATCAAATGTAGACCGTACTCCATCCCTCTAAATTACAGAGACAACCTAGACAAAGAAATTCTTAGCCTAGAATCTCAAGGTATAATTCAGAAATCTCAATTGTTGTACTCTTTTCCGCTGGTGCTAGTGAAGAAAAAAGACTCTACTATCCGCCTCTGAGTCGACTATCGAAAACTGAACGTATAAAACCATGGGGCATAAAACAGGTGTGTGATTACAACATCGGAATGTCAGACCATGTTATGTTTCACAACTAATTTTACAATTTCAGATTCCATATTCAGTCAATTTAACTGTTTCACAGAAATCCCAATTTTTTGAAAATGACACATATTTCTTGAATTTGTCATCAGTATGTAACATTCTTTCACCACATGACAACTATATACACCGTCAACATTAAAAATTCAATAACCAAGACGTAGTTATAATATATACCTGTTTATTTACAGTATTTCAGTAGTTTTACAGAATAAAAAAGCATAATGCCATTATACAAAATGGATGATGCAGTATGGGCTGGTATACACAGTATGATCACAACATTTTATTTTCACATAAAGAGCTATACACATCTGGATTTCATCACATCATTGTCTGATTAGGTTGGTTCTTCCGACTGGTAGCCTGGTATGTATCTCTCAGTTAGTGTGTAGTCATAAGACTGGTCTCCAGCTTGGTGGGCTGACATCTGAGTACTGTAGACAAACGGGGCATCAAACATCTGAGTGTCGGGTACATCAAGCAGCTGGTTGTTGGGTTCATCACACATCTGGTTGCTGGGGTCATCACACATCTGACTGTAGTTGGGGTGAAAACTGGTGGTATAGAATACATCTGCTTGGTGGCTCAGTGTTTGTGTGTCTGAAGGCGTTTTCGTTTTGCATGATGAAGCTGAGGGTTTAGTACTCACAGGTGTTGAGGTTGCAGTGCCCATAGTTGTTGCTTAAGTGGGTGTCTGATGCTTTGTTTTGATGTGTCGTTGTAGGCTGTCTTTTCTATTGTATAGATTACCACAGAGGTGACCTGTGTGTGTTTCGGTGTTGTGAACTGTGTTAATGTGACGTGTAAGCTTGTGGTCTTCTGTAAAGAATTGACCACATATAGGATACAGATAGAGATTTTTCTGTTTAGTGGCCATTACGCTGGAAAGGGTAAGGGCGATAAAGGCACGTATTCCAACCTGCTTGTAGTTTCCGGCACCAGCTAATGGAGTGTTGATAATTAGCACAATACTCTTTCGTGTAGTTGCACTGGTGAAGTGTTGATACGGTATAGTGATCCAACACTATGATTTGTATATATTTTTGTAGTTCCACGCTTTCACAGGTCGTTCTGGTGTAAGTACTGACCGCCGAACGTTATACCGCTGTGAAGAAAAGACAAACCATTACAGCCCACCGTCGATATTTTACATGACTTTTATTTTGTATTTTAAATCACGCGACAACCAATATTATTTTGATGGTAGTGTTTTTACATCATTTACAGAAAATTATAACCAAAATGTCTTCAAATCAAAAGTACTAACTTTTTAACCATGATATATCAATAGAAAAAAGTACCCATTTGACATTTGCGAATTATGAGGGTGCACCATGACGTCATATGTAGTAAAATAATTCATGTTCTCTGCATTATTCTCGTTTTTGTTCTTCTCATACCTGATGTCTTACGCCACCTGCGGGTCTTCTTCGTGACTATATGTTTTGTGTTTTGTGATTAAGGCTAGAAACGTCCTGTATGTTTCGTAATTCTGTAAAGCTGTCTTACTTTGTGTTATTTTATATAGTATGTTAGCGACATAGAGCTGTTTTATGTACTACATTTGTGAACAATGCAGGCGAATACACGCACTGATGGACAGTTACTGAGAAATGGTGAACAATAATTAGTGAGCAATGCTGAAAGCATACATACCAATATTTTGCGGTAGACTGTCAGAGCTTTCATTTCTTATACACAATTCAATAAGCGAGCTTGTTCCTGTTTGTGTCAGTAAATTCTCAATCTGGAGAAACGATCAAATATTATAGGTGATATAACAAGAGACATCATAGTATATGATAAATTTACACATTCTGAATTTTACAGTGTGACACCACCCATATGACCTTTATGCAGACCAGTTTTGGCCTAATGTGAAGGAATATATACACCAGCCAGTATTTTGATATCATGTGCATCTGATATATCTCATGGTGTAAACCCGAATGTAGCACCATGTACCTTATTTTCTGAGAAATACATCAGCGACAACACTATACCGACTTGACGACGTGTAACGAGAATGTATATTACACATAGAGTACTTACCCCTGTGGTCTCTTCGGTGAGCTGTTTTCGATAGGTCTTGTTGCAAACGTAGTTTCTTTACCCCGCCTTTGTGGCCATTTTTATACAGATTGTGCGGCTGATGCAACATAGAAAACATGTCTAAACATGTTCAAGCAGGTTTATCGCTGTCGGTACGCTCTGAGTCATCCTCCGATTTTCTCCAAAGACATGTCTGAACACGTTCACGTAGGTTCACCCTCGCCGACATAGTACCCCGATGAGTCACACAGGCGGTCACCCTCAGATCAGCCATCTATGAGTTCAGTCTTTAGACTTTAATATATGACTTAACCTCCGGCTATTATCAAGGAACGGACGTATTTATCTACCACCCCACCACTAGTCCACACCTTAACAATGATCAGAAGCACCTACCTAGTCATTCCTCCACTCACAAACCACTTACCAACGTCTTTCACTACGCCACACCCGCCATAGTCGATAATGCCGGCCATCTTTACTTTTTAAAGTTCTCAGTTGAAGCTCTGAAACCTATGATGATAGTGTTAGAAAGCACTTATCAACATACACCAGCACTCACCCACTCCTTACTAACGACTTTCACTAAGCCATGTCCGCTACATTCAATAATATCGGCCATGTTTACCTTTTTAAGGTTTTCATTTGTAGCCTTATAATGATAGTGTAAAGACCACTACGACACTCTACAGACCACTAATAACCGCCACCCACCCCTTATTAACGAATTTCACTAAGCTATACCCGCTAAAATCAATACTATCGGCCATCTTTACCTTTTTAAGGTTTTCATTTGTACCCTGTGTGATGATAGTGTTTACACCACTATGACACTCTACAGACCACTGTTAACCGCTACCCACCTCTTACCAACGAATTTCACTAAGCTATACCCGCTTCAATCAATAATATCGACCATTGTTACTTTTCAAGGTTTTAATTTGTCACCTGTATTATGCTAGTGTATGAGTCACTACGACACTCTACAGAGCACTAGTAACCGCTACCCACCCTTTACCAATGACTTTCACTAAGGTATATCACAGACAATGAATACTGTCGGCCATCTTTACTTTTTTAAGGTTTTCATTTGTAGCCCGTATGATGATAGCGAACAAGCCACCGTGACCCTCTATAGACCACTAATAACCGCTACCCACCCCTTAACAACGAATTTCACTAAGCTGTACCATCTAAAATCAATAATATTGGCCAATTTTACGTTTTAAGGTTTTATTTGTAACCTGTATGATGATAGTGTTTACACCACTACGACCCTCTATAGATCATATAACTGCCATATATACATGCTTACCTATCACGTTTTTCATATGACACCTATCATGGCTCGAGGTTCGAACCACCTAGCCCTACCCCACAGGCCGACACCCGGGTCCCATCCCCGAGCCCCCATCCTCACGCCCGCCCGCCCCTAGACCACCCCGAGGAACTGCACTGTAACCCTATCCCTTACACATCACCAATGGAATGATGATAGTTTTTATGCCCAATATAGATAAAGAAAGAAGACGAGAAAAAAAGAAGGAAGACACAGAGGAGGAAGAGCACTGTACCTTAACAACATCACTAGTATGATGATAGTTTTTAAGCTTCGGTCCGCTACAATCAATAATACCAGCAAATATAAAATTTTTTAAGAAATAAAATTTATCACACAAAATTGGAAGTAACGGTGCAAAACTATGTTCGTTTATTTATTCATGAGTTGCATCCCTTGAAAATGCGGTCGCCGTAGGATCCACATTTTGACGTCAGAGCATAGGATCATGACTTTTTATATAGTAAAATATGACATCACCAGGTGGATCCGGATCCTTATTTACTCATCCATTTGCACCTGACATACTACTCCCATCAGCACTAGCGGAATGATGTGATCAATACATGTTGCTAGAGCCATATTTAAATAGACCCATCATCGCTAGCATAAAAACTTGCCATGACATCAACAGCGGCGGTAAAATGCTGGTGTTGACTGCAACGTCCTGTAAAGGATATGCAACTTTAAAAAAAAAAAATAATAATAAATTGCAGTGTATATTGAGAAGAATAGTAAATCGCTATATCTGTTGAGAAGTATTATACATTGCTTTGTCTATTGAGAAGTTCCAAAAATTGTCTTGTCTTTTAAGAATATATAATAATGAACTGCTTTATCTATTCATAAGAAGAATCATAGATTGCCACATCTATTGAGAAATTCAGCTGTAACAGTGAAGGGGTTACGGACTCAGTTCGTAATCACGCATACCCGCGTTCGAAACACAGCTGTGGATGATTTGGTAGCAGACTGTCTTACATTGGTTTTTTTACGAAAAGTTATGGGTGCCGGTCATTTAGAAAGCAATGACAAACTACTGAAATAAACTTACCACAAGATGACAACAGCACAAATTGCTGGTGTTGACTGCGACGTCCTGTAAAGGATATGCAACTAACCATAAACTATTGAGAAATTTTTAAATTACTTTTTCTGTTAAGAATGCATTATAATAAATTGCTATGTCTATTGAGAAGACTCATGAATTGCTCTGTCTTTTGAAAAGTTTAATACAATTGATTTGTCTTTTAAAATGTATAATACTAAATTGCTATGTCTATAGAGAAGACTCATAATTTGCTTTGTCTTTTGAAAAGTTTCATAAAATTGCATCGCCTGTCAAGAATGTATAATAATAAATTGTTATGTCTATTGAGAAGAATCATCAATTACTTTGTCTGTTGAAAAGTTTCATCAAATTGCCTTGAAGAGATTAGAACAAAAATCGCTCTGGCTTGGTAGAGCTTTGCAACATGAAAAACATACAAAAGATGTCAATTGCCACGAGAAAATGAGTGTTGAAGTGCCACATAAAACCCAAACTTGTGTATGGATGTGAAACTTGGATTATGAGCAGACAAGCTGAAAAACTTCAAATGGCAACTGAAATGTGGTTTCTGGGGAACATACAAAGAATACATTGGACGGAGGAGCGGCTGGACGAGTGGCTAAAACGCTGGACTCTCTTTCAGGAGACTCGGGTTCGATCCCTCGGTAAGGTGTGGGATTTTGTTCTGTCGGGGGCAAAAAGAAATCCCTAACCTGCACAGTTCGCGGCGACTGCACTAGCCAGGTGGCCTGAATTCCTCAGGCTCAAAGACCCCCCTGCCATACACCGCAAGGTACTATATTGGCAGTGAATGACAGTTTGACAGACATTTGACAGACAGAAAAAACCAACGAGCAAGTCGTAAAGAAGGCAAATGAAAGGCGCAAATTGATTAGAGAAATTAGACGCAGACAGTAACATTTTTGGACACCTTATGAGAGGACACAAACTAGAGACTTGGTGACAACCGGCAAGATTGGGGGGTGGGGGAGACAAGGAGAAGACAGAAAAGTACATATCTATATATGTTGGCTACATTGGACAGCCGGGACAAGAACACAGAGCTGATCTGAGACTCTGGTGATCGTGTAAGATTGTGATTGTCACGCTTAGCGGCGTGAAACTATATACACTTACTCAAACAAGAATCGTGCTTTTACTATTGCACGAAATAATAAATATACCTACTCACACAAGAGTCGAACTCTTTTTTATTGCCCGGAATCCTACATACACTTACACAAACAATAGTCGAACTCGTTCTTTTACACATAATCCCACACTCTCTTACATAAACAAGAGTCGAACTCTTTCTTTTACACATAATCCCACACATACTTACACAAACAATAGTCGAACTCATTCATTTACACATAATCCCACACACACACAAACAAGAGTCGAACAATTTCTCTTGCACATAATTCTACATACATGTACACACAAAAAAGTCGAAATCTTTCTTTTGCACATAATCCTACATAAACTGACACAAACAAGAGTCGAACACTTTCTATTGCAAGAAATCCTACACACATTTACATATAAGGAACCGTGCTCTTTCTATTGCAAGACTTCATAAATATACTTACTCAACTAAGGATCGCACTCTGTCTATTGCCCAGAAGACTGAACCGTTGATGGCTGAGATCAGAGTATATAACATTAATGTGCATCGATATAATACTGTGGCCTTGTGATATTTATACCAGCGATCCCCAATCTGTGTTCCTTGGGACTACTGCATTTTACGTAGATGAAGGCAATGCTTCCAAATGTTAAAAAAAAGTTAGTTGGGTATCCTTTAGACGACGTCGCAATCAACCCCATCATGTTTTACTGTTTGTGATTTCTTGGCAAGTTTACGTTCAGTAGTTTGAAATTGCTTTCTGAACGACCGCCACTCATACCATTGTATAAAAACCAACACAAGGCGGTATGCTGCCAAATCGTGCGTAGCGGTGCCTGAATTTTAAGCATTAGCTTAACGGAGCTTCGAACTCCCGGTCGGGTAGCGGCAAATCAAAGTTAGCAGACATAGAGGGAGAGAGATAAAGAGAAGGAGAGAGAGAGAGAGAGCAAGAGAGAGAAAGAGTGAAAGAGAGAGAAAGATATATATATATATATATGAGAGAGAGAGAGAGAGAGAGAGAGAGAGAGAGAGAGAGAGAGAGAGAGACAGACAGACAGACAGACAGACAGACAGACAGACAGACAGACAGACAGGTGTTGGTTGTTGCCATGGTTAGACTGAGACCAAAGAGAATCTACACAGCTAAACACAAATCTAGCCCCAGGATTAATATTATTAACACTCACGATCCTGAAAAGTGCTTTCAGTTTCAACAGCAACTTGAAGACGCTTTCACTGATACACCAGAAAATAGTATAGTAATTGAAAAGTGGGGTCAACTTAAGGAAACAGACAGACAGACAGACAGACGTGGAATGTAGGCAAGGCCTCATAATTCTGTCCACATGGTCTGTTAACATTGACTCGACCGATCAATAACAGCTCATACTTGAAATGCTGGACTCCAGCCAGTATGCTAATGAGACGACAGGTGTCATAACAGTAGCGATGTTCACTTGTGAAGGTTTTATATTTGGCGGATCAAGCTTCTCCAAACGCTGTTTACTAGTAATGGCATTATATATATTCTTTATAGTAAGAAGGTTGTGATGCAATGGTGAATACTAACATTGAGAAAATGGTTTAGTTACATATGCACGTTTACTTCCAACAAAATCTTTTTATTTGCTGTATTGTTCTTTTATATTTTGTTGAGATGGCTTCGAGAGAGATGTTCGTGGAAGTGACAGGATCGAATCACGTAGTTTTTCCCTGTTAAGTCGCTAAGGAACTTTGCATGTTTCAAATAAAAGTATAATTAAAGCACCCCATGTTTAGTACAGATATATAGACAGATATATTTATAATTTTACATATCTAGTATCAGTGGTAAATAGCAAATTATCCGTAGATCAGGAAATCAACATCCGGATTGGTAAGGCAGCAACAACAATGAACAGGTTAAGAAAAAGTGTCTGGGAGAACAGGAAGCTTACTGCCAAAACAAAAGTCCTTGTCTATCAAACCTGTGTCCTTAGTACCCTTCTTTATGGCAGTGAAACCTGGACAACTTACTCACACCAAGAGAAACGTTTAAACAGCTTTCATATGTGGTGTCTGCGAAGAATACTTGGTATTAAGTGTCAAGACAAGATCACAAATACTGAAGTATTGGAAAGATCAGGTTGTGTGACTGTATATTCCATGCTCAGTCTTCGTAGACTCAGATGGAAAGGCACATTAGCAGGATGGATGATGGTAGAATACCAAAGGACATCTTTTTGGTGAATTACAGATGGGTAGGAGATCTCAGGGTCGGCCTCTACTACAATACTAAGATGTGTGTAAGCGGGACATAATTGATACAGGCATTGATAATGCACAGTGGGAGCAAGTCGCCGCTGAAAGTAGTGCATGGAGGGCAAATATCACAAATTGAATAAAGACAAAGGAGAAAATTATTGCAGATAAGTCGCACACTGAGTGTGTGAGACGTAAGACGGTGCATGGTGGTGAAAATGACCATGTGTTCATATGCATCCTCTGTGGACGAACATTTACAGCGCGAATTAGCCTTAGCAGTCACATTCGCCACCGCCATGGGTTGTAGTTATTAAGCCTTTTTGAAGCACAATGTAACAAACTATCGTCTGTCAAGACTTCAAGATGCCAATATATATTTTTCAATAAACATCATCAAACAGATAATGCTTCTCTGGTGCCGCTATTTTTGCGGAACCAAATTGTTCTTCAACTACGTCCTCATCTAGTTTATGTTGAATTCTTTCTTGTATGACTTTGAGTAGTATCTTAGTTATGTGGGTCATTAAGCTAATAGTTTTGTAATCCTCACAATAAACAGCTCTTGGCTTCTTCGATAGTGTGATGAAAATTGATGTTTTTAAGTCCATGGGGATGTACCCAGTATTATATGTATCATTACATAATTCTGTGATAGTTTCAATGCCGAAGCTAGATAAAGATTTTATCATCTCTCTTGTTATCTTGTTAGGACCTGCAGCCTTTCCTTTTTTCATCTTTTTAATGACCTTCTCTACTTCATTCTTTAATATGTTTGATCCATCTTGAGTACTATACAATGTTGGTTTATTGACACTGTTGTCCCAGAATAAATCTTCTGTGTACTCTGTCCATCTTTTTATTATGTCGGTGTTATCAATTATAATTTCTCCATTATTTCCTATGATACAACCGTTTCATGTTCTATTATTCTTCTTCTTTGTAAATCTTTTTATATGTTCATGTAATTATTTCGAGTTGTGTTTTATTTCCAGATCCTCTATTAATTTGCGTTGTTTCTGCAACCACTATTCTGTAGCAACTGTGCACATGTGAAGTATTTCTCTATCTATCAACATATACTCTGGAGTGTCCTGTGATTTCTTTCTTTGAGCCATTCTGCTCAAGATTTCATCAGTTATCCATAATTGCTTTTTCTTATTTATCTTCACTGGCAAGGTGGTATTTGCAATACACATTCCCATTTTGTATTAAGTTTATCCTTAGGATTTTCACGTCTATACTGTTCCATACTTTCAACGATTAGCTAGCTCATCACATCTATTTTTCACTTCAACCATGTATTATTATTTCTGGTTGTTTAATGCCGATATATCTATTTGAGGTGTCTTCAATGACTTTATTCCTGGTTTTTAAGTTTTGTTTGTAATTTTAAGACTACAAGATTGTGGTCAGAGTTGATATCAGCACCAGGTATTTTAACATTGTTTTTAAATCTATTTCTAATCATAAAGTAGTAAATTTAGTTTCTTCTTTTTCATCGCCAGGGCTTTTCCACATATACAATGTTCTAGGGTTATGTTGGAAAAATGTGTCACAAACAATAAGATTGTTTTCTTCACAGAACTGTATCAGCCGGCCTCCTTAGTCATTTCTGTTTCATATACCATGTTACCCTACTATAAGCTTTTATTTAGTTGTTCCAACTTTTGCGTTAATGTCTCCCTTTGAAAATTAGGACCTATGATGATTTTACAAGTTTCAGTGTTTGTTGTAGGCCTTAATAATATTCTTCTAGCTGTTCATCACTACAATCAGTTATTGGAGCATACGTCTGCAAAATTACTACGTCGAACGGTCTTGCCTTAATTTTTAGAAGTACCAACCTATCTTTATGAGTCCAGAATTCATCAATATTTTTCTCTAAATTTCTTTTTACAAACATTACTACACCTCTCTCATGATAATCTCCCGAGTTAATGAATATGTGATCTTCTCTCCTTATATAACTTGTATCTGTCCATCTTGTTTCAGATACACCTAAAATATCTAAATTCATGTTTTTTGCTTCTTCAATAAGGTTATCAACAACAGAAATGAGATTCCTGAGAAGAATACTCAACGTATCAAGAAGAGATAAGATCAGAAATGAAGAAATCAGGACTAAAGTGGGGATTATAGCAGCACTAGATTTTATTAGAAAGCAGCAAGTCAAAGGGTTTGGCCATGCAAGTAGGTTACCAGTCAACAACATACCTGTCATAGTCTTGCTCGTATCTAGATAACTAAACTTGGGTTCATACAGGCAACAATAAATCTGTTCGTTATGAGATCGAATATTTATTGTATTTACATATACAGTATGCGTTGGCGCAGTGGGTAAACAGACCCGCGCTCTATCACATCTCCCAAATAGTAAACATCAAACACATAAGTATCATTTAACAGTCTAGCAAACTATCTAGCCTATGTCTATATATCTATTGATATCTATAGAGTCCCTCAAAGGCAGGCCCTGTTGCCTCTCTCAAGTCCATCTGTCCTCTGCCGGTCTCCGCGTGTCCTAACTCGACACGGGCGGTAACTCTGTCCGAGTTCCTCGTGGACCCCGCATTAGGCGGGCCACATCAGTGTCCACGGAATCATGGACTTGGGGACCATCTCTTTCGAGAAGGGTCTAGATTACTCGGGTCCTGCTCGACTCAATGGTTTCCCTTGGGCTGGAATTGCAGCCCTTTACTAAATGTGCAAGTGAGGCGGTGACAGGATCCCTCCTCCCCCGTGACATGATTTGTTGTTGGGAATTAGATCCGTTCTAATTCTGTCACCGAATCACATACAGTTGGTGTTTGTAGTTTGGTGGATAGTAACCTGGCAACCTACCTATTAGCACTAAAAACTCATGTATTCTACCATACAACACTTGTCTGATTTGGTGCAGAGATCCCTGTCTCTCGTGTGCTTAAATATGCTTATCAGACCGAAGTTACGTGGCATTTTAGTAGTTGTATTTACAACTTGCCCTTCTCATAGTACCCAAAATGGTACCCAGACAAATAACCCCTATATAATAGAGGGTTAACAAGACCGAAGTCTTGGCTAAATAAGTACACCTTCAAATCTTGATCTGTGTGTGTATTTCTATACACTTTTACTCCCGTATGTTATATAATGCTAAATATGTAGTTACCTTGTTATTTTATCCCCCTCATACTACAAGTGTCCCTGTTGGTTTGTTAGTGTGCTTTGACTAATAAGTTGATGTTTCTAATAAAGTGACTGTATTTTAACTTGATAGTGTTGAGTTTTAAGGTTTGTGTACTGTGTGTGCTGAATGTGTGGCGTATTTCCAAGCGTCACGAGTTGGGATAACCTCAATCATGAACTACTGCACTGTGTGCAATACATGAACAGGCATTCCAAGTAGTGGTGCTTGGATGTATCCTAACTGCTAAGCTAAGTATATTAACTCACTATTAAACTAAGTACTACACATGTATTCACAAATTAGACAAGTCATACAATTTACATGAAAGACGCAGACAAATTAAAATAAATACGGTTTGCGTACAATTTGTCCGCCAAGTGTATCGTTCTCTCATTTAATCCATTCACCCAGTCATTCACTCATTTTTCATTAAAAATAGTATTTGGTTAAAATATATAATTAAAGTTGAGGTAAGTGTTATTGCCCTTAGAAAAAATGGGCTAGGCGATATTTGCCCTTTAAGAAAATACGTACTTCTTGTACGATGACTCACAAATGGGTTATAATTTAAATAGAGACAATTGTATAGGACGGTTCTTTAGCTTAGGAATGGTACCGCCTGTAATATTAATGTCGAATATGTACAAATTACAGGTGAATACAATTTATATACAACAATAATGGAAATATAATACATATTTAATCCTAAACTAATTAATTAATTAAATCCAACGATGATGTGCGCGTCGTTCTCCTGTCGCTAGCGTGTTATGCCATGAATGGTAAAGCTAGTATGGCTGTCTCTTGAGTGTCGTAGTCGATGGGGTTCTGTTTCGGCTGTTTGTAAAGTTACGTAGTAACAGCAAGTATGGCATGTTCTTAATGTTCTATATAACGAGTTCTTACAGAATTCGGAGTTAGTTCGTTGGTTGATCTTATTGATTGACACAAACACAGTTACTCTTTCTTGCTTGAATCGTTCTAGCGCTTAGGCACTTGATGGTATAGTTCTCAAAGTAACGTATCATGTTCTTGGGTGTCGTAATTCAACTAATCACTGAGAGTACTCTAGCAGGTGTAGAGTTCCACTGTAATATGCAACCGACTAAAAGTATCACAGTTTATAGTATGGCTAATGGTCGATGTGATCAGAGTCATTCTACTGGCGCATTCACCTGCCGTGACAAAAGGTCAGCCACAATGTTGTCGGTGCCTCTGATGTGGCGGATTTCGAAGTCGAAATCTTGAAGTAGAAGACACCATCTTTGTAGCCGATGGTTTTTAGGCGACCCCTGGTTAAGGACTAATAATGGCGAACTGTCAGTGAGGACCACAAAGTGACTCCCTAAGAGGAACTTCGATAATCTCAATATACAAAACACTAGGCTTAAACACTCTAATTCAACTGTGGCATACCGAGTCTCAGCCTTCTTTAGTTTGCGGCTTACATAGAGAATTGGGTGTTTTATGCCATCCATTTCCTGCATCAAGCATCCTCCTATTGCGATAGCGCTCGCATCTGTGGTCAAAATAAAGGGTAAATTTATGTTGGGTAATCGTAAGACTGGTGGATTAGAAAAAATATGTTTCAATTTACACATAGCATCATCTAAGCTGGTACTTTTACAAATTTTTGATGGATGATTTTTAGTTAACATATCAGAAAAAACTGAGGTTAGTTCTGCCCAATGTGGAATAAATTTAGAATAATAGTTGATAAGGCCAAGTAAACTTCTGATCTGTTTCTTGGTGGTAGGCACTTCTAGATTAAGGATCTTAGAAACAATTTTATCATCTGTCAACAATTTGCCTTCAGAAATTCTGTGACCAAGTTTGTTAGAAAACATAGCTTTATACTCGTCAAGGATAGTCAAAATGTCTTGTCGCTGTTGTTGTGTCAAAGTGTCAGAGATATGTATGTCATTTACACTTCCGTCGTCAGTCATGATTGGTACAGGGATTTCAGTGTTGTCCACGTCTGTCTGATTTACCACAGATGCCACTGTTTGTAAATTGTCTTCAATGTCATTGTCGTCGTCGTTGAGATCAATCGTTGTCAATATGTCGTCACATTTGTTGTCGTTGTCGATATCACAGATTGTCGGTAATGTACATATGTCTTTGTCGTTTTCGTCGTCGTAAGATTGTGTCGTTAACGATGCTTCGTTTGTCGAGGTGTCATTTCGTTGAGAAATTGTCGTTTCGTCTCCGTCACCAGTTCGTTGAGTCAGTTCATTTGTCTCATTGTCCTGTCTAACATAATATGGTTTCAACATATTTCCATGGGATAATTGCAAGTTTCTATTTAAAGAGAATACAGTAGGGTTATTCCCCTTGTTGACCATTTTCTGACATATAACACAAGATGTACAAAAGATTTTAATGTGTTTGTCGAACTTTGGCCAATAAAACTGGGTCAGGACAATAGCCCTGGTCATTTCGTATGTCATATGACCTCCAAAAGGGGAGTCATGAGCTATTTTTAGAACTTTGTTTCGATGTGCTTGTGGTAACAGTATTTGCTGTGTCGTGGTTTGGTTTGTTGTGTAAAATCTCGTTAAGATGTTGTTCTGTAGCCTAAATGTCCACGATGCGTTCTTTGTTAATTTTGGCTTAAGGCCTACTAACTTAAAGTATGGTGCTAGTGTAGGGTCATTTTTCTGTTCATTTCCAAAATTGATGTTAGTTGAGTTTGGCGCTACTATTTCTAATGATTCCTGTAGTTGGTCGGTGTTGGTTTTGTGGGTTGTCTGTCGTGTTATTGCGTTTGTGTGTTGTGTGTCTTGTTGCACATTTACAGGTTCGGTACTTGGTAGTTTGGTCGCATCCTCAATTTGAGGTTTTAATTCGGTCGTATCGTTTCTTGATTCGACCGCCCCTGCATTGTACACCTCGGTAAATTCTTCCTGAATTACCTCAGTGGTTGTCTCCCTTGGTATTTTGGCAGTTTGAGACAAGCAAGAATGGTGTTTCTCTTTTGTGTCGCTATTTCTGTGGTGGATACTGTGATTTTGCTCCCAACTTTTTATTTCTCTTTCAGAGCATGGATGTATGTTGGGTAAATTACCAAGTATAATATCCGCGACGGGATTTTCAAGGATAGCACACAATACTCGCCCCGATATGAACGGTGTTTGAATTTCCACCAAAGCAAGGGGGTATTTCTCTATTGTACCTGAAAATGTGCGACACGTCACATGTTTGTCTGTGTAGTCATTAGCGTCTATTAATGTTCCCCTCACTCCACAGAGAGTTGCGCCGGAATCACGAATTAACGTGCCCTTTTTGTTGTTAACAAACCCTGTATAAAAAACTAGCTTGCCTGTAGATGATAAGGCAGCGTTAGCTAATTCATTTGGAATTGGGATTATGTGACCACAATGTAGTGTTGTGTCACGTTGGAACTTCGTACAGGTGTTGCAATTACTGTCTGTTATGGTGTTTATGACGTGTACAGCATTTCCAAGCTCGCTTTCATTGTCGTGTTGATTTTCACATTCATTTAGTGACTGAAGCTCTTCGTCAGACGACGTTTCTACTAATGCCGCATTGGCCTGTTTCAATAACTTTCGGCCTTCACAATCTTTATTATAGTGACCCCAGCTATTGCAGAAATAACATTTAATTGCTCTGTGGTAAGCCATGCGGTTAGCTGTTTGCTTCTCTACCATCTTTTTGAGGTGTTCAGGGTAGGTGGGTGATTTGTCACACATACCGTAACTGTCGTGATGAAAATTGCAATATTGGCACCTTACTACTTTACCGACATTGGATCGTGGTTTAAATCTGCTCTGTGATTGTTTGGAGTATTTGGTGTTCACTACTGCAGCTGTTGTATCATTGTGACTTATATTATGTTGAAAAATATCCCTATTTGCTGTAAAAAATGCAATTCCTTTCGCCTCGATTTGCAATTTCTTTTCATCTGCTTGCATTTGCATTTGGAATTTCTTCTCTTCGGCCTCCATTTGAGATTTCTTTTCTTCTCGTTCTATCGCTCTTTCTTCACGGGCAATATTTTCTGCGTGTGTTTTCTGTGCCCATTCTGACAATTTCTCTTCTTTATAACCTAACTTTATTCCTTGCTCAATGCATTTATCTAAGGAAGACATTTTGTGTTTTACTTGTATGTAATGTTTCTAAAGTTAAATCCCTTAGAACAAATCTTGTGTACTCGAAAATTTTTGTTAACTCCCTTACTTATTAATGTGTAAATCAAAATGCAAGGTTATGTTGGTGAAAAGTTCATGAATATGCAATCAAATCAATATGAACCAACATAATACATTGATGAAACATGAGAAGTACAGCTTAGAAGTACAATGAGTATGAGGTGAAACTTAGCTCTGAATTTTGAAGCTCCTCGATGTTATCTTGCACTCTCGTTACTGTGGGAAAGGTTTCATCGGTTGGACGCGGCACTTGTTGCGGAACAATCTGCTCGTGGAGCGAGAACACATTAGTGACTGTCACAAAAAAAAAATGTCAAAATAGTAACATGTCAAAAAAAATTGTTTACAGAATCAAAATAAAGAGGCGCTGTGGAGGCAATGGTGAGACATTGCCGAGGGACTCAGATTACTTCTATTTTATCGCTAGATAGCTACTAGTTTTATGTACCCTTGTAACGTTAACAATTTCTTTGATTTAAACAAATCAATGTGTTATCAAAAATCAATGTGATATGATTAAATAATTAATTTTACATGGCATTTAATAGGTTTTTAAGAAAACATTCTATGCCAAAACCGGAAAACTAGCCCCCAAAAAGCCTGTCATAGTCTTGCTCGTATCTAGATAACTAAACTTGGGTTCATACAGGCAACAATAAATCTGTTCGTTATGAGATCGAATATTTATTGTATTTACATATACAGTATGCGTTGGCGCAGTGGGTAAACAGACCCGCGCTCTATCACATCTCCCAAATAGTAAACATCAAACACATAAGTATCATTTAACAGTCTAGCAAACTATCTAGCCTATGTCTATATATCTATTGATATCTATAGAGTCCCTCAAAGGCAGGCCCTGTTGCCTCTCTCAAGTCCATCTGTCTTCTGCCGGTCTCCGCGTGTCCTAACTCGACACGGGCGGTAACTCTGTCCGAGTTCCTCGTGGACCCCGCATTAGGCGGGCCACATCAGTGTCCACGGAATCATGGACTTGGGGACCATCTCTTTCGAGAAGGGTCTAGATTACTCGGGTCCTGCTCGACTCAATGGTTTCCCTTGGGCTGGAATTGCAGCCCTTTACTAAATGTGCAAGTGAGGCGGTGACAATACCCCATCAAGCAATGATGTACAGACCAGATGTAAACAAATGAAGAGGCCGTCCACGTAACGTTGGACGGAGGGAATAGCAGAGTCCATGGGAATATCGATACATGAAGCCCATAATCGGGCACTCTCACGATGTTTATACTCCACCTCGACACCACAAGGTACAAGAGGAACACGATGAGATGAGATAAGAGGAGAATAAGGTTATCAAATTGTCCTGTGTTACAAACAATAAGATTGTTTTCTTCACAGAACTGTATCAGCCGGCCTCCTTAGTCATTTCTGTTTCATATACCATGTTACCCTACTTTATGCTTATATTTAGTTGTTCCAACTTTTGCGTTAATGTCTCTCATTGAAAATTAGGACCTATGATGATTTTACAACTTTCAGTGTTTGTTGTAGGTCTTGGTCCACGTACCAATTCTTAGACTTCTCCTTCTACTTTTCAGGTAGGTATTGTCATAATGCCGTCCCCGTGGCTAAAGGCTTGCGAACGCGGTTCGAGAGCCGCTTACCAGGCGTTCGAAACTCAGCTGCGACCAATTTGTGCAGCAGACCGTGTCGCGTTGTGTTATAACGTGTTAGTATGGGAGCCGGTCGTTCAGAAAGCAACGGCAAACTACTGAACGTATAACGTGCCTAGTACATCAATAGCAGCTGAAAAAGCTGATGTTGACTGCAACGTTCTATAAGGGATATGCAACCAAAAACAATTGTCAGAATGCACCGTTTCAAAAGAATTTGGGATGCATTAGTCAATATGCACTTCCTTACTCACTATAGGAGTTGTCTCTTCCTTGAGAATATTTACAACAGGCTAATCTCCAGGGCTTCCTGGCCTAGAGGTTAGCGACTTTTCTCCGTAATCTCATATACTCTCGTAGGGAACATGGCGACGGTGAGAATCAGCAGTGGTTCGAATCGCGTCGGTAAATTACGGGGTATGTGAGCCGGCCGCTCAGAAAGCAATGGCAAACTACTGAGCGTAATCTTTCCAAGAACTCAACAATCAGCTGAAAGATGCTGATGTTGACACCTGTAAAGGATATGCTAACATTTTTTTTATTAATCTCCAGGAGGCCAAGAATTGCCCTTATAGTTGTTTTCTTGTTGTTGAATTACCATTACTGTCTTTGGGATATTACATGGTGAGGTCCCAATCTCTTCCACGATGGCTAGCCATGTTCACTATCGTGTCCTGAACACGCCTCGTGTTTGCCACACACTCTACTGTTTCGCTTTCGAAGCCGTTGATCTATTTAGATTCATCCGCCTTGTTCACTTTTGTGTACTAGGGATGGATATTTCCATCTTAGGATATTACCCTTACTTTACTCATGTAGTTTAGCCAGTCAGTCAAGACTGTTGCCCGTGGTATAACCACCACCGTACACAAGCGGTATTCGTGGAGCGATACACGATCTAGGTAAAGAGATGGGAACCAATATGATCCTGGTCTGTCCCTTGAGATATATCGTAGTATACTTATTTTCATTTTATAATTGTTTTGGTATTTAAAAAATTTTTTTTTGCCCTCTTATTTCCATTTACCGTAGTGTAGTTCGTTGTAAGGTATGCACGATGTGTCTATGTTTATAATCTCTCACTTTTTCGCAGGCTTAATATACCTAACAGTTTTTATTTCCTACTCTGGCTATTTCTTCAATGTACTCTATTGTAATCAGTTCTTACAGTAACCCACTAACCCCCTACTATTTCTTCCATAAACTCTATCATAATAAGTTCTTACAGTAACCCACTCATCCCCAGCTATTTCTTCAATGTACTCTATCATAATCAGTTCTTACAGTAACCACACATCCCCAGCTATTTCTTCAATGTACTCTATCATAATTAGTTCTTACAGTAACCCACTCATCCCCAGCTATTTCTTCAATGTACTCTATCATAATCAGTTCTTACAGTAACCCACTCATCCCCAGCTATTTCTTCAATGTACTCTATCATAATCAGTTATTATAGTAACCCACTCATCCCCAGCTATTTCTTCAATGTACTCTATCATAATCAGTTATTATAGTAACCCACTCATCCCCAGCTATTTCTTCAATGTACTCTATCATAATCAGTTATTATAGTAACCCACTCATCCCCAGCTATTTCTTCAATGTACTCTATCATAATCAGTTATTATAGTAACCCACTCATCCCCAGCTATTTCTTCAATGTACTCTATCATAATCAGTTCTTACAGTAACCTACTCATCCCCAGTTATTTCTTCAGTGTATGTATTCTAATCTAATAAGTACATAGAGTAAGACACTCATCCTTACCTGTTCTCTGTTGCAGATATTTGTGAGGAGTCACATTTTCCGGCTGTTTCTTATTCTGATTCTGCTCTCATCATCTCATCTCATCTCATCTCATCTCCTCGCATCTCGTCTCATAGTTTCTTGTTTCTTTTGTATCTTGCTGTGTCGAGGTGAAGCATAAAAAGCTGCAGAGTTCCCTAACTGCTCTACCAGTATCTATCTCTCACCAATCGCTTTTTATGTTGCTTCACACACACACACACACACACACACACACACGAACGCATGCACGCACAACATAGATAATGATAACAGCATACTCCTCCATGATTGTCTTCTGTCTGTTTATTAATAGAAAGCGCCATGTTTTCTACAGGACTTTGCAGATAACCCCAGAAATTACTGGCTAAAACTTGAGATAGAAGCATGAAACATTGCACACTTCAAATACGGTATGTGCCAATTTTGTGCACCAAATTGAAAAAACCCTACAGGCCAAATAATATGGTTGCCCTAAACCATTGAACTGGAGCGTTTAAGCAACTTGCCTTATGAGCAGCGAATTGTGATATAATTTCTCGTTGCAGAGAAGGAAACTGTCGTGAACATTGCATGCTTCTTTCCTTTCAGCAGGGGTAACTTAATGGTCATACGCCTGTCATTTGTAGCCTTCAGAAATTCAGCTAGTTTGCCAACCAGTTCCGACTTAAGGGCAAATCCCACACCGATTTGGAGTCTTTCCTCGCTTTTCCTTCCACTCAAGAAGAATGTATAGCCGGCACCCACTTTATAGATTTGGCCATCTTAACCGCCGATGTCATTCTGCCGTAGAACCTCACCCTTGCAGCTGTGTACTACTACAAGACCTGCCTCCTTTACTTCCTAATGCATTCCTGATCCACATTTTATGCTGGGCCGAACTGGGAGACCATGCCATTTCTTAGATTCCGAATTCGATCAGCTGTGGATCGAACCGATGACCACCAGGTCAGCAGGCGAGTGTCTGGCCACTACTCAACCGCGGCTCCATGAGAACTACACTATTAATCTACCATACTTGTCGGCTAATGAGGAGACTAGCGGCCTAATCACCCGGAAACCATTAGCTACATAATTCAACAACTCGTGTATTCTGGGCTTGGCTTGAGTTGATCGAATGCCCGTGCTCCATTCGGAGATGAAATTCAGATAAAGCTGGAGAAACTACATTAACGATACAGTGATAATTCAATGTAGGTGTGAATTGAAATGCTTGATCCCAGAATTAAAATTGACCTACATTTCAACGGGTTCAGCAAACAATGATTAAATATTTCAAATGTTATACACAGAAGCCACAATCTTTGGGTTATATAGCAATGTAGGGGAGGCAATGTTATTCGTGACGTATAGTGGGTTGTCATAATCTCCCCACCTGTTCTACCGCGTCTTCGTCAACGACGCCTGGCAATTACGGCCAGGTCCGCCTGTGAGCGACACTAACCACGCTGTGGCAGGAATGGTCAGTCGGTGCATGCGTGGGACATGAAGTCCACGCAGGGACACAACCCCGACTAGCGGGAACTCACAGCGGTTAGCGCCAGACGACTTGGGACGGTTGTAGAGGACAGACGGATTGAATGGTGCTTCGTATACTTGTGTGTATGAACGCTAATAGATAGAACGCCTATATGAGTATAGGAGACTGTGCGCCTGGTATGTAGGATTGTGAGTTGTATACATTGCATTTATATATCTATTGATTGTATTATGGCATCGATATTGTAATTGCGCGATGCTTGTAATGGTTGTGATGAGTGAGAAGTGCGAATAAAGTGTTTGAATTGTATTTGCAGTGTGTCACGTCAAGTCATTCTGTGACAGTGTTTGTATCACATCTGTTAGTGATTACGAGCCTGTGTTATTGCTGAATGCAAGATTATGACAGGTGTGAACGTGGGTGCATCGTCCAGCTTGAACCAGTTATAAAATAGATGCGAATGCGGATGTATCGTCCATCTTGGAACTAGTTGTAAAATAGGATTGAACGTGTTTGTAAGCGGAACGTTTTGGAAAGAAAGGAACATGGAAAGTGAGTTGTTGAATGTGTTGAATGGACGACATTACGACTAACAAACATACTCGACAGCACACAAACCTACAAAACGTATTTGACAAAGCATACACCACATAAAAATACATGTCCTAATATTTTCTTCTTCCAAAAAGCAACAGGTTTTTGTGTCATCCGAAACCGTTAGCAAGTAAAGTTCATTTTTTCCGGGCAGTAACGATCAGGCAGCCATTCTCTGGTACAGTGTTCCAACATACTCCAGAGCTCCAAAGTCACTTAAGTATTATCTTTTTTTCATATATACGTTTGTGTGTAAGTCTAGGCATAAGCTGTATTTGATAAATATTGTACAGATTATTGTATTTACTAACACCTTATAAGTAATATTTTTGTACATTCATTGTATCTGAAATAGTTCATCATGTCTACATTGAACGATTTCATTGAATCTGGTTTAAACATGAAGTTAACTGGTGATGAGTTAACAAAGTGGAGTGAGACAAAATATGCAGAGTATGTCCAACGTGAAGATAGAGCTGCCGAAAGGGAGCTGAGAAAAGCAGAATTAGAGGCGGAGGCTAGGAAATCAGAAGTAGAGGCTGAGGCTAGAAAAGCAGAATCAGAAGCTGCTTTAAAACAATCAGAGTTAGCGGCCAAAACCAAACAGGCAGAAACAGACGCTGAGATAAGAAAAGCTGAGATCTTAGCCCAAAGTAAGAGGGAAGAACTCGAAATGCAGCTGAAAATTAAACAGATGGAAGCTGAAACATCAGCAGATAAAGATTCTAGAAAGTCAGAAAGACTAGAAAAAGAGAATCAGTACAAAAAGTACCAAGGGATCGTCAAAAATGTCACCACGGGCGACTGCATTGCAGCCTTCACCCAGAACTTTGAAACGATAATGGAGCATTATCAGATCCCAGAGACTGAATGGAACATTATATATATGAGAAGTCTTTCAGGGGAACCTCTCAAAGTGATAGAGACCATTCCCAAAGATCTCAGGAAAGACTATCAATATATTAAGTCCAAAATTATGTCACACTTCCTGTTAGATGAAGCAGGCTACAGAGAACAGTTTAGTAAATTAGCTCCAAAACCTACACAAACTTTCTCTGACTACATCTCAGTAGTACAGGATATAATTAGTAAATGGCTATCAGCAGCCAAAGTAAATAACAGCTTTGATAAGTTGAAAGATCTAATTCTTAGAGATAAAATCATTTCAGCTCTACCACCACCATTTTCTAAATTTCTGCAAGAATGTGAGTGCGAGAGTGTGCAACATATAGAGAAACGAGGTTCGGCTTATTTCACAGCCAACAAACAATGTTTTACTAGTGGATTAACTGACACAGACTATGTAGCAGCCGCTACCTATGACAGAACGAAGTCAGGTCCCTACAGTAAACAGAAACACTTTAAGCAATCCGCTGATAAGTATTACCAATGCAGATATTGCCATCTTCCACATAATGAAAGTGATATGTGTGACAAACACCCAAGGTACTTCACATACTATATAGATAAGCAAGATAAGGAGAGAAAGAGCTATAAACTACTAACCAAATGCTTCCTTTGCAAGGCATATGGTCACTGGCGTCATGCTTGTGAAGGTAAACAAATGACCAGAAAGGCTAATGCAGCCATGTTTGATAGCTCTTCCTCCGATCAGGAACAAGCAGAAAATCATCCTGTTAATGCAGCACAGGCCATTGATGTATTTCATCTTGAAAAATGTACCATCTGTGATCGTTTTCATGAAGATGGCTTATTAACATGCGGCCACTCAATACCTATTGTCAATGAAGAAGCTAATTTGGTAATAAACTCCAAAGGTAAACTTAACATCCACCAAGGGTTTGTAAATGGCAAATCTGCCACCGTTTTACGAGATAGTGGATGTACTTTTATTGGTTTGAAGAGAGACTTTATTTTACCTTCAGATTATACAGGCAAACATGTTACATGCAGAACTTTCTCAGGTAACATCGAGAAATACCCACTTGCATGGGCATATATTGACACCCCATTTCTCACAGGAAAGGTTAAATACGCAGCATTATCAAACCCATGTTGTGACATAATCGTGGGTAACCTTCCTGAAGTAAATGATATGCCACATGACAGTATAACATCTTCTGCTGAATGTATTGTCGATAATGCAATATCATCTTCAACTGAATATATTGTTGACAATGTATTATCATCTTCGAATAAATGTATGGTTGCAAATTCATTAACTTCATCACATGATTGTATTGGTCTAAACGTAACAACACCTTGTCATGTTGTTGATATTTCAAATGCAGTAACTAGATCCGCTGCAAAAGTGCAAGATCAAATTAACCAGACAGAGGCTTTGGAAATGTTAAGCCCAGTTATATTACCTCCTAAGACCATGAGGGAAAATTTCATAACAGCCCAAAAAGCCGATTTATCTTTGCACAAATATTTTAATTTAATAGGCCAAAATCCAAGAATAACAAAGGATGCTAGATGGCATTTTGCCCTCAAAAGTGGTATCCTTACACGGTACGTACTACACCAAAGGTACCAACACCACTGAGCAAACGGTGTTACCAACCGAGCACCGCAAACAAGCATTACATCTAGCACATGACATACCCTTTGCAGGGTATATGGCTTATTCGAAAACTAGATCTAGATTACTAACCCAGTTCTACTGGCCTAAATTCTACAGTGACACCAAGCAATATTGCAGAGCTTGTGACATCTGCCAGAAGCTTGTTAAAAAGGGTAAACACCAGCAAGCTGAACTACAAATAACAGATCTAGCAAGTAGACCTTTCGAAAAGATCTCTGTTAATATTGTAGGTCCTCTTAACCATGTGACATCAAGAGGAAATAAGTTCATTCTAACGATAATTGACCTCTGTAGCAGATGGCCTGAGGCGATTCCACTTAAAAACATAACTGCCAAGGATGTAATGGAAGTTTTCTTCCAATTTTTTTCTAGAGTAGGATTTCCTGATACCATTCTCTCAGATCGGGGAAGTTGTCACATAATGGTCCAACATGATTTAACCAGTGATGAGAATAAAGGGCGATCTGAATTAGCGGATATTCGAGGCCAAAGGTTGTTTCAACTAATCCATGAAATGTAACTGCACGTGTTTACATCTGGTCGACGGATCGGGAACACTCAGTGGTGAGGGAGACGGGTCCCGGCATCGCTTTGACAGTTTGTCAACATTTGAATACAGATGGAACCCGTCGGATCCTGGTTGCGATCGGATGTCAGCCATCACATGTCGGACAAAATTAACAATTGCAGATGTGTAGGGAAAGTGAGTGCGCTGAATCATACATCGCTTTGACAGTTCATAAACAAGTTGGATTGAGAGCGGAAGTACTCAGCACGGAAGATAACAGTACATCTGTCAATTTATAGTTTCCGGAACATCAAGAAGATTGGCAGCTTGTTGGGGAAAACTGTTGTTGGGATCATACAGCAACTCGTTAGTTTGTTGGGGGAGTCAAAACAAGTGATGACAACTTTGACAGTGACTAGGCAAGGAAAAATCGATTCTTGACAATGGATGATTGCCCAAATAACACCTGCAGGACAACAACCATGTCACGTGACCAATTTTAGAGGTTTGGCCAAAAACCATGATTGGAGATGGGGAGTTGAACGCAAACCTTGGATTGTAGAAGACGTGCTTCGGCACTATGATTCTGATGGGGAAAACGTCTACCGTGTGCGAATTAGTGATTTAATTTTACACGTGCCTGTCATGGCAAGAGTGGATGTAATTTGATCTAACTGCAGTGTTGCCTAAGGTAGAACCTATTATAATTAGTTCTAATTAATATAGGCTGTAGCCTTGTTAAAACTAAAGTGTGATGATTAGCACTGTTAGTGGAAAACTAACTAGAGTAGGGAAGTGATACTTGGCTCTGTTAGTTGAAAATAGATTAGTGAAGTGTGGATAAGCTTTACTAGTTGAGAATTAAGTAATGAGGGATAATTGGGATATTCCCGTAGTGTCCCTGGTGGGCGGGGTTCCGCATTCTGTTTGTTGATTTTTCTTTCTTGTCTTGGCCTGATGATAACATATGTGTTCAGTCATCTGTCCATGACAGAGTATGTTCATTATATTTTCTGAGCGAGGCCGATGGTCCACGATCATCTAATAGAGATCAGTGACGGGGAGGCTATCACCGGTTATATGATTTATGTTACAGGTTTCCTCTGGTTGGAATGAAGAACACGGAACCCAGGAAAAATCCGATCCCGGATAGAGTTTGGCGCAGGAAGATTGACTAGCAACTTTACAACAGAGATTATGCTAGAGGAAGATGATCAACATTGCTCAGTGGAGCTGAATGGTATCCTCCCGGATAAATACCGAATGAGTTTAAGTCATACCAGGTTTAACACACCAGTAGTAATGGATATTCAATTCACTTATGACTAGAACAAAAATAAAGGACTCTATTGGAGTATAGACAATAACTGTTTAATAGTGAGAACTAGTGAACATTTATCAAGAGACAAAAAGTCTTGTTCATAGGACAGTGTTCCATGTTTGTTTCACCGCGCCGGAATTATGAAGCCGGAGTTTCTATAAACTGTTAGGAACAGTTGTGTTAGGAACAATAACAGTTTTTTCCACGGATTATATATTTACATGGGATTCAGATCTCATGGTCATCAGAGTTCCTGGAGGAGGACATGTCTGGAGAGAAGGATACGACTTCGGTGAGATTTATCGTACTGACTCGAATGATGTCGTGTGATCCTTGCCATGATGTGTACACTATGATCCTGAACTTTGAAGGCTGACACATACATTTATGTTATAACTAGCTGACCCTGCCCGGCTTCGCCCAGACCCTGGTGGGGAGCATCTCATTTAATTCATATAAGTAGTCATATAAGTTCTCGTTCCCGTTACCGACTGTCTGTCTGTCTGTCTGTCTGTCTGTCTGTCTGTCTGTCTGTCTGACCCGGCCCGGCATTGCCCAGCTCCTGGTGTGGAGCATCTCATTTAATTCATATAAGTAGTCATATAAGTTCCCGTTCCCGACTGTCTATCTGTCTGTCTATCTGTCTGCCTGACCCTGTCCGGCTTCATTAAATTCATACAACAAAAAAAGTAACTTAAAAGAACGTTCTTCTACACACCATCCATTATTTTTAATGAAAACTCTTTCTAATCACCTGCATGACTACAGTAACTTCTTAAGCAAAAAAAGATGAGTTACAATGTTATGCATTGTGCATCATTTTTATGAAAACTTTGAAAATGCCTTACAGATTGTATCATTATTTATTATAACTCATATGCCGGTACATAACTATGGACAAAGAGTTTATAAATCTTTGAAAACGATGCCACAATATTACTATAAGTTATACAGAAAAGTTATGCCCCTTGAAATAACTTTTACAGAGTTAGGTCCCCTGAAATATATGAAATTATGATGAAAAATGAAAAATGAAATAATACTGAGTAAGCAGGCGATTTCACACTAACAAAATATCACAGTTGTCAGCTCTGGCATGAAAGGAAGGCGTGTAGAAAATTTCATCTCAATCGGATGGGCCGTTCGCGAACAAATAAAGGCCATACATACATACATACAGAGATACATAAATACGCACATCCTAATTTATATATAAGATACACGACACACATTGTCTTCGCATACACGTCTCAGATACGTTACACTTTTCGTTTAATAAATTAATCTTTATTAATTTTTAGAAGCAAGAGTTGTGGAGTATGTTGCGTTGGGGAAGTATGAGAGGGGGCATAGTACGACAGTGAGAGAGTGATAGGAAGGTGTCCACAGGCTGATGGAGTGTGTTGGACAGAAGCTGGTGGATTCTCCAAGATATTCAAAAAAGGAAGAACCATATTATAATGTGGGTGTTGACTCTCTTCACTCCAGGGACGACACTTTAAAGGAGGACACGACAGAAGTCAGTTCATAGCTTCGGCCACTCAAGCCTTTACTAGAATGTTAGGGGTAAAGCAGTGCTTTAACAGCCCATACCACCCTCATTCTACGGGGATTGTAGAAAAGATGAACGGTGATCTCAAGCATATGCTATCTAAAGTTACCCAGGAACACCCTGAAGACTTGGATACCTATTTACCTGCCATACTATTTGCATATCGCGAAGTACCTCATTCCAGTACAGGTTTCTCTCATTTGAACTTGTATATGGAGCCAAACCACGTGGCCCATTATCTATGTACCATTCTATGTTAACTGAAAGTATAAATGTACATAAACCAGTATCATCATATGAACAAGTAACATCATTGCGAGATAGGATAATGAAATCTTGTGTATTAGCTAAAGAAGCACTGAAACAATTTGGGGCTATTTACACACAGTATGCAAACAGAGGAAATAGGACAATAACACTGACACATGGACAAGACGTACTACTTCTTTTGCCAAGCGACAGACACTTACTGACAGACTCATGGCAAGGGCCGTTTAAAGTACTGAGACAAATCTCGACAGTGGACTATGAGATCGCAGTAAAAGACAAACACAAAATATTTCACATCAACATGTTAAAACCGTACTACAACAGAGACGAAGACCAGGACGAGACAGCAGCAAGCGCAACGAAAGTGGACCACACAGACGATGACGAGACCGACGAAATACCGACCCTATCACTTGACACGATAAACAATCTGCACGACATCAAAATAAATCAAAATCTTACCCAGAGACCGACAATTGCAGACAACTGTTACAAGACTACAGTAGCATTTTCTCCAACCATCCAGGACAAACAGACTTAGTGCATCATCACATTATTCTGACATCCAACACACCAATAAAGTGCAGACCATACTCCATTCCCATACACTACAAAGAGAAATTACACAAAGAAATTCTAGACCTAGAGAAGAATCACATCATCAGACGATCACAATCACATTTTTGTTCACCGATAGTGATTGTGAAAAAGAAGGACAACACCATACGACACTGTGTTGACTATCGGAAACTTAACAATATCACACAGTTGGACTTAGAACCAATGAGCAACTGTGAAGACATATTGACTGAACTGACAGATTCAAGATACTTTACAAAACTGGAAATGACAAAAGGGTATTGGAAAATACCTGTACATCATGACAGCATACATCTGACAGCATTTGCCACACCCTGGGGTCTATACGAATGGTGCAAGCTTCCATTTGGGCTAGTTAATGCCCCTGCGACGTTTGTACGGATGACGAGACTTCTACTGACAGACATACCTAATATAATTTCTTACATGGACGACATCTGTATACATACGAAGACTATGACAGACTATGTAACAACATTACAGCAGACATTTGACCGCATCAGACACCACGGACTGACAGTCAAGCCATCGAAAGTTGACATAGCCTACCAAGAAATTTCATTTTTGGGTTATAAAATTTGTAACGGCTTTGTCACTACTGACGACAACATCGTGTCAAGAATTCTTAAATTGTCGCTTCCGACAACAAAGAAAGAATTGAGAAGTGTCCTAGGTCTATTAAATTATTACAGACAGTTTATACAAAATTTTGCTACGTTGACTGAGTGTTTCACTAACCTACTAACGAAGGACAAACCTAACAAAATTGTAAACAGCGAATGCCTAAGACCTGCATTTACAAAAGTGGTATCCTACTTTTCTAGTAACCCGATTCTTAAACTACCAAATTTGGACACTATTTTCAGATTGAGAACTAACGTGAGCTCCAAAGCGATTGGGGCAGTATTATTGCAAATGCACGACCAAATCCTTCACCTAGTGTACTACGTTAGTCGGAAATTAAAACAGAGAGAAAAAAATTGGTCAACGCCTGAGATTGAGGCCCATGCTCTTGTGTACGCTGTTAGAAAATTATCCAGATTTCTTCTTGGGAAACATTTCATAGTCGAGGCAGACAACAGTCCGTTGACAATCATCACGACTGGAACTCCGACTAACCACAGGGTAGCAAGATGGTCACTATTACTACAAGATTTCAGTTTTGAAGTCAGGCATATCCGCAGCACACAAAATACGATTGCCGACCTTCTTTCCAGATGTCCGTACGACACATCCGAAAGCCTAATTGTGCCTGAGCGCACACAGCAGACCAATAAGTAATCTGCAGATTATTATAGCGCTCAGCATCACGGCGAATAGTGAAAGTATTTCAGAAACGCTGTGTAGAAATTGTGATAGGAACAACGTCCCAATGTAAATACAGTATATACATCTTATAATTATTGTAATAATTGTGATGAATACTTGTGTAGTATGTGATCGAAAGGTAATATTATTTTAAATATGTATGAACATTATAACGAACAGTGCTACGTGAATTCAAGACTTACTTTACTTGAACTGTTCGAGTATCCGTAGTACCTGCTGAGCAGAGTGTTCCGACTTATTTTAATCTGTGCGAGAGGGACAGTGACATCTGAATTCTACAGAACACTTTAATCCATACTTCGAAAGAAAGATTTAATCCAGCAGCTGTTCTTATGAACTGTATATTCCGTTCGTTTATACAACAACCAGACGGAAGAACATTGTGTTAACTACATCTTAACACACCAGCTGTGTACTTCAGGTATTTGTGTAATTAATTTAAAAACTAGCAGACTATAGTGTAATTCTCACAAAGAATTGACGTTGTATATAAACTTTGTGAGCTGAAATTTGGCATATACAAATTGTATGTAAGGATTTTGAAAGGTGTAATCTGAGAATCATAAGTTGATTAACTTGTTCGTAATAGTGACAGTTGGTTCACTATTGTCAATGTCGTGTGTAAAGAATGAATGTTGTAGTAGTTATTTGTTCTTCTTTACCACTTTAGTGTCGTCCCTGGAGTGAGGGGAATCAACACCCACATTTATTTTAATTCAATATCTCTATTCTGGAGATATCCAACAGACTCCGTCCACAACACTCCCTCAATCTGAAGACACCTTCTTCTCACTCTTACTCACCCCTGGATCACGTCCCTCTCATTCTTCCCCAACATAACATACTTGACAACTCTAGCTTCAACAAATAAAAACAAGAAATTTATAAAAGCAAAGAGTATATGTAGGAGAAGTGTGTGTGTGTATAATGTGTAGAATGTGTGACGTATATTCTAAATAGTATATAGACTCAGATCAGTGTTCAGGAGTATAGTCATTCTCATCACTGTGCTGAAAACACACCAGCACCATGTATTCCAGACAAGCAACCTCACCAAGGTGATGCTTCTCCGGTAAGGTGAAGAGTTTCTCCGCTATCTCTCGAACCACTAGGATGCTTGGACATCCATGACAACCACTGTCTAATGAGAGTCTTCAATCTGAATCACACTATGAATTTCCTCTGTTATTTAACTGATTGTTAATCAGAAAATTCTAACACTATTGTCACTGTTACTGGGGAAATCTTAATGGATCTAGTGTCCCTGGTTTTAAAGATTCCCCATATTAAAACCATAATCTGAATGTTCTAGGTATTTCTATAAATTTGTATGAATGTTCCTGGTATCAGTAGTGTATATATTCAATGTTCTGACTGTTCAGTGATACAACTATCACTTGCTAAACATAAATCTCATCAGCATGTCCTGCTCAGCAGAAGCCAGGGTCCCGCAACCAACTTGGGTATAAGCCCAATGTAGCGACCTCTCAGCAACTTCTGTCTTCAAATTCTGAGCCATAATCTTCTAACATGTGTTCTAGCTTCACTGTTGAATATCATAGCACACCTACGTGGACATGTAAATGGAACCTGTAGAATAAAGAATACCATGGTGAGGGCAACTCAATCCTGACCGGAATTAGGTGAGTGTAGGCCAATAGCAGCACTCAGATCTATAACAGAGATCCGATCTCTGTCATACGGCCAAATAACTCATCACATGATTTGAGACATGGCAACACCAGGAAAGAATAAAGGAACGGGTAGAAACCCAGCAGATGCCCTACTGGAAGATCCTACCATTTCACATTCCTCTCCTCCCTCCCAACCATCCTCAATCTCACTAATTATTATCCCACTACATTGTCCTCAACTCCCTGAGTAAAATGATATATCACACAAGCTAGTTGAAGCAACACAATAGGATACTAGTGCCGACGCTCCTATGATACTTTCTAGCACCGCACTTATAGAACATTCTATCACTAATCATAATACATTATATCACCACACCTATAATACATTATATCACCGCACAGTACTGTACTCTATTCCTAATCATACTCTAAGTTACATATGATTAATATCCTACCATATGCCTATTCCGGTTGCTAATTGAAACTAGGCAATCACAGACTGGATATATGTCCGCCGATAAATATCAACAATTTGACACCCGAGTTTGTTTCATGGAACACAACTCTGAAAACTGCATCGATCTTTCTAAACTTCAGAAGTCTTGATCGACTAACTCCACTTGTTTACCGCAACGCTTTTTATATTGGGCTGGAGTGACGTCACCAAAAAGTCTAGACGCTGATCCGTCCAGAATCTGGTTTCCTCCTCTAGACTAACTGGAGTCAATCCGCCGTCAAATTTTCTTTCATTTGGGGAAATTATTTGTCCCGTACATCAATAGTTCAGTCTGTCTGTGAACCCGAGAATTCCCCACATCACAGAATCCATTCCGCGACTGGCCAGACTTTCCATCCAGCACTTCAAAGGCTACTGTCGCCTTGGCAGATGTTTGGCGTTGTTATTCGTTTCTCGAACACCCCACATCATAAAGATTCGCCGACCAGTTGTAGACATTTTGACGCGACGCATTTTGTTTCCCAGTTAGAAATGCCGATCGTGTGTAGACAGTTTTAACGACGTATTTTTCTCAGCCTGTACAACATCAAAGGGTTGGTTGTTTTTGCAGACTAATGTCGGATCTTGTTTGTCATCGATCGAACATCAAGTTTATTTTCGTGACATAGGCCCCCTCATAAGAGAGTAGTCCGCAACGACTCTTTCTTCTTGGAGGTTCGATCCAGATGATCTATTCCTCTTCTTCCGGAGCTGGATGTCTTGACAAGAAGTCCGCTCCAACATTTTCGGTATTTCCTCCTCCAGGGCCTTTTCTTTAGAGAATGGCACTTGGTAAACCTTTTGGCGCACAGGCTCTTGGGTGGTCAAAGTCATCACCAACCTCGTTCGTCCTGGTTCATCAGTCAGTATCTCCTTATGAGACTCGAGAACCTTAGTTATCTTTTCCCTCTCCTGGGAAGTCAGATCAGGGTTAACCTGTACATCCTTGTAGGTTTCCTGGTGTACCAGGGGATATTCCCTGCCCTCGTTGGTTCCCACTTCTGTCTCCACTCCAACTGCCATTGCCATGAGGTGAGCTGCTTTTTCTCCGTGTCTTTCTTCGTATTTCCGCAAGATATTGATATGGAAAATCTTTGACTTTCCCCGGATCCGGATCTGATAGTTGGTCCTGGATATCACCCTTTCCACGGGTAATGGTCCTTGCCAACCTATCTCCAGTTTGTTGTTTCCCGTTGGGAGTAGCAACAATACTTTGTCTCCCACCTCTAGAGATCTGTCTTTAGACCTACGGTTGTAGTAAGCCGCATGTCTTTTTCTGGCCTTTTTCAAGTTTTGATTTGCCAGAGTCCATCCTTTGTGAAGTTTTTCTTTCAGTTCCTCCACATATTTATAAGAAGAGATCACTTCTTCTGACGTCCCCTCTTCAGTCCAACTCCTCAACATGGCTTCCAACGGTCCCTTGATTGGACGACCAAACAGCAACGTAGCGGGTTGTAGTCCTGTTGAGCCATGAGGAACTTCCCTATAGGCAAAAATTGCTGCTGGGATATATTCATCCCACCTATCAGGTTTTTCCTGTGCCAGTTTCCTGAGCATTGTCATCAACGTGCAATTGAAACGCTCTACTTGTCCATTGGCTTGAGGGTGGTGGGGGCTGGTATGGATATGGTTAGAGTGGAACACCCTAAATACCTCCTCCATAAGTTTTCCACAAAACTGGGACCCATTGTCCGTCAGTATTTGATCAGGAAAGCCTAATCTGGTAAAGGCCTCCATCAGTGCGTCCGCCACTCTTTTCGAGTCAATTGTGGTCAACGGTATGGCTTCACCCCACATTGTACAGCAATCCACCATTGTGAGAATATACATGTTCCTCTTCCTCGTCCTGGGAAGTGGACCCACGATATCGATGGCTACCCTCTCGAAAGGAGAGTTCATGATGGGCATTTCACCCGAGACCACCGGTGCTGTCCAGTGTTTCGGTGCCACCCTCTGGCACTCAGGGCATGACTTCACATACCGACGCACATCACCTGTCATTCCCGGCCAATAGTAATGGCAGGAAATCCGCTGCATCGTGGCGGCAATACCCATATGCCCACTGAATGAGATGGTATGCCCCATATGAAGAATCTGGGAACGGTGGTTCTTTGGGACCACCAACTGACCATGTAGGTTGTCTCCCCTTCCGGCTCTCCTGTAGAGTATCCTATTCTTCATATAGTACTGCCCCCGTTTGGGTGGATCAGCACGTTTCTGCAGCTTCTTGTAGCAAGGACGTAGAGTAGCATCCTCACACTGGGCAGTTCGCAACTCCCCTGGCAGTGGGTTAGTCACATTTGCTTCTGCCTCATCCGTTCTCGTCTGAGAGGGAGTCTGTATTGCTCCCATATGGATTGACTCCCTGGGCATTCCCAGAAAGACATACCGGCAACCGAGGATTACGGTAAAAATGGGATCGGTCAACACCGCATCCTTGATTGTGCCGGTGACATATCTTGACCGAATCTCCACTCTGGCAATGGGCAATTTCATGGCTACAGCACTCTTCTGTGCAGGCAGTATCTCCATGGTTTCACCTGTGAATTATTCTGGATGTACCAGATCCGCAGAAATCACGGCCTCCCCGTCCAGTCCTGTGTCGAACAAACACTTCACTTGACGACCGTTAACTTCTACCAATTCCACTACAGGTGGTATTTCCTGGTATGCAGTCTCTCCCTCGGCCACGACCTGTTTAGTGGGCTCCACCTTAGGTTTCCCGGGGCACACGACGAATTGAGTGTCTCCTAACTTTCCCCTGCAGTCAATAGCATTGTGCGTATTTGACCTGCAGTGGTTGCACCAATTCCCTGTCCTTGATTTTCTTGTGCCGGACTTTATTGAACTCTCCGGCTGGTGAGCTTCCTTCTCGACCTTGGCATTGTCAGTGTCCATTTGCTTTGAAGTCACTTGACATGCCGCGAAGTGAGGTTTCTTAGCCTTCGATTTGCATTCCTTCGTATTGTGAGAAGGTGACTTACAAATCGAACACCACTTCTCCGACCATGGTCGTTTTTGTGTAGAGCTTGAAGTGCTCTTGCTTTCCCCCTTCGTCTTCTCCAAACTCTCCTCTGAAGTTTTGACATATGGTTCCACCTTCTTAGTTCCTGTGCTCTTGGCTTTCTTCAGGTTATGTTTTTCCTGACTTTTGGTGTTGGTAGAAAGGTTTTCTGCTGCCTCCCCATGAACCTCGACGAACTGTGCTGCCAATTTCGTCACCATGTCGATTCGTTCCGCTCCTTGTTCTCCCAAGCATGTCCTGAGAGGTCTCGACATTTGCTTCCGCATCTGGTCGACTACCATGAGCTCTTCCAGACTCTCATAGTCACGCGCGAACCCAGCAAAATCCATCCACTTATGGAGATAGGCTTTCAGACGCAGACTATAGGCGACGTACAACTCCCCCGGTTCTCGTTTTGCTCCTCGAAATTTTTTCCTGTAGGTATGTGACGTAACTTCGAATCGTTTCAGCAAAGCCGTTTTCAACTCGTCATAATTGTTCTCATGTCCTGGTGGCAGGCGAGAATAAACCTCGTAACCGGTCCCGCATAGTCCCTGGGATAGCTTGAGATTCCATTTGTCACGCTCCAGACCCATTGCAACCGACATAGCCTCGAAGCGTTGAAGGTACTGGTCAATCTTCTCTTTGTCCTCCTCGTAGATCGCTAGAGGGAACTTCATAGCATGGTAGCCATGTCCACCTACTGGTGTTGAGCCAGGGAGAGAGGAACCCCCCACTGCTCCCTCAGTTTCCCCACTAGATTGCCTCTTAAGCTCGAGTTCCCGCATCCGGTACTCGTGCTCCCTTTTCTGAGCTTCTTGTTCAGCTTCCCGTTGCTTAGCAGCTTGCTCAACCTCAAGTTTCTTAGCAGCTTGCTCTGATTCCAGTTTTTTAGAAGCCTGCTCAGCTTCAATTTCCAGCTTTCTCATGGCTTGCTCTGCTTCCAATTTCTTAGCAGCTTGTTCTGCTTCCAATTTCTTAGCAGTTTGTTCTGCTTCCAGTTTCTTAGCAGCTTGTTCTAACTCCATCCTTCTCAATTCCAACTCAGCCTTTCGATCTTTCCTTTCTGCTTGACGATACTCCCTCTCCACCCCCTGTACGTAATCTTCAAGTGCAGAACCCGACAATCCCATTTCTTCCCCCTTTGCACTTAGTTCTGCCGTAGTTAGTTTAGGAGTGGCCATTTTTCAGAGAGGTAACTCAGCAGATAGAGTATAGATTATCTCTAAACAAATATATAGATAATGACCAAATACAATTAATCTATATATTTTATAACACACCACACAACACAACACAATCACTCAGTGACAAGAGTAGAATCAGGACCACAGACTTATGCAGACGTGTGAAGTGTGAACAGGTAAGATAAGTCTTAACCCCTATCCACATTCACTCTAGCTGGATTCTCACTAATAGGATATCTCCATCCTCTAACTACAGATCCCATGTCTAAAGATCCCGTGTTAAAAGACCCCTCTTATGAAAGATTCCGTTGTCTAAAGATCCCTTGTACGAAAGATCCCGCTGTTCAAAGATCCTGTTTACGAGCCCCCAATAAATGTCGTGTGTAAAGAATAAATGTCGTAGTAGTTATTTGTTCTTCTTTACCACTTTAGTGTCGTCCCTGGAGTGAGGGGAATCAACACCCACATTTGTTTTAATTCATTATCTCTATCCTGGAGATATCCAACAGACTCCGTCCACAACACTCCCTCAATCTGAAGACACCTTCTTCTCACTCTTACTCACCCCTGGATCATGCCCCTCTCATTCTTCCCCAACATAACATACTTGACAACTCTAGCTTCAACAAATAAAAACAAGAAATTTATTAAAGCAAAGAGTATATGTAGGAGAAGTGTGTGTGTGTGTGTGTGTGTGTGTGTGTGTGTGTGTGTAATGTGTAGAATGTGTTACGTATATTCTAAATAGTATATAGACTCAGATCAGTGTTCAGGAGTATAGTCATTCTCATCACTGTGCTGAAAACACACCAGCACCATGTATTCCAGACAAGCAACCTCACCAAGGTGATGCTTCTCCGGTCACGTGAAGAGTTTCTCCGCTATCTCTCGAACCACTAGGATGCTTGGACATCCATGACAAACACTGTCTAATGAGAGTCTTCAATCTGATTCACACTATGAATTTCCTCTGTTATTTATCTGATTGTTAATCAGAAAATTCTAACACTATTGTCACTGTTACTGGGGAAATCTTAATGGATCTAGTGTCACTGGTTTTAAAGATTCCCAATATTAACACCACAATCTGAATGTTCTAGGTATTTCTATAAATTTGTATGAATGTTCCTGGTATCAGTAGTATATAGATTCAATGTTCTGACTGTTCAGTGATACAACTATCACTTGCTAAACATAAATCTCCTCAGCATGTCCCGCTCAGCAGAAGCCAGGTTCCCGCAACCAACTTGGGTATAAGCCCATTGTAGCGGCCTCTCAGCAACTTCTGTCTTCAAATTCTGAGCCATCATCTTCTAACATGTGTTCTAGCTTCACTGTTGAATATCATAGCACACCTACGTGGACCTGTAAATGGAACCTGTAGAATAAAGAATACCATGGTGAGGGCAACTCAATCCTGACCGGAATTAGGTGAGTGTAGGCCAATAGCAGCACTCAGATCTATAACAGAGATCCGATCTCTGTCATACGGCCAAATAACTCATCACATGATTTGAGACATGGCAACACCAGGAAAGAATAAAGGAACGGGTAGAAACCCAGCAGATGCCCTACTGGAAGATCCTACCATTTCACATTCCTCTCCTCCCTCCCAACCATCCTCAATCTCTCTAATTATTATCCCACTACATTGTCCTCAACTCCCTGAGTAAAATGATATATCACACAAGCTAGTTGAAGCAACACAATAGGATACTAGTGCCGACGCTCCTATGATACTTTCTAGCACCGCACTTATAGAACATTCTATCACTAATCATAATACATTATATCACAACACCTATAATACATTATATCACCGCACAGTACTGTACTCTATTCCTAATCATACTCTAAGTTAGATATGATTAATAGCCTACCATATGCCTATTCCGGTTGCTAATTGAAACTAGGCAATCACAGACTGGATCTATGTCCGCCGATAAATATCAACAATTTGAAACCCTAGTTTCTTTCATGGAACACAACTCGAAAAACTGCACCGATCTTTCCAAACTTCAGAAATCTTGATCGACTAACTCCACTTGTTTACCGCAACGCTTTTTATATTGGGCTGGAGTGACGTCACCAAAAAGTCTAGACGCTGATCCGTCCAGAATCTGGTTTCCCCCTCCTCCTCTAGACTAACTGGAGTCAATCCGCCGTCAAATTTGCTTTCATTTGGGGAAATTCGTTGTCCCGTACATCAATAGTTCAATCTATCTGTGAACTCGAGAATTCCCCCACATCACAGAATCCATCCCGCGTCTGGCCAGACTTTCCGTCTAGCACTTCAAAGGCTACTACCGCCTTGGCAGACGTTTGGCGTTGTTATTCGTTTCTCGAACACCCCACATCATAAAGATTCGCCGACCAGGTGTAGACATTTTGATGCGGGTATTTTGTTTCCCAGTTAGAAATGCCGATCGTGTGTAGACAGTTTTAACGACGTATGTTTCTCAGTCTGTACAACATCAAATGGTTGGTTGTTTTTGCAGACTAATGTCGGGTCTTGTTTGTCATCGATCTAACATCAAGTTTATTTTCGTGACAGTCAATAAGCAGCAAACTATGACGCTTAGAAATTGATTTACTAATGTAATTTATTTTCTTTGAAAGCATGTGAAAATTATCGCCCATAGATTTTGTATTGTTTCACTGATTACAACCAAGGGAAACAATTGAAATTAGTGGTAATGTGTAACAGGTATAGAAACCGTCCTCATGTTGCCAGATTGGCGACACATCAAGATGACATCAACTATGCATGGAAGTAATTACCGAAGCTGTAGACCTATATGAGACTTTCCGACCAGATGAGGTTGGGGTCAAATGTTGGAGTCATCTTACAGGGAGAGGACTCGCGGCCTTACATGTCGTGTTTGTAATTTTTGTTTATTTGTCGAGAGGTAGTTGCGTATCTTGAGAGATAGCATAAGTCGCTGATAGCTACCGGACTGGCTGTGTCAAATTACAACTAACGTAAGAATCCATCTAGTGGATTGTACTTGAGTAGTGTGGCTTGATAGCATCATTGAAGAGTGTGTGTATATATCTTACAATTATCCACATATTTCAATATAAACCAAAGTGTCACGTCAGATGACAAACAATGGGTCGATTCTGACAGGTTTAATAAATAAACCCAAATGTATATAGCTAACATGAAAGGAAAGTCCTTTCATGAAAAGGAGGGCGGGAGAATGTCATAATCTACCCACCTGTTCTACCGCGTCTTCGTCAACGACGCCTGACAATTACGGTCAGGTCCGCCTGTGAGCGACACTAACCACGCTGTGGCAGGAATGGTCAGTCGGTGCATACGTGGGACATGAAGTCCACGCAGGGACACAACCCCGACTAGCGGGAACTCACAGCGGTTAGCGCCAGACGGCTTGGGACCGTTGTACAGGACAGACGGATTGAATGGTGCTCGTATACTTGTGTGTATGAACGCTAATAGAGAGAACGCCTGTGTGAGTATAGGAGACTGTGCGCCTGGTATGTAGGATTGTGAGTTGTATACATTGCATTTATATATCTATTGATTGTATTATGGCATCGATAGTGTAATTGCGCGATGCATGTAATGGTTGCGATGAGTGAGAAGTGCGAATAAAGTGTTTGAATAGTATTTGCAGTGTGTCACGTCAAGTCATTCTGTGACAGTGTTTGCATCACATCTGTTAGTGATTACGAGCCTGTGTTATTGCTGAATGCAAGATTCTGACAGGGTGATCTTGAAATATAAACAACTCAATTCCGCAGTCTTCGGTTTCACCAATTATTTGGTTGTTGTATCAAAACAAAGGCAGAGTAATTGTCGAGTCGGTGGACAAAATAAGATTCAACTCTTTTAAAACCAAGGTCCGCTCATCATCAAGCATTCCGGATGGAACCAAACAAACTCTTGCGACCGGTCTGGCTGACTGTACTGCGGTTACTAACCTCTAACTCGCCTGTCGTCACACCACGACACCCCATAGCTATCCCCAACCATGGTGCTCACCCGTGCAATGCTTGATAATAAAATCTTTACGTTGCGCACCAGCTAGCCCCTCAATGCCACCCAACTCCTATGACAGGCTACTCTGTTATATATGCCTACTTTCCCTATGACCAAGACTTTTCCCAGAAAACTCTTGGAACAAAACCTATATTTTCCCTAACTTTAACACTCAACCCATAAATTCTAAAAAGATACACTCAAAGAAAATTCTAACTTAACATATTCTATTCAAACATATATCAGGGGACTATGTGTAAGTCAAAATCAAACCATTCATAGGAGTCTTCCCGGCGACTACTACCCAGTATTATTCAACTGCCTATGGGATTTATAGCTATCCACTATTACCCACCACATTTCCCAACTACCCATGGAAATTATAGCTATCCGTTATTCCCCAGCACCTTACACAAATACTCAACTATAACACTCAACTATATATGGACTATTAGAGCTTCTTCTTCGTCATCCTTTTCTCATGGTCACAGCAATCCGCTTAAGACCTCACTAGATACATCAACATGTATACATCACCATTATTAAAATTATTACACTTACTTCACTCTAAAAAAAAATCCCACATAACCTTCTTCAAGCGACCTACACCACACAGGATAGAAAGACACAGAACCAGTGGCCAGCAGATAAGATAAGAAGAACACTTCCTCACACACAAAAATCAAAAACACTCATATTTACCATATATTGTCCTCTTGAGACTTTATGTAATAAAGTCTAAAAAATCCGATCACAACCCTCATATTTGAGCTCCTTTTTCACCCTAGTCAGTTCATATTTGTAAATACCCGAAAAAACTATCAACTTGCCCATTTATTATGGTGATCAACGCTTAAACCCTCCACGTTTTGGCTCTGAACGTCACTTAATCAATCAGGTTATGCTGATATCCACAGCAACCCAAAGATACTCCCTATCTGTCCATCTATTATGGGCATCAATTCCCAAAAAACATCCACGTCATTTAATCTATGACCACCCCAGGTTATGCTGATATCCACAGCAACCCCAAAAATTACTATCAATGTCCATTTATTATGGGCATCACCTACCAAAACCACCAACCTCATGGCACTGAAAGTTACTCAATCTATGGCCACCCCAGGTTATGCCGATATCCACAGCAACCCGAAGATACCACAATCTGTATCTCTTAAAATCCCCAACATCATGGCTCAGAACGTAACTTTACATATAGTGACTTCGAGATGTAATGTCAACAACACGCATACAAAAAATCCTAAAGACGCTATTAATATGTCCATTCAATATGGACAACTCCAATTGACCACTCTTACAACTTTAAATACACCCTCAGGTTGTAACCCAACGTAAATGAAAACTCTATTTTAACATTAAAAAAAAAACAAAAAAAACTAACTAACAAAAAAAAAAAAAACACACACACACACACACAAGGCAACATTATTTAGAACCAAATACAAGACTGATCAACGATAACTCAATCCTAAATACCATAATAATTCTGTCACTTTTACGGACTTAAAATTACAACTCAAAACAACTGGCCAAACTAATATGCTAACATCGAATGTTTCAAAAGTGAATGCAGACCACAAATCAAGATATGGACAGCTTCTATCCCCCAACATTATATAAAATAATATATACAACTACAACTGAAAACACTGTAATGCTAACTCCTTCCAAACATGAAGCAATTAAAAACAAATCAACACATAACTACACACCCTTTTCCCCCTTAGTTCTGTCGCTTTTGCGGACAGGGTTTTCCACAAAAATGCAAAATAATATATACCCCAAACAAAAGTCACTAACAAAAACGACAATTCTTATCTCATTTCCTGGAAGTTCAACAACCACTTCCACCTATTAATCAATCGTCACCCAGCCTATTTATTTTCTCTTCTTTTAAAATCTTCTACTCATAACACACTCATGCTCCGCTGGTTATTTTATACAGTCTACTCACTTCCTCACCAATCTCCATCTACTTCTCACCTCTCATCTCACATTAATTCGGAGTCATTCATATGTGTTTTCCTTCATGCTACTCACATGGACCAAGTTCTGAACATTCACTAGAAACGTACATAAATAATCCAGCACTCCATATCCTGCTGCCTATTACTTTTACACGCTAACAATCATTATCCAATTTGTCAACAGCCATCACAACAAACCTCACTCTGATGAGACATACTGAGTACGTCCTCGCTATGTTCTCTCATTCCTCCTCATCGGGCACGATCACCTCAGAATACATCCGCCAACGATATTGAATCTGCTTCATAAAACAACAAACACAACGTTAATTCGATATCTGTCATCATGTCGTAGAATTTTCACAATCCAATTACTCCCTTACCTCAATTTTTCTCAACTCCTCTTTCAAAACCTCTGAGTCAACCCGGCGCAGACACGTATTAACTCTAGAAACAACATTCATAATAAGCTTACATCTCTCCGTGTCACTTCTACACTACGTCTATCACTCCAGCATACATGACTTACTGTGAGCAACCCACTCCACTCCATCCACTCCAGACAGAGGACGCCTCAAATTCCAAATCATCTACTCTCCAATCACCACAACCAAACACAAGGTTGCCTACATTATGCACACTATGCACGCAAAGACACTCTCTGCCCTTCTAATTCTCTATACACCTTCCCTCTTGTCTCTTTTCTCACACTATTCTTTAAGCTATAAAAGCCGCACTTCCCAATCTATCATAACTCTATAACTGATTCACGTATCCCTACGCTCGCTCTTCTATACTTAAGTATTACAATTGACAAAACACAAGACGGTGTCACACTAACCCGAAAATTATATATCACTTGCTGTGATTCTCCACCGCTTTTCACTCTTCACCGCACAAAATAACACCATTGAGCTATACCAGCCACCCAACATCCTATACCACTTACTGTGATACAAAACAAGCTCGGTTTGTCTATTTTAGACAGTAATTCGCATCAAACTTGAATTACTCCAACCTAAATTATAAAATACTTCAATCCTCACGTATTCCCCCTGCTCTTTCTAACTGTGCACCCTCCTCATTACTCCTCAATTGTCAACCCCTACACCCGCTACACACACAAACCGTTTTGCCAACGTCTCAGAACCTTTCAACGCGTTCTATCACTAAACAGCTCATTTTCATTCCACTTTTAAGTTTTATTTTTAGCAAATTGTCTTCTAATAAGAGTGTCTCCCTTCATCTACTTTTCTTTTAATATTTGTAATCATCAGCAAAGTATTCAGGTCTTAACATCATATATTCTTTGATCTTCCTCGCGTCATCTTCTGTACACGTCGGGTTAATGTCTAACCCTCCTACCTCCCTAGTATTTTTATTCTTAACTGTTTTCTTTCTTTTACCTCTATTTGCTGTTCGTGTCTTTATCGCGTAAGTCTGCTCACTATATTCGCTATATATCTTATTTCTCCCTTTTTCCTCCTCAGAAGATTCACTAATTATAGTTCCACCAGCCTGTTCACTACACATTACTGCCGACGAGGAAGCAACATCTCTGTAGTCGGAACTAACACACCTGTCATTTTTCTTATATCTGCCACCTTTCATACTCCAGTCAGGGATATATTCAATGTCCAAATCTGAGGAATCTGATACACCAGTCGTACCTACATTCACCAACAAACTTGTTGTAGACCTAGCCGTAGCACATTTTCTAATTTTCCTCCTGGTATCTTTTGTCTTTGTTTGTTTATCCTCCTTAAATTTAACTGTGTCTCCCTTTTCTAATTTCACCTGAGGTGGTTTCAAAATTTCTACTACTTTGGTTTGACTTCCTCTTGCTATTTTGCTAGCTGGTTGTACCTGGGCTTTTTTCTCTGCGGTATCTATTTGAGTCTGAGCAGTATTCTCTCTCGTATTACCTGTCTGTGTCTGTGTCACCCGGTCTATTTTCTTTATCAATAACATCTTCTTTTCCTGTCCAACCCTAACATTTGCAACCACCTTAGGAGCATTTGGGATGTTATTTATGTGTTCAACTCTGTCCTTCAACCCTGAATTTAAATATCGTCTCTGTCTTTGCACGAACCAGTCACCACGCCTCTTTCTTGCGGTCGCACTATGGGAGGGCCAATCCCATTGTTTCCTTGACAGATTTCTCTCAGGCACATTTCTGTATGTTTGATCATTATACCAGCCTAACCTTTCATACCTGCTCCTATTGTCGCCGTTCCTGACTCTAGTCATATCTGGCTCAACGTAACTGCTTCTAAATACAAGGTTATGCTGCCTTCTGTTTTCATTAACCAGTGGTTGTCCTCGGTTATTCTTGTTATTCTTTTTTATCCCATCATTTCTTACATTAGTTCTACTCTGCAACCAGTGTTCAAAACATTCGACCTCGCTGACTGCCACTTTTAACTCTTTTAACCATGCAGTCACGCGTCCTAAGTCCCTATTTAGGTGATTCATATTTACTCAGTACGTTGTCGTTGTTTCAATGCTACAGTTAGCCTAAAAACAATATACTAGTGATCCCATATGCTTCCTAATACCTGACTCAGTGAGACATCTTGAGCCTCCATTACAATTACAATTCTTATAACAATTAGCTTCTACTAAAATTAAGACTAACCAAAATTATATTTAATTATGGTTACTTCACCGGGCGTGCGAGTCCTATCTTCTGGTCACGTCCCCACGTAAATGGCACTCAGTAACTGACCAAGGCAGATGCGGATTCCAGCAACACAGCGACGACCCCAAGGACAGCAGCTACGTCAGCCCCGACAACACAGCGAGCTCAAGGAAAGCAGCTATGTCAGTCCAGCAACACAGCGACACCCAAGGATAGCTTCTCTGGTAAGCCCAGTGGCGTGCATGGGAGCGGCTCTGGTAAGCCCAGGAACACAGTTGCGTGCAAGGTAGCGGCTCTGATAAGCCCAGGAACACGGTGGCGTGCAAGGTAGCGGCTCTGGCAAGCCCAGGAACAAAGTGGCGAGCAAGGTTGCGGCTCCGGCAAGCCCAGAATTAAAATGGCGAACAAGATTGCGGTTCTGGCAAGCCAAGGAACAAAGTGGCGAACGAGGTTGCGGCTCTCCTTATTTCGACTGCAAAGGAGAGCTTCGGTTATTCCACTGCCGCGACAATCCACTTGTCCAGGTTCGAACCTGGTCACGGCACCAATTTATCAACCTCTATAGCAGTGTAGGAGAGGCAATGTTATTCGTGACGTATAGTGGGTGATCTTGAAATATAAACAACTCAATTCCGCAGTCTTCGGTTTCATCATTTATTTTGTTGTTGTATCAAAACAAAGGCAGAGTAATTCTCGAGTCGGTGGACAAAATAAGATTCAACTCTTTTAAAACCAAGGCCCGCTCATCAACAAGCATTCCGGATGGAACCAAACAAACTCTTTCGACCGGTCTGGCTGATGGAACTGCGGTTACTAACCTATAACTCGTCTGTCGTCACACCACGACACCCCCATAGCTACCCCCAACCATGGTGCTCACCAGTGCAATGCTCGAAAATAAAATCTTTACATTGCACACCAGCTATCCCCTCAATCCCACCCAACTCCTATAACAGGCTACTCTGTTATAGTTACACAATTTATTGCCTGGCATATTTCGCTGCATCTCGCCAGGTGTGCAATCAAGAGGTATATATCATATAAACTTACATGTTTAATACATTTAAACTTTTTATACAGAGACTTACTAGAAAGTGCTATTTACGAGTAACATTAGTCCACACCGTATAGCGATTGAAGTGATTTTCGATATAATATAAAATGAAAATCACTTCTTTAACAAAAGGACAAAAGACGGAATGGAAACTACATATCAAGGATTGATCTTATTATTGTAATGTAGAATAATGTATCCAGGTTGGGATATCTAGTAGGTCAATGGCCATTATCACTACTGAAATTGCTTCAGAAACTTCACAGTGAGATCGCACGCTTTGGCAGCGGTTGTTCTAAAGACTTTTCCCATGGTAAAAAACCCATGTGGAACTCCCTCGATGATCTCCAGTTGAACTTTAACCTCAGAAGCACGCAGTTTTTCCGCATAGTCGACGCCACTTCCTCTCAAGGGGTCTAATTCTGCCAGGATAATTAGAGTAGGAGGTGATGATGCAGTATTCGTTCTTGCCATGCCGTTGACTCTTGGATTGGTCAAAAGATCTGGAATTTGGTTGTAAGCATTATCATAGAACAATTTAAGGGCGCTTTCATTAAGAGTCGGAACCTGTTTGAACTCCTGGACTGTCTCCTGTGACAAAGAGGTGTCTGCTAACGGGTAGACCAAGATCTGGAAATCTAAACCTGGGTCTTCATTGGTGACCCCAATAGCAAGCTGCCCACCGGCGCTGTCACCACCAACACCAACTTTACTGTTGGGGTTTCCTCCAACAGCTTCTTTGTTCTCCAACACCCATCTGGTCACCACTTCAGAATCTTCAAACGGTGCGTAAGGAGCATCAGGATTAGGCAACAGGCGGTACTCGACATTGAGAACAATAGCTCCAGAATCTCTAGCGATGATCTTTGCTGTTGCCTCGTGGGTTTTCCTGCTACATAGGACCATTCCACCACCATGGAAGTAGATCAGGATAGCTGGAGTATCTGGTCGAGAAGCTGGTTTGTAGACAGATACAGGGATGCCCTCCGATGTGTATGGCGACGGTACAATTATTTCTGTTTCTTCACCTTCGAAGTCTACTTCACCACCTAATGCTAAAGACGCATTCATCACTAGTTCTCTAAACATCTCTACGCTGAGTTCTCTATACTGCACCGGGCTTCCGGCTGAGAGTATTCTCCCGTACTCTTTCGACTCTTCGTGTAACTTGTACTTGCCTTCAAATGGAGCCCATGGATCTGATCCTGCCATGATGGTTACTTGGTTCTCTAAAGTGACAGAATAATTTGATATAGTTACAAGGCAGGATTGCAGACGTGATAGAACACTGAAGAATGAAATGGTTAGGGCAATTAGCTACAATGAAATAACATCATCCAATGGATAGAGCGTTCTACATGAGACCATAGGGAAGAGGGAGTAAAAGAACATTGGAGAAATCAAATATAATATTAGCACAAGTAACAAAACAAACGAAAAAAAAATAAAATATTTCTTTCTCGTCTCTACGACACCTCACGGCAACTGCGATAGGACAAAGGAAAAATACAAACTGAAGATTGAGAATGATATTCTTCATGTTTTACGCATGAAATCAAGGCTTAATAAGAATCGAAATGTCATAAGTAAATAAGACTCTTTAGATGCATTGGGAATATATTGTTAGTTAATTGCATATCCTTTACAGGACTTGGCAGGCAACTCCAGTATTTCATGACATGTGTTACGTTCAGCAGTTTTCTATTGCTTTATGAAAGGGCGGCACCCATACCATTGTATGAAAAACAACACAATGGCGATCTGATGCTAAAAAGCTCGCAGCTGTACTTCGAAAGCGGTATGCGGGATTACGAATTGCGCCCGTAACCACTTCAGAAAAGCACGGTTTAATATATGGTGCTAAAGACACATTTGAATAGACTCATCAGAACTGTCGGAGTCATGTGATTAATATATGGTGCTAAAGACATATTTGAATAGACTCATCTGCACTGGTGGAGTCATTTGATCAATATATGGTGTTGAAGACCTGTTTGAATAGACTCATCTGCACTGGCGGAGTCATGTGATCAGAATATGGTGCTAAAGACATACTTAAATAGACCCATCAGCACTGGCGGAATCATATGATCAATATATGATGCTAAAGACATATTTGAATAGACCTATCTGCACTGGCGGAGTCATGTGATCAATAGCACGCATGTAGCCACGACCTCCCGGGACATTTCCTGGTACCCATGTTAAAGTGGGTCGACCTGGCATCCCTGGTCCATATTTAAAACCCCCGACTCGGTGTGAATTCGAACCCATGAGCATCGGGTCGTCAGGCATGCGTCTAGCTACCATGGCTCTCTGAAAGGACATGCGACAGATTTAATTGATTCATTTTCGAAGGATAATATATCGCAATATGTGACCTACCATCTGGACAGAAGGACGATATATCTCCGAACTAGTGTCATCGTCTTATTTGTTTTGATTAGTGGCATCTTTCGCGATGTCAACGCTCAGTGAATGGGAATTCAATTTATAATACTTGTTCATTTGATTGTGTACCATGTCTGGTCCAAAGTTACTTTTTGTGCCGCACTGAATTAGTTCAGCTCGATACACAAACTTCTCTACAAACAGATACCATAGACACTGAAACTGAGGATCATATATTACTTTGTCTCTGTTGAAAAGTTTCATAACTTTTCTTTGTATTTTAAGAATGTATAATAATAAATTACTATGCCTATAGAGTGTAATAATACATTGCTTTGCTTGCCTTCTTGCTTGCGTCCGCTGGTTGTGAACTCCTGCTTGAAGTCCTGTATGTCGGATGAAGACATCATGTTATCCAACATCAGTTTGATATGATACCGGACTGAGGTGTGCGTGAGTATCCGTTGTTCAATGTATGGCTTATGTGTGTGCAGAATGGTGATTCCTCTCCCTGCAGGCTGATACTCTCCGACTTCGGAAGAATCAGCGATCCTACCACGTTAGCTAGGACCCTGAAGGGACCTGTTGCCCAGGACGTATGACTAGGACATGTTAGTGGGTCTTGGCCAGTATAAAACCTGGCCCTGGTGCCTTGGAAACACCTCTGCGTCCCATACATTGCTTTATCTATTGAGAAGAATCATAAACTACTTTGTTTCTATTGAAAAGTTTCGTAATTTTTTTGTCTTTTTAGAATGCATAATAATAAATTGCTATGTCTTTTGAGTATAATAATACAATGCTTTATCTATTGAAAAGTTTCATAAAATTGCGTTGTATTTAAAGAGTGTGTAATAATAAATTGCTATGTCTATTGAGAAGAACCATAAATTACTTTGTTTATCTTGAAAAGTTTCATAAATTGATTTGTCTTTTTAGTCAATAGTCATTAGTTGCGGTTCCAACTTCACGGCAACGGGTAGTCCCCATTAAGCTCCGTCCCTGTGCCAGTGAATATCACATAAAATGCTCCTCTTTCTCCAATGCGAAAAGTGGAACAGACAGGTGTCTCGACAAACCAACAGCCCGCACAGGTACACTGTTCATAAAGCCGCCGCCAGAATGTCAACACAAAAGTTCTTTACGAAAAATACAGTTCATTGTCGATGGAAGCGGCAGTCACTAGAAAACTAGCAGCCACGCATTACTGCATAAGGCAATCCAGTCATACAGACATGCGACAGGCCGGCCGCTATTATTCCGAACACGCAGTTCACGCTACAAACAAAAGCATTTCACACGAAATTTTACATCTCATAGTGTCGCGCCACGCGCTCAACTCAGAAGCAGGGCGACAGAACCACGCACTTCCAGTTCAACATGAAGAAAATGCGAATTAAAACTTTAGCCACAAGCATAAACACTCCAGAGGCCTTCACTATTCAAAAGCCTATCCTCCATTTGGGGACCGGAAGTCTGCTTTGTCTTATAGGATTTTATGATAATACATTACTATGTATATTGTGAAAAATAACATATTGCTATATCTATCGAGAAGAATTATAAATTACTTTGTCTATTGAAAAGTTTAAAAACAGTGCTTTGTCTTTTAAGAATGTATAATAATAAACTATCTATTGAGAAAGCTGAGAAGCTTTGTTTATTGAAAAGTTTCATATATTTGCTTTTTCTTTTAAGAATGTATATTAATGAATTGTTCATCATCATCACCATGTACCATGCTTGTAAGCATGGGCGGGAGTGTTTTGCCATCTCACTCGATCACCAGAGTCGTGGATCAGCTAAGTGTTCTTGTCTCAACCATACAAAGTGGCCAAGCCATACAGGTATTTACTTCTCTTTCCTCCCTTTTCTCTCTTCCCTTCGATCTTGCTAGTTGTCACCAATTTCTCCAATTTATTTATTCTCATTACGTGACCAAAATATTCTGACTGTCTACGTCTAATTTCTCTAATCAGTTTACTGTTTTCATTTGTTTCTTGTAGGACTTCGTCATTTGATTTTCTCTCTGTCCATGGGTTTCTTTGCTTTTTCCTCAGAAACCACATTTACACAGCCATCAGATGTTTTTCAGCTTGGCTGCTCATTGTCCACTCTTCACATTTATACAAAAGCACAAGTTCTATGTAGCACCTCAAGACTTTTTTTCTCGTTGCAAATGACATCTTTTTATTGGTCAGTATGTTCTTCATCTTGCAAAAGGCTACCTTCGCCATCGCAATTCTTGTTCTAATCTCACCAAGGCATCTCCCACACATGTTATGACTGTTCCGAGATAATTGTACCGATTCACTTGTTTAAGAATATTCCCACTTACTTGTATATTACATTGTGGTATTTCCTTCTTCTTAGCGATGGCCATAATCTGTGTCATTTTACAATTTAATTCTAACCCAAGTTGTTCACTGTGTGCAACAATTGCATCTACTAAATGTTTCAGATCCTGCTCATTGTCTGCAATCGATACTGTTTGATCCGCATATCTAAAGTTATTTGTGTTATGTTCCCTAATGATAATTTCTTTCATATCGTCAACATTTCTGAATATAGTTTCACTATACAGGGGGAAAAAATCTGGATACATCACACATAACTAACACCTCTCTTAATAGGCTGATATTGACCTACTTTATTATTAATCTTTATGGCAGCTTGTTGTTTCCAATATATGTTTTTAATGAGTCTAAGGTCTTTCCCATAAATTTGTAGATCTGCAAGCATCTCTATCATGTTGACATGTCTTAGTTTATCGAAAGCCTTTGTGTAGTCAAAAAGCAAAGATGTAGATCTTTGTTTACTTCTATAGAACGTTCAATAAATGTTCTCAGCATATACACAGCATTTACTGCACCCTTGCCTTCTACAATCTCACTTTGTTCTTCTCATATTTCGGGTTGCACTTTCTTCCTAACTCTTCGCATGATAATTCTTTTAGCAAACTTGTGTGATATTGCTCACTATACTAATTGTTCGATGTTGATCACATTCCCAGGCTCCTGATTTCTTCGGGATTGCAATGCATATATAATTACATAATTCAGGAAGTATATCTCCAGTATCATATATAGTGCTCAGTAGTCTGGTGAATTGGTCTATTCTAGGACAGTGATAATTTCTGTTGAGATGTTGTCTGGACACGGTGTCTTGCCAGATTGCATATGGTTAACAGCATTCTCAGCTTCCATCTTCAGAATTGTTGGTCCTTCATTATTACTCCAAATATCATATTGTTCTTCCCTTGTATCATCATAAAGGTTTTTCACATAATCTGACCATGTATGTAAAATCTCTTGCTTTTATTTTATGATTGTCCATCTTTTGTTTTTAGGCAGCCTGCTAATGTACGTGTTCTTTTATCAGTAAGCTCCTGAATTATTTGTGCATTAATTTGGAACTTTTACTGTTGTGTTGTTTTTTAATATCTATGCAACATTTTTAAAGCCATGCTTCGTTTGCTTCTTTACATAATGTTCGGACTTTCCTGTGAATCCTTTGTTGTGTCTTCTTGTTTCCATTGGTCTTAAAATATCTTCAGTTATCCATTTCTTACGACTAACTTTCTTTAATTTTGGTATATTTGTTTCTGCACCCAAATTGATTGAATTCATCATCATTTCCCATTGATCATTCACACTTTAAATTAAGATCTAAAGACCAGACAATATATAAAACCTGTTCTTTACTTCAATGTTAGAATTGTCTTGTATTTCCTTGTCATTTCTTAATTGACACAGATCATATTTAGCGTTTCCTGGTGTATACTTGACTGTGTTTAACTTTACCTTCAGTGTGCCTATAATCAGTCTGAGATCAATGTAACAGTCACACGAAACATTCATGGAACTGCTTTTGCGATTGTTAACGCATTTAGAAACCTTCTATTAATCAGGATGTAATCGATAAATTGCTATATCTATTGAAAACATTTATAAATTGCTTTGTCCATTGAAAAGTTTCATAAAATTGCGTTGTCTGTTAAGAATGTATAATAATAAATTGCTATGCCTATTGAGAAGAATTATCAATTACTTTGTCTATTGAAAAGTTTCATAAAATTGCATTGAAGAGATTAAACAAAACTTGCTTTGGCTATGTAGACTTTTGAAAAAACATAAATCATACAAAAGATGTCAACTACGACGAGAAAAAGTGTTGAAGTGCTACATAAAACCTGTATTTGTGTATTGTTGTGAAACGTGGACGATGAGCAGACAAGCTGAAAAACATCCAATGGCAATGGAAATATTGTTTATGAAGAAATTACAAAGAATACAATGTACAGACAGAAAAACAAATGAGCAAGTCCTAAAAAAGGCAAATTAAAACCCCAAAATGATTATAGAAATTAGACTCAGACAGTCACATGTTTGGGACACGTTATGAGTAGACATTAACTAGTGACTTGGTGACAACCGGCAAGATTGAGGGAAAAAGAACAAGGCGAAGGCAGAGAAGTAAATATCTAGATGTCATGGTCACACTGCACTGTCGGGACGAGAACACAGAGCTGATCTACGACTCCGGTGATCGTGTAAGATGGTGACACTTGACGACTGCCCACGCTTAGCGGCATAGCACTATATTCATTAACTGAAACAAGAATAGAGCTCCTATTATTGCACGAAATCATAAATATAATTACTGACACAAGAGTCGAACACTTTCTATAGCACATACTTCTACATACGCTAACACAAACAAGAGTCGAACGCTTTCTATTGCACAGAATCCTACATACACTTACACAAATAAGAGTTGATCTTTTTCAGTTGCACATAATCTTACATACACTTACACACATAAGAGTCAAACACTTTCTACATGCACTTACGCAAAGAAGAGTCAACCTCTTTATATTGCACAAAATCCTACACACACTTACACAAACAACAGTCGAACACGTTCTATAGCACAACAAATCCTACACACACACAAACAAGAGTCAACCCCTTTATTTTACACGGAATCCTACGTACAATTAAACAAACAAGAGTCAACCTCTTTATATTAGACAGAATCATGTATACACTTACACAAACATGACTCGAACTAATTCAATTGCACAAAATCCTACATGCACCTGCACAAACAAAAGTCGAACACATTCTACTGCACAGAATCCTACATACACTTACGCAAACAAGAGTGGAACTCTTTATATTGCACAAAACCCTGCATACACTTACACAAACAAGAGTCGAAGTCTTTCTATTGCACAGAATTCTACATACACTTACATAAAAGAAATCGAACTCTTTCCGTTGCACATAATTCTACATACATTTACACAAACATGAGTTGAACCCTTTCTATTGCACAGCATTCTAAATACACTTACACAAACAAAAGTCGAACTCTTTCTACTGCACATAATCCTTCATACACTGTGATATATTTTCACAAAACGTAACATCGCATTAATTATTTCCAGGACGACAAAATCAGAGTTCATCACCAAAAATACTAAGTTTGTTTCATATTACTATACTCACATATTTTAATGGACGGACTTATGGTCCACGGGAAAGTAAAAACACGAAACGGAGAAAGCTGAGATATAAACAGCTACAATCGATTTCCGGCCTCATTGTACCAAAGAAACAGCGACTGGTCACAAACCAAGATGTGCCTGCAGAATGGTAGCTTCTTAACTCGCCAGACTAAGTGAGAAAATTGTCTAAAGAGAAGAAGTACCATACATCCAGCAGCCAGTATTTGGAAACAACCAAATCTATGACCTTACTTCTTGGTGATGTCAACTGTTGACACGTGTTGTGAAGCCGTCTTGTTCGGATGAGGTGAATATAATTATTTTAAATCTTAGATAAGTTGTGAGTTCAGTTTCCCAGAAGAGGAGTTGGTAAGTTGACTTGTGAACACATGTGGTGAATTCTTAAGAAGGTAATTATAATTATTTTTTTATAGTTTTAGATAAACTATTCATTAAAAATACCCATAGTGAATTTTATTTTCTCCCAAAGTAAACAACGGAGTTAATGTATAAGCAGTAATCCAAGTTGTACATTTATTTCTTAAGCAACTCAATCTACAATGATTGGAATGGTGAGTTCTTAAAGAATTTATTCTATTACAAACTAAATAATATTATACTCAGTTATCATAGTCATAAGATAAACTGTACATTTGGAGAAAACTACAGTGTTTATTTTCTCCCAGCTAAACAACTTAGTTAATGCATAAACATTAGACACATGTTGTAAATTATATTTCTTAAGCAACTAAATCTACCATGAATTAGAGTAACTTAAGACTTAAGGAAACTCAAAATTCTTAGTAAAGTGGTAAGGACATAATGTATATGTGCCCACTGGTAAGATTAAAATCTAGTTTACATGTGCCAGCACTAATAGATAATTTAGTGGAATGTGTATAGTCAAGTATATTGAGCGCATTAGTCAGTAGATTTACTTTTTGACATGAGCACATGGACAAACAAATAGTTTTCTAATAATTCATGAACACATGAGAATCAAAAATAGATTCTAAAGGTATCATAGTTTGTGTGTTGAGTTAAAGCACCATAGCGGTGAGTCAAATGTATTTTCAATGTTGTAAACATATGGAATTAATGTTTGTACCACACAATAATAATACTTTGTCAACCGGCATGGTAGAATGGTTAAGATTCATAATGCCTGAATGTAGACTGAGTAGATCACATAAATCTATGAGAATAAGGGGGGACCCCTGTGCATTTTATTATTGATACAGTTTCCTTTGAGAATCTCATAATTATGTCTAATGATCACAATGATCACTATGTCATTGCTGATAGCATGTCTGTGAGGATTCATGTGTGATTTCATCATTGTTAAACAGATGTGAATGTATAATTTGATAAAACCCATCAGCATGCAGGACTAAATATTCAAGAAATAGTATCAGTAGGTTGAAGGATGAGATTCCCTTGTAATGTCATTCTTGTTGAATCTGTGAATGTATTCTGTGTAAAGCACCTACCTAGGCCTGATGTCATTCCTACAGATATGATGTGTATGATGAGTGATTGTGAAAGGAGATATTTCATAGTGATATCAATGATGGTAAACATTGTAAGTTATCATTGGGAAATCACCCACCTTACATGACAGTATGAAGGATGTGTGATGAATGATTCCTATATGAACACCCATACCAATATGAATGTGTCTATAGACTGAGTGAAATGATCATCCATACATATGAATGATGTATGAGAGAGTGAATTCAACCCACATGCAAAGATGGATATGTTGATTGATGCATGAGGAGATTGAGTGAGTGAATGAAGTTACAGGCTGAGAGAGAGGGAGTATAAGCCAACAGTCAATCTCAGGATAGCCGGCAAATTTGATGTGGAATGCCATGACTATCACCAGAAACTAGTTCGGCGTAACCCATAAACTACATAATAATTTAGTACACTCCGGCGCATAACACCACTTTGTATAAAATATCATTCATGTTCCTATCATCTAGTTTTGTGCGCTAAGCACGACACAACCAATATCATACATTACGCATATTACAGCATCTGTGTGTGTAATTTAAGCATACTTCCACGTTGTATTTCATGTCACTTCTGGTAACACATATGGTCTAATGTAATGACATTAATGTAATACAATGATGATGATAGGAGACGAAGCCTTGTTACAAACCTTTGAGAACAAAATTTTAAGACGCATCTTTGGACCCATTAGGGATACACAAAGTGGAGAGTGGAAAAGAAGAAGTAACAAAGACATTTATGATCTGTTTAAGTCCCCGCTAATCACTGGTATCATGAAGGCTAATAGACTACAATGGCTGGGGCATATAGAAATAATGGAAGATAATAGGGAAACAAAACTCGCTTACACTCAGAAAATAAATGACCGTAGACCCCAAGGTAGACCAAGAAGACGGTGGAGAGATAATACATGTACAGACCTACAAGCACTTGGAATCAACGACTGGCAAGAGAAGGTCCACCAGAGAGACGAATGGAGACGGATTGTATTTGCAGCAAAGAACCTCAATGCCTCGGAAAGCTGAAGAAGAAGAAGAATGATGATGATAATGACTGTAATGTAATGAAAATTAATGTAATACAATGATGATGATGATGATGATGACTGTAGTATAATGAAAATAATGATCATGTAAGGATTTCTAATGTCATAAGCATGATAATAATGATAATGATTGTAATTACAATGATTATAAAAACCATGATGATTATGATGATAATAATAAATATTACATCCATGAGAATGGACGAAATCTTCTCACTTGCAGCATTTAATGAAGAAGAATGCACTTGAAGGCTATACAAGAATAATACCATAATGTACTTATCTTGTTTATAAGCAAATACTCATTGAAATGGGAACTGATTTTTAAAAGCCCTTAATGTATGAGACCCTTTTTCTTGAATAGAAAAAGATGAATAAGAGAATTAACTAGGAACAGAATGGGATAGGAGACATAGTTGTAAATTCCAAATCAATCAAGGTATGACTTAACCGGTAGACCTGAGGACAGGCATAGGTGAAGATGAAACTGCACATCTGCTAGTTAAAACCTTGAACCCCTGATAGTGGAAGATTGGAGTGAGAGCAAACAACTATGTTGGTGATAACTAAATGAGAACACCATGACTATCTTTCTTCTATGTTTATGTTCTCTAAGAACAAGATTCATTCTATTGTTTTCACTTGGTTCTTAGGATTTTACATTTCATTTCTAATGTCATATTTATGATATAATTAGAATTATGTGATGCTAAAATTGCAGGTAGTGGTCATTATCCAGACCTGACTTTGTGAATGCAGCACTTTGTGAAAGTAGTTGTAGCAGCTTGAATGAATGCAGTAGCCACTTAACTGAGTGAGGCAGCTGAGATAGTGAAGCCAAATACTATTCCACAGCAACTTCCTGCCAATTTTCACCACCTTTCCAGGACAGGTATCACATATCCTTAAATCCAGGTATAGGTGAAGAACACCAATGAGCCACATTTATAAATCACCGGGGAAAACAATAAGAACACTCAATATTCTACAATGACTGTTACCGAGATCCAATAACTGGATGGTAAATCAAGCAGGGTGTACCCAGTCTAATTCCACAGATTAGAATTAGGCCAGCAGAAGAGGCCCAATAATCATAAGTAAAACGGGTTGCAACACTGAGGACAATGTATGATACAGTGGCACAGTCATGAGATAGATACTTAGTTAAGAGACTAATATACTCAGAAAATTTGTAATTGAACTGTATTGTTTGTTGTATGTCATTACATGTATAATCAATAGTTCCATTTATTTATAATCTTCTTCTTCTTCTTCAGCTTTCCGAGCCATTGAGTTTCTTTGCTGCAAATACAATCCGTCTCCATTCGTCTCTCTGGTGGACCTTCTCTTGCCAGTCGTTGATTCCAAGTGCTTGTAGGTCTGTACATGTATTATCTCTCCACCGTCTTCTTGGTCTACCTCGGGGTCTACGGTCATTTATTTTCTGAGTGTAAGCGAGTTTTGTTTCCCTATTATCTTCCATTATTTCTATATGCCCCAGCCATTGTAGTCTATTAGCCTTCATGATACCAGTGATTAGCGGGGACTTAAACAGATCATAAATGTCTTTGTTACTTCTTCTTTTCCACTCTCCACTTTGTGTATCCCTAATGGGTCCAAAGATGCGTCTTAAAATTTTGTTCTCAAAGGTTTGTAACAAGGCTTCGTCTCCTTTCGTTGTACTCCAGGTTTCAGAGCCATACAGCACAACTGGTCTGATCAGTGTTTTGTATATTGTGATTTTGGTGTTACGAGATAGCGCCTTTGATTTTAGTAGATGTTGTAGTGCATAGTATATCTTATTTCCAGAGTTAATTCTAGTTTGTATTTCTTCAATTATGATGTTGGAGCAGTTGAAGACTGTACCCAGGTATTTGTATGTTTCCGTTCTTTTAATGGTCATATTATCTATTTGTATGTGGCCAGAGTTTTTAGCCATTCCGTCTCTTGAAATTACCATATATTCTGTCTTATCTTGGTTGATAACCAGCCCCATCTGTTGGGCTTTTTCCTTTAAGTGAGTCAATATTTCCAATGTCTTTTGTTCACTTTGCCCTATAATATTTATATCATCTGCATAACCAAGCAGCTTGGATGTTCCTCCAATATCACATTCCTCCTTTATCTTCCTTACAACTTTTTCTAGAGCCAGATCGAAGAGTAGCGGCGATAGTGCATCACCCTGTTTCAAGCCAGATGTTATTTGGAAGGGGTCTGATTTCCGGCCTTTATATGTTACTATATTATAAGTATCTTCCATGCATAGTCTGGTCATGTTGATTAACTTCCTTGGTATTCCAAATTCCAGCATAGCATTCCATAGACTATTCCTATGGACACTATCATAAGCCTTTTTAAAATCCACAAAAAATGTTATGGAGATCTCTTTTATATTCCCCCATGTTTCTCGGCTATTTGTCGTAAGATAAATATCTGATCTATTGTTGATCTGTTTTGTCTAAAACCCGATTGGTAGTCACCTAATTTGTCTTCTGAATATGGTTTTAGTCTATTTAGTAATACTGCGGATAGTATCTTATAGCTTGTGGAAAGTAGTGATATTCCTCTATAATTTCCACATTGGAACTTGTCTCCTTTCTTAAAGATAGGTATCAATAATGACTCTTTCCAGTCATGGGGTAATTCTTCTGTCCTCCAGATTTTTATTATTAGTTCGTATAGCTTTAGATGTATTGCATGGCCACCTGCCTTTATAAATTCAGCAGCAATTCCATCAGTCCCAGTTGCCTTATTGTTTTTAAGTCATGTGATTACATATAGGATTTCTTCAAATGTAGGTTCTTCAATTTGTGGTTCGCATGTTAGAACCTCTTCCTGTGGGAAAATGTTACTTGGAGCTTCACAATTTAGTAATTCAATAAAATATTCTTTCCATGTGTTGCACATTTCCTCATTGGTATTTATCATATTCCCATTTTTGTCTTTTAAACCATATGTGTTTTGTTGGTGCCCTCGTTTCATTGACTTCAGTTCTTTAAAAAAATTTCTGGATTCATTTTTCTGGTGATTAGTTTCCATATCTTTGATTATATTACTCATATATTCTCGCTTCTGCTGTCTGACTATTTTTGTAGCCTCTTTACATTCATTTCTATAATGCTCTTCCTTTTTGATGTTATTGATGTCATTTAACCATACATGTCTGGCATTCTTCTTCCTAATGACTGCTTCTTCACATTTTTGATTGAACCATCTGTTCTTTCTATGCGTGGTTAACACACCGAGGCATTCTTCTGCGGTAGATTGAATTGTATTCTTGATGTTCAACCAAGTTTGGTCAATGCTTTCCTCCGAAGGGTTTTGCAGAGTTTCAAGTTTACATTTTATTTCATCTGTAAATTTCTCTTTGACTGTAATGTCTTGTAGTTTTTCTCTGTTATATGTTGGGTGTAATCTTTTTAATTTAGTATAGAAAGCTCTCTTAAGTTTTATTTTAAATTTTGCTCCAACGAGGAAGTGGTCACTGTGGCACTCAGCTCCTCTATAACTTCTGACTTGCTGTATGTTTGATGCATTTATGTTGTTAATTAAAATGTGATCTATTTGATTATAGGTTCTCTTGTCACATGATTTGCAAGTTTGTTTGTGTATATCCTTTCTTTGTAGTCTGGTACTGCTAATCTGCAGTCCTTTGGCTTCTGCCAGGTTGATGACTCTCCATCCATTATCATTTGAAGTTGTATGTAGGCTTTCCATACCGGCCACTTTTTTATTAGTTTGCTCTCTACCTATTTTTGCATTGAAGTCTCCCAGCACAATCAGGATGTCCTGTTTGGGGGTTTCTTCTATGACATCTTCCAGATCATTATAAAAGTCTTCTTTAATATCATCTTCTTTCTCTTCAGTAGGTGCATGCACATTAATCATTGTTATATTTTTCCATTTACCTTTTATTCGTAATTTACTAATCCTGTCATTAAAAGCTTTAACGTTTAAAACGTTCCGCCATAACTCTTTTTTGATGACAAATCCTGTTCCTAATTTATGTAATGTTTATTTTGGGTGTTTCCTCCATACATTATAATCATTCCATTTTGCTCTAAAGTACCCTCTCCTGGCCACCTTATTTCTTGAATTGCTGTTATATCCATTTGATATTCAACCAGCTCCCGGGTTAGTTCTTCGGCCGCTTCCATGTTCCAAATCTCAAAAGTCCTTTAACTTTCCAAGGTCGTTGTCCAGATAAGTCAGTCCGATATCGAGGCTCATGTATTTGTTTCGTAACAAAGAAAGGTTTTTACAAAGGTGGGGATGTTAACCCCACGCTTCAATCCCCAACCTGGAGGACCAGGGTGTTTCTCATTGTCTGTTCTCTACCCTTTGACCTGTCCGGCTTGGGAGGCCCTGCTGGTAGCTACGCTACCGCCGGCATAGCTCTCAGGGTCATTGAGAAACTCAAGCTCCCCCACCACGACAAATAAATAATAATAAATGATAAAAATTACAGGTTATTCTCTTTTTTGAGAGTTCTCTTGTCATACTAAAATTGTTGTAACAATTACCCTAGATTAATTATTTAGTTGGTAGAAGAGAGGCAAGGAACCATTCCTCAGGACTTTTGGAATACTCAGTAAAAATTTCATTTTTTCCTTGAGGTATTGCTTGGTTCTCCAAAACTCTATTTAATGGTCTCAAATCATTGAGCCAGTAACAGCTAAATTAATTTTAACGGGCAGGATCACATTGAGATAGAGGAACTCTGGATCCTTGATCTCTGTGGGGTTGAGCCATCAACTATTTATCCGACATACACTTACATACAAGGAAACGAACTATTTAAGTTACACATAACTGTTCACATATTTACAGAAACAAGAGTCGAACTCTTTCTATAGAAATAATCCTACATACACTTATGCAAACAATAGTCGAACTCTCTCTATTGCACATAATCCTACTTACACTTACATACAAGGAATCGAACTCTTTCTATTGCAAGAAATCATAAATATACTTACTCAAACAAGCGTCGTACTCTGTCTATTGCCCAGAATTCTGAACCGTTGCTCGCTGAGTTCAGAATATATACCATTAATGTGCATCGATATGATACTGTGGCCTTGTAGTATTTACACCAGTGATCCCCAATTTGTATTCCTCTGGACTGCTGCATTTTACGTAGATGAAAGCAATACTCGTGACTGTTAAAAACAAGTTAGTTGCATATCCTTTACAGGATGTCGCAATCAACCCCATCATTCTTTGACTGTAACTTCTTGGCAAGTTTATGTTAAGTAGTTTGCCATTGATGTCTGAACGACGGGACCTATGCCATTTTATAAAAACCAGTGCAATGCGGTCTGCTGCCAAATCGCCCGTAGCTGTGTCTGAATGTTAAATAATAGCTTAATCGATGTTTGAACCCCGGTCCATCCATCCATCCATCCATCATGTGCCATGCCGGTAAGCGTGGGCGGTCATGTTTTGCCATCTCACTCGATCACCAGAGTCGTGGATCAGCTCAGTGTTTCGTCTCGACCATGCCACGAGGCCAAGCAATCGAGGTATTTGCTTCTAGGTTATCCTCTTGGTCTGTTCCCTTCTATCTTACCAGTTGTCACCAAGTTCTCCAATTAATTTCTTCTCATAACATGCCCAAAAAAATTTGACTGTCTGCGTCTAATATCTCTAATAAGTTTACGATCTTCATTTGTTTCTTGAAGGACTTGTTCATTGGTCTTTCTGGCTGTCCATGGTATTCTTTGCATTTTCCTCAGAAACCACATTTCTACAGCCATCAGATGTTTTTCAGTCTGACTGCTCATTGTCCAAGCTTCACATCCATATAAAAGTACAGGTTCTATGTAGCACCTCAACACTCTTTTTCTCGTTTCAATTGACACCTTTTTATTGGACGGTATGTTTTTCATCTTGCTAAAGGCTACTTTTGCCATGGCTATTCTTGTTCTAATCTCTTCAAGGCATCTCCCAGCAGATGTTATTACTGTTCCGAGATAATTGTACCTATTCACTTGTTGAAGAATATTTCCATTTACTTGTATATTACATTCTGGTATGTCGTTCTTCCTAGTGACGACCATAATGTGTGTCTTTTTACAATTTAATTCTAACCCTTGTTGTTCACTGTGTGCAACAACCGCATCTACTAATTGTCGTAGATTGTTAACAGACCAGGCGGACAGAAATATGAGGCATTGCCTACATTCAACGTCTCTCTCTCTCTCTCTCTCTCTCTCTCTCTCTCTCTCTCTCTCTCTCTCTCTCTCTCTCTTTCTCTCTCTCTCTTTCTCTCTCTTTCTTTCTCTCTCTCTCTCCCTCTCTCTCTCTCTCTCATGTTTATATATATGATTTTATCATGTATAATATAACATTACTGTAATGTGAGTGAGAGCGTTAGTGAGAGAGAGAGAGAGAGAGAGAGAGAGAGAGAGAGAGAGAGAGCGAGAGAGAGAGAGAGAGAAAAAAAAAAAGAGAGAGAGAGAGAGAGAGAGAGAGAGAGAGAGAGGGAGAGAGAGTTGAATTGCATCACTAATTTTTAAGTTACAAAATGTATATGTACAATTTTTCTCCATTTTCTTTACAATTTTGCGACAATGCTCACGACAATCGTCACTGTATGTGTGTGTAAAGTGTGGGAGTTTGATCATAATAGTAGGTTGGGGGATCGGGGGATGTGTGTGTGGGTGGATTCGTGATGTGTGTGGGTGGGCTCAGGATGTGTGGGTGGGAGGGGTGGGTTTGTGTTGGTGGGGGATTGTGTGTGGGTGGGAGGGGGATTGTGTGTGGGTGCGTGCGAGATGTATGGGTGTATGGGGAGATCTGTTTGTGGGTGGGGATGTGTGTTTGTGTAGGTGGTTGTGGGTGAGTGGGTGGAGGAGGATATGTTGGTGGATGATTGATGGGGGTTATGGGATGGGTGGGGGTATATGTGTGGGTATATGTGGTGGGTGGGAGATGTGTGCAGGTGGGGGTGGTTGTGGGTTTGGGGATGTGTGTGTGGGTGAGGGATGTGTATGGGTGTGGGATGTTTGGGTGGATGGGTGGGGAGTGTGTGTGGGTGAGAGATGTGTGGGTGAATGTGTGCGGGGGTGTGTGGGTTGGGGGAGGGATGCGTGATGGGTGTGGGTGATGGATTTGGAGATGTGTGTGTGGGTGGGGGATATGTCTGGCTGGGTGGGGGTGTGTGTGGCTGAATGAAGGATGTATGTGTGGGTAGTGAGGGTGATTGTAGTTGGGGGATGTGTGGATGGGTAGGAGATGTGTGGATAGATGTGTGTGTGGGTGAGGGATGTGTCTTTGAGATTCGTGTGGGTGTGGTATTGTGTGGGAGGGGAGCTGGGTGTGGTTAAATGATGTTTGTGTGGGTGGGTGAAGGTTTGGTTGGGTTTGTGGGTGGGTGAAGGATGTGTGTGAGGGTGGAGGATGTGTGCTTAGGTGGGTGGTTGGGATGTGTGAGTGTGGGTGGGTAGATAGGAGATGTATGTGTTGATGAGTGGGTAAGGGATGTGTGGGTGTTAGTGGTTGAGGGATAAGTACGTTTGTCTAGGTATGTGTGAGGGGATGAATGTATGGGTTATGTGTGCGTGGATGGGAGGTGTGTGTTTGTGAATGGGGAATGTGTTGGTGGGTGGGGATGTGTGTGAGGGATGTTTGTATGGGTGGGGAGATTGTGCGTGGGTGGGGATGTGTGTGTATATGGGTAGGGGTGTGTGGTTAAGGGATGTGTGGCTGGGGGAATGGGTGATGGAGGATGTGTGGTTGGGTATAGGATGTGTGGGTGGGTGATTGTATATGAGTAAGGGTGTGTGGTTAAGGGATGTTTGGTTGTGGGATGGGTGGGTAGAGGAATTGTGGATGGGTAGAGGATATGTGGGTGGGTGAGTGTGTGCAGGTTAGGAGATGGTGGGGGATGTTTGTAGGTGCGGGCTCGGGATCTGTGAGCGGGCTTGGGGAGATGGGAGATTATGTGGGTGAGTGCGGAATTTGTGTGTGGGTAGGTGCGGAATATGTGAGTTGACGGGGAGACATGTGTGTGGCTGAGGAATGTGTGTTTGGTTGGGTGGTTGGAGGTGTGTGGGTGGAGGAGGATATTGGGTGAGTGATTGTTGGTGGGAAATGGGACGGGTAGAGGATATGTGAGTCGGTGGGGAATGTGTGGGTTATTGAATGTATGTGTGCTTGGGGTGTGGGTGGATGTGATGTGTGGTGGGTGAGAGGTGTGTGTGGGTGGGGAGATGTGTAGGTGTAGGGATGTGGTGGATGGGTGGGGGAATGTATTGTATGTGTGTGTGGTTGGGTGGGGAAGTTGGAGTGAATGGGGGATGTGTGGGTGGGTGGTGGATGTGTCTCATAACATAGTAATATGCATTGTTTATGTTTACAAAATTCATGTGACAATGTTTTTTTCCTATGCACTGTTGATGAAAGAAAGATGAATGATTGGAAGGACCGAATGTAAGACGGGCCTGCGTGCCCAATTTGTTACCCTTTGAAAATAAAGTCTGTTCGTTCGTTTGTTCGTTCGTTCTCTCTCCCTCTCTCTCTCTTTCTTTCTCTCGTTCTCTCTCTCGCTACAAACCTTGAATTTCCGCTACCTGACCGGGGTTCAAGTATATGCCCCAAAAAGTGAATGCAGTTAAGAAAGTGTAGAGGAATTTTATAATGACATGGAGTCTGCTTTGAAGAACTGCAAATAAATCAGAAATAAATATCATAATGGGTGATTTCAACGCAAAAATAGGAAAGCAAGGCGATGTTTGCAGTGTAGACAACCAGGGTTTGAGAGAGAGAGAAATGAAAGAGGATACAAACTATTAGAATGGGCAAAAGAACAAGAAATTGTTGTAGGAAACACCTGGTTTAAACAGAATCCTAGATGATTATGGACATGGAGGAGTCCAGACAGCAGGATTTAAAACCAGATAGATTACATCCTGATTAACAGAAGGTTTCTAAATGCGTTAACAGTCGTAAAAACAGTTTCAAATGCAGACTGTTACAGTGATCACAGATTAATTGCAGGCACATTGAGGGTAAAGTTAAAGACAGTCAAGTATATAGCAGGAAACCTTAAATATGACTTGAGCAAATTGAAAACTGACAAAGAAATACAAGATAATTTTAACACAGAAGTAAAGAACAAATTTGATTTATTGTCTGCTCTAGAGATCCTATTTCAAGATGTAGATGATCAATGGGAAATGCTGAAGAATTCAGTCAGTTGTGCAGCAGAAAAGAACTATTCCAAAATTATAAAGAAAGTGGGCCGTAAGACATGGATGACTGAAGAAATTTTACAACTAATGGAAACAAGAAGACAGAACAATCCTGCAAAATATGAAGAAATTCACAGAAACGTCAGAACCTTATGTAGGGAGACAAAATAAACATGGCTTGAGAAAAATTGCGGAGAAATTGAAAAACAACACAACAGTAAAAATGCGAAACTAATGCACAAAAGAATCCAATAGCTTACTAATCAAAGAACACGTACATCAGCAGGCTGCCTAAAGACAAAAGATGGAAGAGTCATAATAGAAAAAGATCAGATCTTACATGAATGGTCAGATTACGTGAAAGACCTTTATGACGACAACAGAGACGAACACTACGATGTTCAAAATAATAATGAAGGACCAGCAATTTTGAAGATGGAGGTTCAGAATGCTCTTAACCATTTTTTTATGGGTGTGAAGCGTGGACAATGAGCTGTCAAGCTGAAAAAAATATCTGATGGTTGTTGAAATGTGATTTCTGAGGAGAATGCAAAGAATACCATGGACAGACAGAAAAACCAGTGACCAAGTACTACAAGAAACAAATGAAAATCGTAAACTGATTAGCGAAATTAGACGTAGACAGTCAAACTTTTTTGAGCACGTTATGAGAAGAAATGAACTGGAAAACTTAGTGACAACTGGCAAGATCGAAGCGAACAGACCAAGGGGAAGACCGAGAAGTAAATACCTGGTTGGCTTGGCCACGTGTCATGGTCGAGATAGAAACACTGAACTGATTCACGACTCTGGTGATCGAGTGAGATGGCGAGTCATAACCACCCACGCTTTCCGGCATGGCACATGATGGATGGATGGTCTGTTAACATTGACGCGACCAATCAATAACAGCTCAAACTTTAACTGCTGGACTACGAGTTATTAACCAGCCAGTATGCTAATTACACGGCAGGTGTTATAATAGTAGTTATGTTTATTTGTGAAGGTTTTATATTTTTCGGTTCAAGCTTCTCCGAACGCTGCTTATTTATGATGGCATTATATCTGCCCTATTTAGTGGGAAAGGTGATGGCTTTATGGTGAATACTAAAATCGAGAAATTGGTTTAGTTACATATAGACGTTTCTTTCCAACAATCTCTTGTTGTTTGCTGTATTGTTACTTTTTATTCTGATGTTATGGCTTTGAGAGATGTGTTCGTGGAGATGACAGGTTCGAATCACTGTAGTTTTTTTTGTTGTTAACTCACTAAGGGACTTGTATTTGGACAAATAAAAGTAAGATTAAAGCACCCTATATATAGCACTGGATAGGTTCGGTCATCATAGACCATAACTTAAGGAAGGGAAAATCCCAACAGCATCTCCTGGTGGTAAAGGATGGGAGACACACCATGGTGTGGCTAACGCGGCCCTGGGGACCGAGTATCCACCAGGATAAGTGGACAACTCTGCAAGTGAGCAGAGAATGACACTCACTTCTTCTGACTGTCGGAAAAGGCTGTCAAAGGCTGAGATAACAGACTCCCATGTGGATATGGAAGGCAAGGGGAAACCACAACCCTAGACTTCATGAAATACTATTTACTGGAATCAAGTAACAGCCATTAAACTGGGAAATAAAGAATGCAATTATGAACAAATAAAGTTAAGACCCGGACAGGGATGTGTCTTGTCACCTGATCTCTTTTCCCTTTATAGCGAAGTAATAAAGAGAGCGATCAAAGAGAAACCATGAATACTAATAGGAGGTTATAATATAAACAATATACTCTATGCAGATGACACAGTATTGGTGGCGGACAATGCAAAATATCTACACCAATTGTTGGAAATTGTAATAACAGAGAGTGCCAAGAAAGAACTCGCATTGAATAGCAAGAAAACAGTAAGTCAACGCTTATGTCTAACTGAGCAGTGTAGGGCAAAAACCCACTACCCCGCCATCAGCGCAGAGGAAATTTAAAGACGAGCGATCTTATCCTTTAGGCCACATTGAGCTAGATTTATTGGTAGCTACTCTCTCTATATACATTAGTAATGGAAGGTGATACGAGTTTTTAACCAAACGTGTTGTAAGGTGTCATTTAGTGCAGTTAGAATGTCGTGTGTTTTTGTTTTTTAAATATTACTGTCACATACATGATATCACAGTGGGTGACAGAATAGACAGAGTAATCGAAATCAGATGTCATAAAGCAAGTTTACTTATACATTAACTATCACCCATATTGAAACATCAAAACATATCTATGTCCGCAAAACGATAGATAATATATAACATATTCAAATGAATTCTATGCTATCAATGTCAAAATTTGATATTATCACACTCACGTCAGATCAAGACTTGCGAGATGATATGTTTGAGAAGAATTGCCAGCTGAACTAATCGAGACCAAGTTAGAAATGATATTATCAGACTGACAGTGGAATCAACACCTTGTGCTGCGTATATAAAGGCAGAAGGTCAAATGGTTCACTTTAGAACGCAGCACCATCAGTTACCAGCACTGATTCTACATCAAAGAAGATCTGATACGAGAACAAGAGGACCCCAGTGAACATCAAGGACATTGTGCAGTCACACAGAATAACACTATCCAGTGCCACCTATCGGGTGCTGGAGCACCAACCTTCTTCCCCACGACGCTTGACAACAAAAGCGGAAGATAATGATATCGATGATGATGGATGGCACAATGCCAAGCATTAGCTTGTGCTTTATTTACATCACACCAAATAAAGATACGCTTTTGTTCTTTCTAAACACATTAGTAACTTCCGTGAAAACATCCTGACAAACTGCGATCTCCCTCAAAATAGTGCTTCCTATATATCGCTATACGAGGTTCATAATTATGTGGAAACTGGGGAGACTTTGCTTTATAGAACAGCGTTGAGAACACCGTGGATGGATAGAAAGGGCAGTGAAATCGTTAAAGAAATTAACTAACAAAGAGAGCTGATTACTAGCACCAGAGGGAGACAGTCAATATTCTTAGAGCATGTCATGAGGAGACATTTGAACGTGTCGTCATGCATGGATGGTTATATGGGGTGGGGGGGGGGGGGGCATGGGGAGATCAAAAGAAAAAAAAATGTTGGGCAGTACTATGTGAAGAAGATATATATCAGCATGCGAATTAAAAGTGTTCTGGTCTGTGCAGTGCATATTGTTATATTTGAGCTACGGGCACGTCCAACGATGCACCGATCTCAACAGTCATTGACAATGTGCACCATTCTTTTGTTGACTGAATGCGAGTTTACTGCGATCCTCCTTGTGAGAAATCCATTAACATATATCAACGCTCAGCACCGGTTCTGTGTTGATTACCAAGTTTACTAGTGGGTATGAAGTGTGACTTATTTTATTGTTGGCCATTCCAATATTCAAATCGAACTGTTGCATTGGAAATTCTGATGTTGATTAATCGATTTGGACGTCTTAGTTTCGAAACAACGCTGAAATTACTGCACGTTATTAGTTTAGTATACTGAGCTACAGTATAAAGTAGACGGCACTACCTGCTTTCTGTTAGCACCGGATGTGGGCGGAGTTCATCAAACCCGACACCCCATATTGTGCTGCGAGTTCGGAATGAGTAGGGAAACTGGGCGGGCGTAACTCTCCTAGTGTTAGAAAATGCAACCTTAAGACTAACTGTCATGCCAAGGCAGACCAGAACAGATCCTAAGCCTGTGTCGACAACTGGTTTAGGATCGAAGCTCAGACAAGCGGACAGTAAGATCATTTCTTTGCTGATCAGGCAGCTTCTACAGCTTGTCTTGTTTCATATGTATTGGTGCTAAATTTTCACTGGAGTAAACTTTGCAGGCCGAGAGAAGGATCGTGCTGCATGGGTAAAACACGATTTCTAAGTTCAACCCAGGCTTCGTACTATGGAGAGGTATAACTCTATTTTACAAACTATCGTCTGTCAAGACAGCAAGGTGCCAGCCAATCATTATTGTACGCGGAGGTAACGCACCCGCACTGCGCTATTCCATGGTAAATTGCTCATATTGTGAGTTATTATTTATAACTTTTTTATTGATCATGTTTATATTGTTCTTGAAAAAGGATGTCACATTCAAAACGTCGTGTTTATTTTTGGTCTGATGTATTATTACTTTTCTTAGCTGTATTCTTTTTACTGTTGTTTATTTCCCTTCACCTTCCCCATCTGCTCTCACAGGCGCACGACCAAAGACAGGTAAGGATAACTCAAGATTTAGTGGATACAGAATCATAACCCTACAAATCACGTTTGCCAAAGTTCTCGAAAAAATAGCACGCGGACCCCAGCGACATTTGTAATGTCGTAATCTGCTTCCCAAAGGGTTCTGGTGTTACTGTAGCAGAATGTATTAGTTAGGTGTGCAAAGCTACAGCACGCTTGAGCATTAGGATGGAATGAGGAGAAAGATGCTCAAGTCGTGACGTAGCTTGTTGTTAGGGCAGTCAGTAAACATCTAGGACTAGAGGAGAGAAGTCACCATGATTATGGAATTGCAATAGGATTGTTGTAGTGGTCATCAATTGGAAATAAAACTCCATTTATATTCAACTAACAAAACTCGTTAGTGCTTTCTGTGTGTGCTTTGTTATAAAGGACGAAATGGTGCCCACGAACCAGGATTCTTAGTTGGATTGTCGCGGAATCTCAAAACACTGTCTACATCGACACATCGAAGTAACACGTCGAAGTAGCTCCACAATTTTGAAGATCTTTGTTCTGCTCGTATCAATTGCCCGGAGACAGGATTACGGCACAGTTCTACACTCATATTGAACGTTAAACGAGTTTGATAAATGGCCACTACGTCGTCTGTGGGAGTTACAGCAGCCAAAAGCCCGGCTAGGGGTGGTTGTCTGTAAGTATTCTTCAGTAAACCTCGCTGTACGGACCTGCTATCAAGAATCCTAGCTGTACAGGCAGTTGTTGTCAGGAGAGGTATGAAAACCGGCTTGCCATAGCGGGTTGCGGTGCGATTGTTACCATCCTACTGAGTAAAAGAATAGGAACAACCAGCACGTTTTCTCGGGCTCCTGCGAAACAAGAGGCTCAAGAAGAAGAAACTTGAAAGCAAATATAGTCAAGTAGAGACGTTATACTGAGAGAATAGTATCTACTGTGCATCAAGATCGCCTGGAGCGAACTGAAAGCCGTTGAATCGTGACCTTGAATAAGTCAAACAAGTCAATCGCTCATTCGAAAAATAAGAAGAAATGAGAAGTCTTTCAACAGAAGCGATGTTGTTAGGGAACCCTCGGAGGTGGTTGGGCGGACTGGGCTGCCGACCTGCTGAAGAGGGGACCCAAAGTTAAATCGCTTTACTGAGCTACTCCAGTCCTTCAAGACGTCGCTTTGATGTGTCCTGTTGTAGGGTGAAAAGAAGCCAGAAATCTGGTAGGGGCCCGACCAGAGGCTGAAGTTGCTGAAGCGTTCGAAGAAGAAACTCCCTGAAGTACGTGATCGGTTGGAGGAGCATTTCAACTAACACAGACTCCTAGCGTTTGAGTTCTACCTGACAAGAAAACTTTCAGCGAACATAGAGGAATCCGTCTGTCTTGGATCGGGAGCAGAGATAATGGTAATTAGTAAACCTTAAATATCATTTTAGATACCATTGACTGCTTGAATAATTCCTATTGTGTAAAGTAAATAAGATCATATCTTTAAATTAGCTGGTTACAAATGTAAATTTGATTTTATTAGGGTATACAAAAGTATTTCAGCATGATAGAACAAGATTCATTGGCACAAGTTTTGACGGGGGTAGGAACAGTGATAGATAGACTTAACACAGCACAAGAAACAACAGGATATGGCAACAGGCAGACCGTCACAGCACAGTAGAGAAACAGTTTTCTTTTCTTCTTATTTCAGCTGAGCTCAGGACGAGTTTTTTTTTCAGGTACCAAGGAATATACAGAGGAAGAAGTAGGCATATTGTTTTAAGCTTGATAGAAATTACAAAGAAGTTAATATGAATTACCTACATATAGAATTACAACGTATCAGTACATGGTTGGGAGAATTAAAAGAGGCAGTTAGTGAGGTAGAAAATTTTGTAGAAACGTTGCAGAACAGAACGGCTAGACAAGACCCTTATAGATTTAAGGTAGACTGTAATAGAGTAGGAAAGAATAACAAAAGACAGCCATTGCTTAATAAAGACAGAAGACAATATGGTTATGACGAACCAAGGCTTGATGTATATAGAGTAAAAGACAGTGAGAACAGACGTAATGGTGAAAGGTCGGACTGGTATAGCTGTTATAGATACAAGAATGGTCCTGAGAGAGACTTTTCCAATAAATTATGGAAGTGGCCATCCCATGGCAAGACTGCTAGGAAAAGACGTGACGAATGGTTTGAAAAAAGACAAAGACAATATCTAAACTCAGGTGTAAGAGACAGAGTTGAACCTGTAAATAAAATACAAACTAATCCTAAAATGGTTGCAAATGTGACTAGTAGACAGGAAAATAAAACGACGGTAGTGATAAAGATAATAGACCGAGAGACACAGACGCAAACAGATAAAATGATAGATAAGGAGACACAGACTCAGCTGGATAATATAGAGAAAAATGACCAGGTGCAAACTATTAAAACTCATCAGCTGAAATTAGACAAGGGAGACACAGTTGAAATTAAGAAGGATAGGCAGACAAGCACCAAAGATGTTAAAAGACAGTTGTTGAGGAAAAGTATTAGGGAAAGGAATAGTATGATTGTTAATAGAGGTACTGCTATGTCAAGTTCCTCGGGTATAGACATTAAATTAATCCCTAAATGGTGTAGAAATATTAGGTGTGAGAGTTCAGGTTACGGAGAAGATATTTCTACCGCCGCATATTATAGTAAATACCGTGATGCTGAAACAACAATAGATACTGATGATTCGGAGAATGAGAGAATTGCACTACGAGCAGATCCTGACTCGAAGCGTGATGTTTCCTCATACGGTAGGCTTGCTGGTGGACAGACGGACAGAGTTTTGGTTGGTGACTCTTTAGAACTAGATACCAGTTTATATGACAGGAAAGTAGGGAAGGCTAAGAGACGAATACCAGAGAGAGAGAGAGAGAAAGATACTTCCAAAAAGAAAGATGTTTGCCAGGTAGAAAGTGGAACACAAAAACAGCAAACAGCTGAAGGCTCGCTGGAAAAAGCTAGAAGTCTCATGAAATCGGTAAGACCATGGTTGTATTTAAATAAACGATATGAGCAAATACATATGGGCTGTCTAAAATAGGCGGATGAATTTTTTTGGTGTAGCATCATATGGTACAGGGTAGGCAATAGGGTTGTTGAGGATAGAGAGTTACGGCAAATGATATTCTACGTGGATACGTAATACAGGATATCTTGTGTTTAGTTGCGATGTAGGGAGAGTAAACAAGGTAAAAATAGTCCTTTGTCCGGAATGGATAGATACAGAGAGTTAATCACGTTGAGTGATGTATAACTGGAGTGATTAAAGTAGAGTAGATTCAGCACATAATTAGTAGAGAGAGAGAGATAAAATAAGTATGAATGCTCGTACTAGAGTGGATGGTTCGACTCAGAGCTATGACATGATGTCTGAGATAGTTTCGCTTGGTAGTTTGAGAAGTAAGTATAGTATTGTTGACAGCTGAACCGAGAGTGTCTGATGAGGAGATATAGATTGAGGAGAAATTGAGTATCATGTGTAAAATAGCCAGTTGAACGCGAGAATATTAAGAATAAAAGACTGTAGAAGTTGATGCTTGAAGGATACGAGTTCTTGGTGAGGGGGATTAGGCAATTACGTCAGGCTTGCGGAGAAAGAAGAGCTGATTAAATCTGAGAAACTTGTTGTGTGGAAAAGTATAGAATGATAGTTACGAGGTTAGTGGCTCGTCGGAGTGAAGTTTGTTCTGAGAGATCGTTGATAGTGCTGGTTAGTGTGTAAGTTAACATTCTGAATGACGGTTCATAAAATATGTTTAGTATTGTTGACAGGGACATGTTGAAGTATGAATGCCTAATACTGAGAAATGAGGAAAGTGAGGTCCGTTGTCAGTTATATGTTGTGGGGTTTGCTGTTTCTGAAAGAATCCCGATAAATAGGAAGAGGAGTGAAAGATACGGAGGTAAACAAGATTAGTTAAATGAATGTTGGAGAACGTGTTCCGATAAGTGTGACTGGTTTAACTATCAGCGCGGTGCAAGAACGCTAGGAGAGACTTGAGGATAGTTTAGAGTAGTTGTGGTGAGATGTTAAGAAAGTACTGATGCAGGAGAATAAAATATTACTTGCGTCGGATAAACGAGAAACTTAAAAGTAGAATTAGTTGTATTGGTGAGAGGTCTATAGTAAATAGACAAAGTTTTGTTAGACGTAGGAGGGTGGAGATACCGTAGTTAACGGTAATAATGATTGTAGTTGTAGTAATACTTGGAACAAATCCAAGGGAAACAATTAGTGTGTCGAGGTACGGTTTCCTTTAGTAGAGAGATGATCTGTAGTGTGCTGGGATAGCCGCCACAATAGTAGTAAGTGAAGTGATTTGAGCTGCAGTTTACAGCGGTTGGTTAGGGTGATATTCCAGATATTGTGAGATGTGTTAGGAGTTAGTCTGGTAAAAGATAGAATATTGTGAGGGGAGAGAATCAATGATTGACGGTCATTTATTAATTAATGACTTTTGTTGAGAGAACAGATATTGTTCTAAGTTGGAAATTGATCTGTAGGTCACAGATATAATTTTTTGGATTAATGCAGGTTAATTGGCCTAGCATTGAGCGTTTTAATTACAGTTAGAAGAGTGGCCGTTGTAATGAATAGGTATGTATTACATTGGTTCGTCGAAGAGACCAATCTTGCTGGGTTACGTTAAGTAGTTAATTCTGTGTGAATTATTGTTTTGATAAAGGCTGGGGATAACCTTCTCTTTAGCGAGAAGTCAGTTGTTTTTATTGAATTTGAGATTTCAATGCATCATATATGGTATGTTATATTATTTTTGCTTGATTGTTACTATTTGATTTTAGAATAGGATTATTGTGTTTTTAGCCTTTTGCGTACAAACTACTGGTCCGTAAAAGAGACCAGTAGTATTAGGTAACAATAGATTAGGATGTATGTTGTATTATTTTAATATATGTTTTTCTTTGAATGAGTTCATACCTTTAATTGATATGAGGGGAAACATAAATGATGTTAAAAAAAACTTGGGGGGGGGGGGGGGGGGTATGATGTCCTGTTGTGATTTTATTTCGCTTCACTCATAAGTTACGTGAATTGTCTTGTATGTTTATATATATGTTTGAAATTAATTAAGTTAAGTTTAATTTACATGGTTTTGTTTAGAATAAAGACAATACATGGGGCTTTATTTAGGACCCCTCGTTCAGAAAATAGTAATAAACTACTGAGAACTAGTAGAGAGACACATTCTCTTTGTGAATAACAAGTTTATGAGTATATTCTGCTAGCAAGATTGCTGTGATAATCAGCGTTGGGAGGTTAAGTTGTGGAAACATACTTAAGTGACGGGGTTACTACACAAGTAAAATGGTTATGGGGAATTTAAGTGAGCATTAATTGAAGATATATGGATTGGACGCCATATTGGGGAAGAAAAGATTAAAGTGAATAAAGCAGTGGGGTAAATGAGGGGTCAGAAATAAACATGGAGCCACGAGATTATAGAAGAAGAAGTGGGTAACGTACTACGCCAGGCAATTAGCAAAACATGAATTGAATCCATGTTTAACTCCGAAGAATGATTAGATAGCAGTACAATAGTAAAGGGCTGTAAGTGTGTTAATGAGAAATGAACATTGTCACTGGGGAGACAAAATGACATGGGGTTTTTGAGGGTCCGTGATATATGGACTGTAATAGAATAATGTTGATTGGAAGCAGTCACAGACATGAGTTTAGTGTTGCTGTTGATAACGGCATAAGTAGAGGTTTTAGTAGATATGCCCATAATAAATGGACATTAAGGGGTCGCTGAAATTTTCGGCGAGATTAAGAGAGAATTCTGAGTGAGGTATGAGAGAAGGTTAGTTATGTGAGGTGATGTGTATAAAGTTGGAAGAGGTCTAGAAGGATGATGGACCTTGTTAATTGTGTACTGTCTGTAATATATAGACATTTGGGGGTGAATAATATATTTTTGATGGTTGGTACTTGAGGCTGTAGTTAGCAGCGTAAACTGTTCCCATAATAAGTGGTACTGTAGAAGATATAATTGTTTTAGACTTTATTACATAAAGTCTCAAATGACATAGGGGTGTAAAGGTGTGTGTGATTTAGCTAAGTGTGGTTTTTATTTGTGAGACACAGAGTTCTACTTCTTTGAATCTCCGGTGCGCACCGATTCTTTATCTTTCTATCATGTGTGAGTGTTCTCATGTTGATTGAAAGTAGAGAATTAGTAAGTAATGTTGGTGATGACAATAGGGAGTTGGTTTCAGAAGAGTACAGCGTTTGAAATTTTAAGCAGATTGCTTATAAAGAGAAGAAGGAGTGTTTATTTCAAAAAGGTAACCATATGTGTTATGGTGTATTGTATAAAGTTGAGATTTAAATGTTATTGATGATATGTAATTAATATGTGTTATGAAGAGTCAGAAACGAAGAAGAAGTTCATAGTGGTTTACTATATGACAGGGAGAAGAGTTACAGAATAGAATATGTACTTAAAATAGAGTTGGTTTGGGGCAGATTAGAGGAATTGTGGGAAGTAAGGAAAGAGAGGGTATAGAATAGAGGGATTAGGAGTAAAGACTTTTGAAGGGAAAAAGTCTTTTCAAAACATAGGAAGGTGTAGCAGAATGTATTAGTTAGGTGTGCAAAGCTACAGCACGCTTGAGCATCAGGATGGAATGAGGAGAAAGATGCTCAAGTCGTGACGTAGCTTGTTGTTAGGGCAGTCAGTAAGATCTAGGACTAGAGGAGAGAAGTCACCATGATTATGGAATTGCAATAGGATTGTTGTAGTGGTCATCAATTGGAAATAAAACTCCATTTATATTCAACTAACAAATCTCGTTAGTCCTTTCTGTGTGTGCTTTGTTATATTACCGGCCTGGGAAGGACACATAGGCCAATGAGGCAACTTTTGAATTTGATGTCTATGAGGGCTTCCAGGACAAACAAGAGACATTGGTGGTAGCTGTTGACCTGGAGGATGCGTATAACAGGGTCAGGTATGATCGGTTGATATACACTCTGTTGGACATAGAAGTCTGCCCTTGCCTTGTCAAATGGGTTGTGGAAGTCCTTTATGAGCGTAAGGTTGCACTGCGCATGGGTTCCAGGACTTCTGACCCCAATACTATTACACCTGGGTTGCCACAGATATCTGCCACGTCCCAAGTGCTCTTTAATATCTATACCAGCAAAGTGGCAGCTATTCAGACACCACGTGTTGGTAAAATCTTGACATTTGCAGATGATGTGTTGGCGTACACACAGGGCAAAGACGGAATGTTTGGCTGAAGAATTACACATGGCGGTCAACAGTGTGGCCGAGTGGTAGGGACGCAGGGGCCGTTATACACCCAGACAAGGCATCGGGTGTGAGGTACTCCCTGGATAACCAGATCGTGAAGGCAGGTGTCTCATATAGTATATTGAATGGATGTCCTCTTGGCAGAGAGAAAGAGTACATTGAAATACTTGGGTATCACCTTTGACAGGTGTTTGTCTTTTAGGGATCATGTGGAGGTGAAGGCTGGTAGGGGACTTAATGCATTGAGGGCGATGGCAGTAACCGGAGTAGAGCGGAGGATATTTTACAAGCTCTTTCAGCAGTTAATAATTTCTGTCATTGAGTATGGTTTAGGGCTGCTGACATTGTCAAAGAGTCAGCTTGAAAGGTTGGAGCGCATACAGAATGCAGTCATGCGGGTGATCCTGGGGTGCACAAAGGACACACCAATTATATGCATGAGGCATATCCTGGCGCTACCAACAATGACGGATAGGCATAAGGTCCTTCAAGCCAAATGGTACCTGAGGGTTGCTGCAGATAGTGATCACGCTCTGCATGAAGCCTTGGATATTGTCAAGGGCCATAGATTAAGACTAGGATGGTCTTGGATGACACAGGCAGACATATCTATACGTCAGGTGTGTGAACTAGAGACCATCAAAGAAGTGGGTTGAAGTACCGGAAGACGTGACAGATTGGCACAATGTAATAGTACCACTGCGTCATAAGTACAGAGATTGGGCAGATGTGTTTTCCTACCATGTAATTCTAACCCTAGTTGTTCACTGAGTACAATAACCGCATCTACTAAATGTTGCAGGTCCAGTGGAAATATACTTACCGGGTGCAGGCACAAGAGTTGAAATTCTTCTCCTGCAGTTAGTTCCGGGATGTTAGTCGCTCACTCATTCATTCATTCAATCATTCAGTTGCAGGTCCTTTGTATAACATCGCTCCTATAACAACCTTCCGGAAAACCTCTCGATTATAAGCAAGATGTCCCGTGTCCGATACACCAATCTGGAAATCATCCGCCAAATCTTGCACCAATTTTCTCTTTTGCCTTCCTCTTCCTCTCTTCCCAGGCATATACCCCTCGATTATTGTTCATTCCAAATTGTAGTGACGTTTCAAGTGACAAAAACATTTTCTTTGTTTTATCGTCTTTAATAGCCAACCCTCTTCAACATTTAGCTCTTGAAGTATGGATTCATGTGTACTTTTCTTTATCCAAGATATTCTTAGAACAGGTCTATAATATTTATATTCAATGACGTTTATGCGTTGTTCAGCTTGTTTAGTATGTGTCCAGGTCTCACAGGCGTACGTTGCAATGGGAAAGATGCAGGCTCTTAACAAAATGATCTTAGTAGTTCTGTCTGTCCCACTCCACAATATATTCAATTGGTTTAGTCATTAAAGAGCAATAGATATTCGTTTTTTAATTTCTTTAATTGTGTCACCATTGTTGGTAATCAATGACCCAAGATATTCGAAATTGTCCACCACCTCCAGTTTTTCCTCATTAACACGTATTTCATTCTCCACAGTAGTTTTATCTGCACGCATTATCTTTGTTTTTGCTATGTTAAGATATAAGTTGTGATTTTCACTTTTAAATTGGGTTGAGGTTATTAGGTTTTCTACGAGGGTAAGTTAATAAATAAGTCACAAATGGCTGTAGAAAAATAACTAAAGATGATAACAACTTGAAACCAGTTTATTTTTATACATACATTGTCACTTTATTTCTCAACATAATTTCCCCACCATTGATGTACTTATCCCATCGTTTTATAAGTCCTCCGAAACCAGCTGCGTAGAACTGCGTGCCATGTTTTCATTTACCTGCCATCCCACAGAACTGTGTGATTTACTTATTGACACTCTCTCGTAACTTTTTCTACCCAGCTATGCACCGCTTTACGGGACAAACATTTGTCAGCATCAACAGGAAACCCACCTTGGTGGGAGACATTTCGCGAATGACGCCGAAGTTGAATGTGAAGTGAAAACGTGGTTTAGAAAACAGAGCACGCAGTTTTATGCAGCACGTTTGTGAGGACTGAAGGTTCGAAACACAGTGGTGCTGGTTTTTCAAAAAAAAGTATATGTGGCGGTCGTTCAGAAAGCAATGGAAAACTTCTGAACGTAAAACTTGCCAGAAATCGCGAACAGCCAAAATGCTGGGATTGACTGCTACGTTCTATGATAGTTCTCTTACAATCTTTTGGCCATATACTATTTTCCATATCTTTTTACATAATGTGTGATAGACATGTATACTTTTTTCTCTTTCCGCTTTAATTTGTTCAGCAGGTATCTCATCTCATCCAGGCGGTTTACCATTCTACAGGATCTTTATTGCCCATGCAATTTCATCTAATGTCGGTTCAGGTTCTATCTCTGCTGTCATTGGTTCATGCATCTCATATTCTCACTGTCATTCATATCATACATACCACTGCAATATTCTTGCCATCTTTCTAGGATTTGTCTAGATTCTGTTAAGGTATTTCCCATCTTGTCACAAGATTCTGTTAAGGTATTTCCCAACTTGTCACAGATGACATTTAATTGAGGTTGAATATTTCTTGTCAATAACTTCATTTCTTTGAAAATTTCGTAATCTCTTCCAGTCTCATGATATTGATCTATTCTGGTACAACAATCTTGTATATACTGGTTTCTGCCCTTTCTTGTGTTCTTTCTTATTTATACTTCATCCTGCTGTTATCGGATTCACCCCCTTTCTGTTTCAATTCCTTTCGTTGTTTTATTAATTCTAACGTGTAATGAAGTAATCCACGATTTCTGTTGCTTTTTCGTGGTCGTAATGGAATCTTTGCCTGCAGTTATTAAGATATCTCTAGCTTGTACTGCCAACTCATCAGGTGGCAATTCCTCCAGTATTGACATTAAGACCCCAAAACGACTCTTCACTTCTGCATGCATCTGGTATATTTGCGAGATCAAAACATAAACAAAATCCCACTCTGCTCTGGCCTCCGACATCTCTACCACAATATATGAAACCATTTCAATTTTCAATTATAATGTCCTTTGCCTCTCCAGCAATGTTCTCTAATTCTAAACATGTGAATATTTAACATCTCAATGTCATCACATACTATATTAAGCTTTCCCTCATACAAACTTCTCACATTCCACGTTCCTAGTCTCACTCGCCTTATTAGTCTGACACATGGGATTTCCTTGGTAACACCATCCGGATTAACTCCGTCATCACGATTGTTTCTACCTTGGCGTGATGGGGGAGGTTGAGTTTCTCAATGACCCTGAGAGATATGCCGACGGTAGCGTAGCTACCAGCCTGTCCTCCCAAGCCGGACAGGTGAAAGGGAAGAGAACAAACAAAGAGAAACACCCTGGTCCTCCAGGTTGGGGATTGAAGCGTGGGGTTAACGTCCCCACCTTTGTAAAAACTATTTTGTTTCGAAACGGATAAGTAAGCCTCGAATTCGGACTGACTTATTTGGACAACGACCTTGGAATGTTAAAGGACTTTTGAGATTTGGAACATGGAATGTACGGACACTATATCGAGCTGGAGCGGCCGAAGAACTAACCCGGGAGCTGGTTGAAAATCAAATTGATATAACAGAAATTCAAGAAATAAGGTGGCCAGGGGAGAGTACTTTAGAGCAAAATGGGATGATTGTAATATATGAATGAATCACTCAAAATAAACATGAATTAGGAACAGGATTTGTCATCAAAAAAGAGCTATGGGGGAACGTTCTAAACTTTAAAACTGATTAATGTACATGCACCTACTGAAGAGAAAGAACTTGATATTAAAGAAGACTTTAATAATGACCTGGAAGATGTCATAGAAGAAACCCCCCAAATAGGACATCCTGATTGTGCTTGGAGACCTAAATGCAAACATAGGTAGAGAGCAAACTTATAAAAAAGTTGCCGGTATGGAAAGTCTACATACAACTTCAAATGACAATGGATGGAGAGTCATCAACCTTGCAGAAGCCAAAGGACTGCAGATCAGCAGTATTAGACTGCAAAGAAAGGATATACATAAACAAACTTAGAAATCTTGTGACAAGAGAACCTATAATCAAATAGATCACGTTTTAATTAACAACAAAAATGCATCAAACATACAACAAGTTAGAAGTTATAGAGGAGCTGAGTGCCACAGTGACCACTTCCTCGTTGGAGCAAAATTTAAAATAAAACTTAAGAGAGCTTTCTATGCTAAACTACAAAGGTTACACCCAACATATAACAGAGCAAAATTACAAGAAAGTACAGTCAAAGAGAAATTTGCAGATGAAATAAAATGTAAACTTGAAATTCTACAAAACCCGTTGGAGGAAAGCGTTGACCAAACTTGGTTGAACATCAAGAATACAATTCAAACAACCGCAGAAGAATGTCTCAGTGTGTTAACCACGCATAGAAAGAACAAATGGTTCAATCACAAATGTGAAAAAGCAGTCATTAAGAAAAAGAATGCCAGACAGTTATGGCTAAATGACATTAACAACATCCAAAATGAAGAGCAATATAGAACTGAATGTTAAGAGGCTACAAAAATAGTTCGCCAGCAGAAGCGGGAATATATGAGCAATATAATCAAAGATATGGAAACTAATCACCAGAAAAACTAATCCAGAAAGTTTTTTTTATGGAACTGAAGTCAATGAAACGAAGGCACTAACACAAACACATGGTTTAAGAGACAAAAATGGGAATATGATAAATACCAGGGAGGAATGTGAAACACATGGAAAGAATACTTTGTTGAATTACTAAATTGTGAAGCTCCAAGTAACACTTTCCCACAGGAAGCGTTCTAACTTGTGAACCACACATTGAAGAACATGTTTTTGAAAAAAATCATGTACGTAATGATACGACTTAAAAACAAAAAAGCAACTGGGTCTGATGGAGTTGCTGCTGAAATTATAAGAGCAGGCGGCAAGTTCCCAATGTGAAAATTATACAGGAATATCACTACTGTCCACAAGCTATAAGATACTATCCGCGGTATTTCTAAATAGACTAAAACCATATTCAGAAGACATATTAGGTGACTACGAGGCGGGTTTTAGACAAAACAGATCAACAATAGATCAGATATTTATCTTACGACAAATAGCCAAGAAATATTGGGAATAAAGCGATCTCCATAACATTTTTGTGGATTTTAAAAAGGCCTAGTGTCCATAGGAATAGTCTATGGAATGCTATGCAGTAATTTGAAATACCAAGGAAGTTAATCACCATGACCAGACTATGCATGGAAGATACTTATAATATAGTAACATATAAAGGCAAGAAATAAGACCCTTTCCAAATAACATCTGGCTTGAAACAGAATGATGCACTATCGCCGCTCCTTTTCAATCTGGCTCTAGAGAAAGTTGTAAGGAATGTAAAGGAGGAATGTGCTATTGGAGGAACATCCAGATTGCTTGGTTATGCAGATGATATAGATATTACAGGGGAAAATGAACAACATGCACTGGAGATATTGAAAAGGAAACATCTCAACAAATGGGGCTGGTTATCAACCAAGATAAGACAGAATATATGGTAATTTCAAGAGAATGAACGGCTAAAACTCTGGCCACATACAAATAGATAATATGACCATTAAAATAACGGAAACATACAAATACCTGGGTACAATCTTCAACTACTCCAACATAATAAGGGAAGAAATACAAGCTAGAATCAACTCTGGAAATAAAATAAACTATGCACTACAACATCTGCTAAAATCAAATGCGCTATCTCGTAACACCAAGATCACAATATACAAAACACTGATTAGACCAGTTATGCTGTATGGCTCTGAAACCTGGAGTACGACTAAAGGAGACAAAGCCTTGTTACAAACCTTTGAGATCAAAGTCTTAAGACTCATCTTTGGGCCCATTTGCGATACACAAAGTGGAGAGAGGAAAAGAAGAAGCAACAAAGACATTTATGATCAAGTCCCCGCTAATCACTGGTATCATGAAGGCCAATAGACTGCAATGGCTGGGGCATATAGAAAGAATGGAAGATAACTGGGAAACAAAACTCGCTTACACTCAGGACATAAATGAACGTAGACCCCGAGGTAGACCAAGAAGACGGTGGAGAGATAATATACATACAGACCTATAAGCACTTGGAATCAGCCACTGGCAAGAGAAGGTCAACCAGAGAGACGAATGGAGACTGTTTGTATCTGCAGCAAAGAACCTCAGTGGCTTGGAATGCTGAAGAAGAAGAAGAAGAAGAAGAAGAAGAAGAAGAAGAAGAAGAAGAAGAAGAAGAAGAAGAAGAAGAAGAAGAAGAAGAAGAAAATCACGATTACTAGTACTGGCCCCTGTGTCACTCTCTTCCCCAGAGTTATCTGATCTGCCTGGCTTGGGGGTGTCACCACCAGATCTATTTCTTATTAGGTTTTCATTCATGTTTGTTAAGGTTTCTTGGCAAGTTTTACAGAATGTAGTTTCCCGTTGCACTGTAACTGTACTGGTCGGTGGCCATAGCCATTGTCTCTACTGATGAGATCATCTGCCTATCGCCGCAGAGTGCATACCATAACCAACAACAATCTGTTGGCTGCTCTCACACTGCATCCACCACCTGCTTCCTGTCACAAAAATAAAACCCTGCGTTTAACCATTGGTTACTATAGAGACTTTCTGATTAACCGGCCTATCTGCAAAGCCAAAAGTATTTTAACTAACAGAAAAAACAAATTGGATGTCAAAATCCCCAGGACGGTAAATAGTTGCAGCTGCACGGGGTTAAATTGGGTCGACAACATGGGAACATTTGGAAGTGAGTGAGATGAGTCCATACATCGCTTTGACAGTTCATAAACAGGTTGGATTGAGAGCGGAAGTACTCAGCTCGGAAGAAAACAGTCCGTCTGTCATTTAGAGTTTCCGGAAATCAAGAAGATTAGCGGTTTGTTGTGGAAACCCGTTGTTGGGAGCACACAGGAACTCGCTAGCTTGTTGTGGGAGTCAAAACAAGTGATGACAACTCTGACATTGATTGAGCCAGGGAGGATAGATTCTTGACAATGGATGATGTGCCCAAATAACACCTGTGTGGACAGGAAGAATACCGTCATGTGACCAATTTTAGGTTTTGCCATAAACCATGATTGGGAGAAACAGTGTTGACCAAAACCGTGGATTATGATGGACGTGTTTGTGGGAGAGCTCTACAGTGTTAGATTAATTTAATATTAACTAGCATGTGTCGTTATGGCAAAGTGTAGCAGCCATCCCGGAATGAGGCGGTTTTGCATAAGGTATTCAATATAGTCTATTTGGGCCTAATTAATATAGGCAGTAGTCTTGTTAAAACTAGAGTGTGATGATTAGCACTGTTAGTTGAGAACTAGTTAGAGTAGTGAAGTGATAATTGGCTCTGCTAGGATGAATATGATAGAGGGGTGATAATTGGAGAGATTTAAGATGGGGAAAGTGTCCAATGGGGGGATCTTTCAATGGTTTGCCCACTGAAGTTGTGCACTCTGTTTATGGGTCTTTCCTTGTCATCGCCTGATTCGGACGTAGGTGAGGAGCTAATATGCTCTATGACAGAGTTAAGTTAGCTATAAAATAACTGAGCAAGGCAATAAACTTACACTCAGCCGGTAGGATCAGTGACTAGTACTATCACAAGATGTGTTGTTTCTCTCACAGGTTCCATACCAGTTACGAGGAAGTTCCACACTGGGTTTGATGAAGTGCAACGTCAATTAGACATAACACCAGTTGGACACAAAAATGTTTCTTACAAAAAAAAATAAGGAATAACGTCCGAGAAGAAAGATGGTTCACCTAAGATGGGTGGTGATTGTTAATGCATCACACAGCATAAGAACATTGGTACCTAAACAAGAACATCAATATAATAGTCACATGGTGTGATATATTCTAGTGAAATAGTTCAAAAGACATGATACCTGAACCTAGATAGACACTAGTTAGTTTCAAGTATAGTAACAATAACAGTGATACCTAAATACTCACTACAAAGGATTTGTGCATTCTTTAAGAACGATAGGAAATTATGTGCATTGGGCAACCGGTCCATGATCAGCTGTAATTTACAAACAGTATCTATTTCGGATGATCAGGAAGATGGATTACCAGGTAGCTACAGATGACAGTCGGTGTCCGGCAGGAGAGATACAGTACCGGGTGAGGTGGACTTGTTCTGACTTAACGTGCTGTGGTGTGTCCTTGCAAGGATGATCTGACTATGCTATCATCTGAGAGTCCGAGCCTACACACATTATAGAACACATCACACATTTTCTTCGCATACACGTCTCATATACGTTACACTTTTCTTTTAATAAATTAATCTTTACTAATTTTTAGAAGCAAGAGTTGTTGAATATGTTGCGTTGGGGAAGTATGAGAGGGGGCATAGTACGACAGTGAGAGAGTGATAGGAAAAGGTGTCCACGGGCTGATGGAGTGTGTTGGACGGAAGCTGATGGATTCTCCAGGATATTGATAGGGAAGAAAAATTATAATGTGGGTGTTGACTCTCCTCACTCCAGGGACGACACTTTAAAGGAAGTCACGACATTATTGGGGGCTCGTCCGGGATCTTTGGACAGCCGGATCTCTCGTAAACGGGATCTTTGGACAGCGGGATCTCTCGTAAACGGGATCCTTGGACAGCGGGATCTCTCGTAAAAGTGATCTTTGGACAGTGGGATCCTCTGACAACGGGGTCTTCTGACACGGGATCCTTAGTTATAGGACGGATATATCATATTGGAGAATCCAGCTAGAGTGAATGTGGATAGGGGTTAGGACAAATATCTTACCTGTTCACACTTCACACGTCTGCATAGGTCTGTGGTCCTGATTCTACTCTTGTCACTGAGTGAATGTGCTGTGTGTGGTAGTATCTAGATTATAGTACTTGTTCATATATCTGTATAGTAATTTGCAGTTATATTGTACTCAACTTGCTAGCTTACCTCTCTGTAAAATGGCCACTCCGAAACTAACCACTGCAGAATTAAAGGCAAAGGGGGAAGACATGGGATTGTCGGGTTCTGCTCTAACGGATTACATACAGGAAGTGGAGAGAGAGTATCGTCAAGCAGAAAGGGAAGATCGAAAGGCCGAGTTGGAATTGAGAAGGGTGGAGTTGGAACAAGAAGCTAGGAAACTTGAAGCAGAGCAGGCTGCTAGGACACTTGAAGCTGAGCAGACTGCTAGGAAACTTGAAGCGGAACAGGCTGCTAAGAAACTTGAAGCGGAGCAAGCAGCTAAGAAACTGGAAGCTTAACAAGAAGCTCAGAAAAGGGAGCACGAGTACCGGATGAGGGAACTCGAGTTGAAGAGTCAATCTAATGGGGAAACTGAGGGGGCAGTTGGAGGTTCCTCCGTCCAAGGCTCAACCCCAACAGGTGGAACTGGTTACCATGCTATGAAGTTCCCTCTAGCGGTCTAAGAGGAGGTCAAAGAGAAGATTGACCAGTACCTTCAACGCTTCGAGGCAATGTCTGTTGCTATGGGTCTGGAGCGTAACAAATGGAATCTTAAGCTATCCCAGGGATTACGCGGGATCGGCAACGAGGTTTATTCTCGCCTGCCACCAGGACATGAGAACAATTATGACGAATTGAAGACGGCTCTGCTGAAACGATTCGAGGTTACGTCACATACCTACAGGAAAAAATTTCGAGCAGCGAAACGAGAACCGGGGGAGTTGTTTGCCGCCTACAATTTGCGTCTAAAATCGTATCTCCATAAGTGGATGGATTTGGCTGGGTTCGCACATGACTATGAGAGTCTGGAAGAGCTCATGGTGGTCGACCAGCTGAAGAAGCAAATGTCTAAACCTCTCAGGACGTTCCTGGGAGAACAAGGAGCGGAACGTATTGACCTCGTGACTAAATTAGCAGAACGGTTCGTCGAGGTACATGGGGAGGCAGGGGAAAACCTTTCCACCAACTCCAAAAGTCAAGAGAAACATGATAAGAAGAAAGCCAAAAACTCAGGAACCAAAAAGTCGGAACCTTGTGTGCAAAAATCAGAGGATAGTTCAGAGAAGAAGAAGGAGGGAAGCAAGAGCCCTTCAAGCTCTACACAAAAACAACCGTGGTCGGAGAAGTGGTGACAATTTGTAAGTCACCCTCTCATAATACGAGGGACTGCAAATCGAAGGCTAAGAACCCTCACTGCGCAGCATGTCAAGTGACTTCCAAGGAGGTTGTCACGGAAAATACCAAGGTCAACAAGGAAGCTCGCCACCAGGAGAGCTCACTCAAGTCCGGCAATAGAAAATCTAGGACAGGGAAATGTTGCAACCAATGCAAGTCAAACACGCACAATGCTATTGACTGCAAGGGGAAGTCAGGAGACTCTAAATTCGTCGTGTGCCCCGGGAAACCTAAGGTGGAGCCTACCGAACAGGTCGAGGCCGAGGAAGAGACTCCAGACCAGGAAAAACCACCTGTAGTGGAATTGGTAGAGGTTAACGGTCGTCAAGTGGAGTGTTTGTACGACACAGGACTGGACGGGGAGGCCGTGATTTCTGCGGATCCGGTACATCCAGAATAATTCACAGGTGAGACCATGGAGATACAGCCTGCACAGAAGAGTGCTGTGGCCATGAAGTTGCCCATTGCTAATGTGGAGATTCGGTCAAGGTATGTCATCGGCACCATCAAGGCCGCTGTATTGACCGATCCCATTTTCCAGTAATCCTCGGTTGCCGGTATGTCTTTCTGGGAATGCCCAGGGAGCCAATCCACATGGGAGCAATGCAGACTCGCTCTCAGACGAGAACGGAAGAGGCAGAAGCAATTGTGACTAAACCATTGCCGGGGGAGCTACGAACTGCCCAGAGTGAGGATGACACTTTACGTCCTTGCTACAAAAAGCTGCAGAAAAGTGCTGATCCACCAGGACGGGGGCAGTACTACATGAAGAACCGGATACTCTACAGGATAGCAGGAAGGGGAGACAACCTATACGGTCAGTTGGTCGTCCCGAAAGCTCACTGGTCCCAGATTCTTCATATGGGGCATACCATCTCCTTTAGTGGACACATGGATATTGCCGCCACCATGCAGCTAATTTCCTGCCATTACTATTGGCCGGGAATGACAGATGATGTGCGTCGGTATGTGAAGTCATGCCCTGAGTGCCAGAGGGTGGCACCGAAACACTGGACAGCACCGGTGGTGTTGGGTGAGATTCCCATCATGAACTCTCCTTTCGAGAGGGTAGCCATCGATATCGTGGGTCCACTTCCCAGGACTAGGAAGAGGAACATGTATATACTCACAATGGTGGATTGCTGTACAATGTGGGGTGAGGCCATACCGTTGACCACGATTGACTCGAAACGAGTGGCGGACGCACTGATGGAGGCCTTTACCAGATTAGGCTTCCCTGATCAAATTCTGACGGACAATGGGTCTCAGTTTTGTGGAAAACTCATGGAGGAGGTATTTAGGGTGTTTCACTCTAACCACATACATACCAGCCCTTACCACCCTCAAGCCAATGGACAAGTAGAGCGTTTCAACGGCACGTTGATGACAATGCTCAGGAAACTAGCGCAGGAAAAACCTGATAGGTGGGATGAATATATCCCAGCAGCCCTCTTTGCCTATCGGGAAGTTTCTCATGGCTCAACAGGACTACCACCCGCTACGTTGCTGTTTGTTCGTCCAATCAAAGGACCGTTGGAAGCCATGTTGAGGAGTTAGACTGAAGAGGGGACGTCAGAAGAAGTGATCTCTTCCTTTAAATACGAGGAGGAATTGAAAGAAAAACTCCACAAGTGATGGACTCTGGCGAATCAAAACTTGAAAAAGGCCAGAAAAAGACATGCGGCTTACTACAACCGTAGGTCTAAAGAAAGATCTCTAGAGGTGGGAGATAAAGTCTTGTTGCTACTCCCAACGGGAAACAACAAACTGGAGATAGGTTGGCAAGGACCATTTCCCGTGGAAAGGGTGATATCCAGAACCAACTATCAGATCAGGATCCGGGGAAAGTCGAAGATTTTCCATATCAATCTCTTGCGGAAATACGAAGAGAGACCCGGAGACAAGGCAGCTCACCTCATGGCAATGGCAGTTGCAGTGGAGACGGAAGTGGGAACCAACGAGGGCAGGGAATATCCCTTGGTACACCAGGAAACCTATAGGGATGTGCAAGTGAAACCTGATCTGACCTCCCAGGAGAGGGAAAAGATAACCCAGGTTCTCAAGTCTCATGAGGAGAAACTGACTGATAAACCAGGACGAACCAGGTTGGTTGAGTTCGAGATGACTTTGACCACACAGGAGCCTGTTCGTCAAAAGGTTTACCCAGTGCCATTCTCTAAGGAAAAGGAACTGGAGGAGGAAATACACAAACTGCTGGAGGATGACGTGATTGCACCATCCACATCCCCATACAATGCAGGGGTAGTTTTGTTACGGAAACCAAGTGGAGAACACCGGTTGTGTATAGACTACCGACTTCTGAACAGTCACACACAATTTCTGGTGGAACCTTTGCCGAATCCAACGCAGTTATTCACTAGGCTCCATAAGGCTCGGTACTTTTCAAAGGTGGATCTGAGTCGGGGGTACTATCAGATACCAGTCAAACCGGAGATTCGACCACTGTTGGCTTTCAGTACACCCAGTGGACACTACGAATTCAAGGTCATGCCCTTTGGACTCAGCAATGCACCTAGTGTGTTTACACGCATGATGAGGACTTTACTTGATCCTTTACAGGATCCGTCCACCATCTCTTTCATGGATGATATTCTGATTTCCAGTGACAGCTTGAATGTCCACTTGCAATCCTTGGAGAGAGTGTTTAATAGGCTCAAGGAAGCAGGGCTTACCGCTCGTCCAACCAAGTGCATGATTGGTTACCAGACTCTGGAATTTCTAGGTGACACCATCACTCCAGGACACATTGTCCCAGAAGAGAAGAACCTGGAGAAAATCAGAAATGCCCCAAGGCCAAAAACGAAGAACGATGTGCGATCTTTTCTCTCGTTGTGTGGGTTCTACCACAAATTTATCCCACATTTCACTGAACTGGGAGCTCCATTGACGGAAACCTTGAAAAAGGGATTCCCGGACCAAATCATTTGGACACCAAAATGTGAGAATGCCTATAGTCAGTTAAAGGAGGCCTTGGTCAGCAAACCTGTATTACAGCTCCCGGACCTGTCCAAACCATTTGTGTTGAGAACGGATGCGAGTGGGATTGGAATTGGGACAGCTCTGTTACAGGAAGGAAAAGACGATGCTTCGGTTTTGAAACCTGTGGCATACGCAAGCAAGAAACTACTCCAGGCGGAGAGGAATTATTCGACGGTCGAGAGAGAGTGCTTGTCTCTCGTATGGGCAGTTCAAAAATTCCAGCCATATTTTTATGGAGTTAAGTTTCGAGTCCAGTTGGATCATCAGCCCCTGATGTTTCTGACAACATCTCAGAAGCTCAACGCCCATTTGATGCGAGGGTCGTTGTTACTTCAACCCTATAATTTCACAGTGGAGTACATTCCTGGGAAGGAAAATGTTGGAGCGGACTTCTTGTCAAGACACCCAGCTTCTGAAGAAGAGGAATGAATCATCTGGACTAAACTTACGGTGGAGAAGAGTGAGATGGACTACTCACAAAAATAAAACCCTGCGTTTAACCAGTTGATTACTATAGAGACTTTCTGATTAGCCGGCCTATCTGCAAAGCCAAAACTATTTTAACTAACAGAAAAAACAAATTGGATGTCAAAATCCCCAGGACGGTAAATAATTGCAGCTGCACGGGGTTACATTGGGTCGACAACATGGGAACATTTGGAAGTGAGTGAGATGAGTCCATACATCGATTTGACAGTTCATAAACAGGTTGGATTGAGAGCGGAAGTACTCAGCTCGGAAGAAAACAGTCCGTCTGTCATTTAGAGTTTCCGGACATCAAGAAGATTGGCGGTATGTTGTGGAAACCCTTTGTTGGGAGCACACAGGAACTCGCTAGCTTGTTGTGGAAGTCAAAACAAGTGATGACAACTCTGACATTGATTGAGCCAGGGAGGATAGATTCTTGACAATGGATGATGTGCCCAAATAACACCTGTGTGGACAGGAAGAATACCGTCACGTGACCAATTTTAGGTTTTGCCATAAACCATGATTGGGAGAAACAGTGTTGACCAAAACCGTGGATTATGATGGACGTGTTTGTGGGAGAGCTCTACAGTGTTAGATTAATTTAATATTAACTAGCATGTGTCGTTATGGCAAAGTGTAGCAGCCATCCCGGGATGAGGCGGTTTTGCATAAGGTAGTCAATATAGTCAATTTAGGCCTAATTAATATAGGCAGTAGTCTTGTTAAAACTAGAGTGTGATGATTAGCACTGTTAGTTGAGAACTAGTTAGAGTAGTGAAGTGATAATTGGCTCTGCTAGGATGAATAGGATAAAGGGGTGATAATTGGAGAGATTTAAGATGGGGAAAGTGTCCAATGGGAGGATCTTTCAATGGTTTGCCCACTGAAGTTGTGCACTCTGTTTATGGGTCTTTCCTTGTCATCGCCTGATTCGGACGTAGGTGAGGAACTAATATGCTCTATGACAGAGTTAAGTTAGCTATAAAATAACTGAGCAAGGCAATAAACTTACACTCAGCCGGTAGGATCAGTGACTAGTACTATCACAAGATGTGTTGTTTCTCTCACAGGTTCCATACCAGTTACGAGGAAGTTCCACACTGGGTTTGATGAAGTGCAACGTCAATTAGACATAACACCAGTTGGACACAAAAATGTTTCTTACAAAAAAAATAAGGAATAACGTCCGAGAAGAAAGATGGTTCACCTAAGATGGGTGGTGATTGTTAATGCATCACACAGCATAAGAACATTGGTACCTAAACAAGAACATCAATATAATAGTCACATGGTGTGATATATTCTAGTGAAATAGTTCAAAAGACATGATACCTGAACTTAGATAGACACTAGTTAGATTCAAGTATAGTAACAATAACAGTGATACCTAAATACTCACTACAAAGGATTTGTGCATTCTTTAAGAACGATAGGAAATTATGTGCATTGGGCAACCGGTCCATGATCATCTGTAATTTACAAACAGTATCTATTTCGGATGATCAGGAAGATGGATTACCAGGTAGCTACAGATGACAGTCGGTGTCCGGCAGGAGAGATACAGTACCGGGTGAGGTGGACTTGTTCTGACTTAACGTGCTGTGGTGTGTCCTTGCAAGGATGATCTGACTATGCTATCATCTGAGAGTCCGAGCCTACACACATTATAGAACACATCACACATTTTCTTCGCATACACGTCTCATATACGTTACACTTTTCTTTTAATAAATTAATCTTTATTAATTTTTAGAAGCAAGAGTTGTTGAATATGTTGCGTTGGGGAAGTATGAGAGGGGGCATAGTACGACAGTGAGAGAGTGATAGGAAAAGGTGTCCACGGGCTGATGGAGTGTGTTGGACGGAAGCTGGTGGATTCTCCAGGATATTGATAGGGAAGAAAAATTATAATGTGGGTGTTGACTCTCCTCACTCCAGGGACGACACTTTAAAGGAAGTCACGACACTTCCATGGCGTCACGTAAACCTGATAGGGAGACTAAACGGTATTCCACTGTGCCCGTGGGTGTCCCGTGGACTAACGACCAGAATAATACAATAAACGCAACGTTATCTATGCGATCATCTGCACCTTTTGTGACATGACATGACAGGTCTTCGTCTGACGGACAGATTTAGGCGACACCTCTCTGATATTAACAGCGGTGCCCAGAAACCGGTTCTATACACTTCAACAGTTCTGACCTCTGTAGCTTGGCCGACATACAGGTCACGGCAATCAAATCGTGCGCAACTCACGAACGCGATAGTAAGACATTGGAAAACCGTCACATTTTTCGGTTTGTTTCACTCTCCCCTCACGGCCTGAATGTCCAACACAGATTGATTTATATTCTAAACGCCCCCCCCCCACCCACCCTCTCCCATTCCCGCAGTCGCATAGTCCACTAAACCTTCACATGACGTCACAGTATTATATTCCAGTATTATATTTTGCTGTTTGTGACTTCCTGGCAGGTTTGCATTCAGTTGTTTGTCATTGATTTCTGAACGACCAGTACTTATAATACTTTATGAGAGTCAACGCAGGGCGTCCCTCATCCAAATCGCCCGCAGGAGTGTTTCGAGCGTGGGATACGGAATTGCGAACTGCATCCGTGACTCCTTCACTACTGAGCCGGTTATAGTGCTCTACTAATCCATTTTTTGACTTTCGCTGTCTTGTGCGTACCCCCATCCCCCTCCCCCAGCATGTGTTCCCTCACCTGGTGGCTTAGCCAATCCCCAAGCTTCTGGCTTTATTGACCTTTAGTCCGTTGACCATTTTAACCACACATCTGGTTAATTCCATCAACCTATAGCCGCTCAAGATGTATTCAGCCAAGCAAGGATACAAATAAGTAACCTTAATATTTTCATGTAGTGTCTTTCGTGCAGTTTTGTGTCTGTTTTTGTTTGTTTGTGCTGTGCTGACGAAGGCTTTGGCCGCAACATCTTGTCTCTTGTAATGGTGCTCTAGTAAAGCTCACAATTTACTTCTCGTATTTGGTGATTCATTCAGTTGCAGCAATATAACAATTTAGAATTGTGACCCAGTAACATTTTCACCAGTCATTCCCAGCCTGCGGCCCGCGTGTCGTGTGAAGCCCTTTAGTTTAGCCTGGCTATTACTGTGTTTTGCTTAGGTCAGCACCAAGTGAGTTTCTGACCCGGCGCCCCATCATGACTTAACTAGTCTGTTAAAGCTCAAGTGATGTCTCCGCAACCCGATAAAGCAACAATGGGAGGTATTTTTTCTTCACTTTCCCCACCGATGGTCGTATACTAGAGGTTTGATTGTTTTATAGTTTTTGCTTCTTTTTTCTTCGTGTTCTTGTTATAATTTTGTCTTGGTTTTCTTGTTCATTTATTCTTATTGTTTTTCTTTTTGTTAATGCTCTTCTAGTTTGTATTGGTGATCTTCTTCTTGTTCTTGCGCTTCTTCTTATTAAGTTTCTTCTTTTAGCTCTAGAGCTTGTTCTTATTCTTTTGTATAGTTCTTCTTGATCTTCTTCTTGTTTTTTGTTCTGAATTATTTTTGTTATTCTTATTCTTTCAATTGCACTTTTTCTATTTCTTGGTAATCTTCTTATTCGTGTTCTTGTTCTTGTCCTTTGTCTGGATATTACTATACTTCTTGTTTATGCCTATTTGTCCTCCTTGTTGTTGTTGCTGTTGTTGTTGTTGTTGTTGTTGTTGTTGTTGTTGTTGTTGTTGTTGTTGTTCTTCTTCTTCTTCTTCTTCTTCTTCTTCTTCTTCTTCTTCTTCTTCTTCTTCTTCTTCTTCTTCTTCTTCTTCTTCTTCTTCTTCTTCTTCTTCTTCTTCTTCTTCTTCTTCTTCTTCTTACCCTCCTTTTCCACCTCCGCCTCCCCTCCTCATCCCCTCCTCCTACGCCTCCTCCAAATCCCTATACCAAATCTAGTTTAAATACCAACTTGGCCATTACTAATAAATAAATACTACCGATCCCACTGCTGATCTCAGAAAAACAAATATAGAAGAGTAACAACAATGTAGCTTCGGAGAACAAGAATTAAGCCACACTGAAAACAGTAAGAACACGTCGTCTGAACATTGGAAAACTGGAATGTTTAATTCTTAGTTATAGTATCAACATATCATAGTTTAACAATATCTGTTGGGGGTTGTGGGTAATAATGTTAAACACAAGCAAGAGATTGGAGTTTCTGGACTATTGATTGGTCGTATATTATTAAAAAATAAATAATCAATATTACACATATTCACTTACAAACATTTAACATAAAGTGCTTTACAGTATTTGTCTACATTTGATCATTCAAGTAGCCAGCGCTGTATTAAAACTTGAAATTATTCCTAGACGAAATTGGTGCAAGAAGAAAACGACAGCTGATATTAAAGTTTACGAAATATGAAAACATTTAAAGCCCTTGGCGAAACAAAAATACTTAGTGTCTTATTTCATTCAATCATTAATTCATTAAATAGCATGTCCTTGCTTCTATAACAACCGTCCGGAAAACTTCTCTGACATAAGCAAAATGTCCAGCGTCTGATACACCCATCTGGAGATCATCCGCCACATCCTGCACACATCTTCTCTATGGCCTTCCTCTTCTTCTCTTCCCATGGCATTTACCCCCCCCCCCCCTTCCGATTGTTTTCTCTCCAAACTGTCATGACGTTTCAAGTAACCAAAATATTTCAATTGTCTTTTTTTTTACATCGTCTTTTGTAGCCAACCTTCAATATTCACATCTTGCTGTATGTATTCATTTGTTCTTTTCTGTATCAAAGATATTCTTAGAGCCCGTCTATCACGTTTGTACTCAAAGGCATTTATGAGCTGCTCAACTTTGTTAGTGGCTCATGTAGATTACTGAAATTGCTTCAGGAACTTCACAACACTATCTAACGCCTGGGCAGACGTTGTTCTAAACACTTTTCTGAAGATGGGAAACGTATGGGGAACTCCCTCAATGATCTCCAGTTGAACTTTAACCCCAGAAGCACGCAACTTTTCCGCATAGTCGACCCCACATCCTCTCAAGGGGTCTAACTCGGCCAGGATAATTAGGGCAGAGGGTGATGATGCTGTATTCTTTCTTGCCATGCCGTTGACTCTTGGATTGGTCACATGATCAGGCATATGGCTATACGCCGTTTCGAAGAAAAATTTTAAGGAGTCTTCATTAAGACCGGGAGCCTGTTTGAATTCCTTCACTGTATCCTGTGACAAAGAGGTGTCTGCTAAAGGACACAGTAAGACCTGAAAGTCCAAACCTGGTACTTCATTGGTGACCCCAATAGCAAGCTGCCCACCGGCGCTGTCACCACCTACACCAACTTTACTGTTAGGCTTTCCTCCAACAGCTTCTTTGTTCTCCAACACCCACCTGGTCACTACTTCAGCATCTTCAAACGGTGCGTAAGGAGCATCAGGATTAGGCAGAAGGCGGTACTCGACATTGAGAACTATAGCTCCAGAATCTCTAGCGATGATCTTTGCTGTTGTCTCGTGGGTTTTCCTGCTACATAGGACCAATCCACCACCATGGAAATAGATCAGGATAGCTGGAGCATCTGGTCGAGAAGCTGGTTTGTAGACAGATACAGGGATGCCCTCCGAGGTGTATGGAGACGGTACAATTATATCTGTATCTTCACCTTCGAAGTCTACTTTATCACCAAGCGCTAAACACGCATTCACTACTTGTTCTCTAGACTTCTCTACACCAAGTTCTCTATACTGCTTCGGGCTGCTGGCTGAGAGTATTCTCCCAAACTCTTTCGACTCTTCATGTATCTTGTACTTGCCTTCAAATGGAGCCCATGGATCTGTTCCTGCCATGACGTTTACTTGGTTTTCTGAAGTGACAGAAACATTTGGTATCGTTACAAGGCAGGATTGCAGACTTTATAGTATACCAAAGAATGAAATGGTTAGGATATTTAGCTACAATGGAACAAAATCAGCTAGCGGCTAGAGTATTCTATGTGAGAACATCGGGATACAAGGTCAGAGGACGTGCTAGGACGAGATAGCTAGATGGAATAATAGAACTCAGAAGAAATCAAATATGACATTAGCACAAGCAACAAGACGAACGAAAAGTATAAAATTGTATCTTCTTCCTCTCTGCGACAGTTCACGGCAATCGTAGCAGAACAAAGAAGAGAGACAAAAAGAATATCGAGAATAATATTCTTCATGTTTAAAAACAGTTTGTTGCATATCCTTTACAGGACGTAGCAGTCAACCCCAATAATTTTTGGCTTTTGTTATAGCAGGGAATGTTTTACGTTCAGTAGATTTGCATTGCTTTCTGAACGACCAGCACTGCACTCATACCATTGTACGGAACTACTGACGCTAGGCGGTCTGCTTCCTAATCGCCCGCATCTGTGTTTCGGTATCAATCAATCATGTGCCATGTCGGAAAGCGTGGGAGGTCATGTCTCGCCATTTCACTCGATCACCAGAGTCGTGGATCAACTCAGTGTTCCTGTCTCGTCCATGCCATGTGGCCAAGCCATCCAGATATTTTCCTCTCGGTCTTCCTCTTGGTCTGTTCCCTTCGATCTTGCCAGTTGTCACTTAGTTCTCCAGTCCATTTCTTCTCATAACATGTCCAAACAATTTTGACTGTCTACGTCTAATTTCTCTAATCAATCTACAATTTTCATTTGTCTCCTGTAGTACTTGGTCATTGGTTTTTCTATCTGTTCATGGTATTCTTTGCATTGTCCTCAGAAACCACATTTCTGCAGCCATCAGATGTCTTTCAGCTTGACTGCACATTGTCCAAGTTTCACAGCCATACAAAAGAACAGGCTCTATGTACCCCATCAACACTCTTTTTCTAGTTTCAATTGACATCTTTTTATTTCATTTGTTTCGGTATACTGGATTACTAATTGCATTCGTAGCCCCAGTGCTACAGAGTAGGCATGTTTTAATTTTGAACTTAGTACTTAATAAGAATCGAAATGACATAATTAAGTAAATAATACGCTTTAGATCAGTGTTTCCCAACGTGGGGCCCACGCCCCACAAGGGAGCAATTCGATTGTTAAGGGGGGCAATTCGAAAATGGAAGAAATCGGCTGGATATAACAAAACGGGGAGACTTGAGACTGAAGTTAATTAAACTGGAACCTGACATAAAATTTCTTTGCAGCAAGCATCAAGCGCAAGGATCTCACTAAATTTAAATAATTACTAATAATTAAAATAATATAGAAAAATCTTTCATTAAAATTATTTTGTACTTGAATTTCAGTTCTCCATTATATGTTTTCAAAATTTGTGTTTGCTCAAAGATTTCCTAGTGATTTCTTCCTAAAACCTATCGGTCATTTGGCTAGGATCGGGTGCATTTGCTGCTCTCCCCCCAGTAGTGCGCCTGGTCTGGTCGGGGGCCGGGATGATCAAATAAAAACCCATCACATATCTTCACCTTAGATATGGGCCTGGTGGACCACTGTTGGCAATAGCTCACAGTGAGACTAAGGGTCCACACAAAAAAAGGGGGAGGCGGGGGAACCAGCTTGTCTGGGGTAACCGCTAAACCAAAAAAAAAAAAAAAAAAAATCAACCGACACACAGGGACGCGGGACTTGGGGGTGGGGGGGGGGAGGGGGCGGCTCTGGCCCCTCTGGGAACCGTGAGCCCTTCTAAAACAAAATTCAAGTTTCTTTAGTGAACATTTCAATTTTTGAATATTAAAAATGATGCATATGTGGGGGGGGGGGGCATAAGAAGTTTAGAAAGGCTTAGGTGGGGCATAGCACAAAAAGGGTTGGGAAACACTGCTTTAGGATGTGTCTCCACCTTGCCGTGGTGGGGGAGCTTGCGTGTCCCATCGACCCCATGTGCTTGCCGATGGGTGAAAAAACTACATATCGGACAGCATATGGGATAGGGACCAGACTAAGAGAGACACAACCTGCTGCTCTGCAGGTGACTGAGGATAGCAGTCAAAAGTTTAAAAAGGTGCACGAAGGCACGAAGGCAGACGCTTTTGGTCCGGACAAAACTCTTAAGGCTCCCTGTCGAGGGCTGTGGCTGAACGCCTCTAAGCCACAAACCCTCACATCTGAGAGCCAGGCCGATACCCGCCTACCGAGAAATAGAAGCGTGATACTGAGCAAGCTACATGCTCAGTTCTATTACATGTTCGAAGGCTCTCAGCTGGGGAATATGAGAGATTCCCGGATGAGAGGGCCAGGCCGTTTCTCGTCCACTGCTGCACGAAGGTAAGGTGCTGAGCCGGCAGCACATGTAGCCTACCTGGTGAGCGAGTACGAAAAGTCAGAAAAGTGCCCCAGTCGAAGGAAATGGCTACGAAAACTGTCTGTATCCAGCTCACAGAGAGTATAGACAAAAGTGGAAGAACGTCTCAATGACGCAAAATGGAACGCACGGCGAGCGGACCTATTGCGTGGTCTGAAGTCAAAATAAAAAGCTTACCGAGTGGATGTCGCTCGCAGTCTGACCGCTCCTGGTGTGTGTTTGAGCGATCAGTGGCAAACGGGTTGCCCAACACATGGAAGTGAGGAACTAAAGCAGCCATGAGCAGGACGTGGCAACTCCTCGGGTGAGCCCAGTCTCAGAGCAATATGTGCCGACTCTGCAATTATGGAAGCCTCCTTGGATAGCAAGGGAATGCCCAAGGTCTGCCCCTGCCTTCCCTTGAGGGCCGACCTCGATGTCGCTGATCGTTCTATCTTGACCAGCTGAGATGTTGGCGACATCACAACAGTCTTACGTGCTACGAAACCAGAGGAAGGCTAACCTCATTAAAAAATGCCCGCCGGAAGTCGGAAGTGTCGTCCTACGGGTGGCAAACTAAAAATTGACACTACGCAATTACGTCCGAGTGAATTGTCTCGTCCGATTGTCTCTTGTGCTAGGAACAGCTCTGACTACCTAGTTTCCGAATGCCGCTCTTGTTCGGAACAGCTCTGACTAGGTAGTTTCCGAATGTCCGACGTGTCTGGAACAGCTCTGACGGACACAACGACAAGCACATGTCCGAAAAACTCGCTTAGTGGATACTGACTGCAGACCAGCTTGGTTTGTGCGGGAAAGGCTCGGGGTGAACGAAATGCCCAATATATTGAAGTGAGGAATTAAAGCAGCCATGAGCAGGACGTGACGATTCCCTCTGTGTGCCCAGTACCAGGGCGCTATGTGCCGGCCCTGCAATTATGGAAGCCACCCAGGATGGCGGAAAATGCTATGGACTGTCCCTGCCTTCATTTGAGGGATGACCGTGCAGTCTCCGACTCTTCCAACTTTACCAGCTGGGAGGTGGACAGTACCACAAAAGTGAGAGCCTCCCAGGAATGCTAACCTGGTCAAAAATGCACGCTAAAAGCCGGATGTGTTGGCCTAAGGGTTTCGATCCAAGGGTGCCTAACTAGACACACCGCAATCACATCTGAAAAAACACTCCGGATGAACGCAAAGAAGAAGAAGAACTATATTTTAGTAGACCAATCAGCACTATATGATAATATAACTATATTTGAATAAACCAATCAGCACTATATGTTAATATAACTATATTTAAGTAGACCAATCAGCACTATATGATAATATAACTATATTTGAGTAGACCAATCAGCACTATATGATAATAGAACTATATTTGAATAAACCAATCAGCACTATATGATAATATAACTATATTTGAATAAACCAATCAGCACTATATGTTAATAGAACTATATTTGAGTAGACCAATCAGCACTATATGATAATAGAACTATATTTGAGTAGACCAATCAGCACTATATGATAATATAACTATATTTGAATAAACCAATCAGCACTATATGATAATATAACTATATTTGAGTAGACCAATCAGCACTATATGATAATATAACTATATTTGAATAAACCAATCAGCACTATATGATAATATAACTATATTTGAATAAACCAATCAGCACTATATGTTAATAGAACTATATTTGAGTAGACCAATCAGCACTATATGATGATATAACTATATTTGAGTAGACCAATCAGCACTAGTGGAGTGAAGTAATCAATAGCCCGCCTTCGCCTCCCATGACATTCCCTCGTACCGACGTTAACTTGGCTCGACCTGACAGCTCTGGTCGGTTGTGAAAATTCCCGTCTCGGTGTGAATGGGTAGCCATCATCGTCGGATAGGCAGACAAACGCATAGCCAACAAGCTGCCGTGGCTTCCTGACTGGACATGCAGCAGATTTAATAACTTGATACATACACATATCTACAAACAGATACCACAGACACTGAAATTTAGGATCATATATTGCTTTGTCTATTGAGAAGAATTATAAACTGCTATGTCGATTGAGAAGAAGCATGAATTGCTATGTCTATTGAGAAGCATCATAAATTACTATGTTTATTGAGAAGCATCATAAATTGCTATGTTTATTGAGAAGAATAATAAATTGCTATGTCAGTTAAGAAGAATCATAAATTACTATGTATATTGAGAAGAATCATAAATTACTATGTTTATTGAGAAGAATCATAAATTGCTATGTCTATTTAGAAGCATCATAAATTGCTATGTTTATTGAGAAGCATCATACTAAAATACCTTGAGACACACTGGGCATATGGTGCAAGACCCATATTTGTATGCACCAGTCGGCACTGGGTTGGTAATGTGGTCATGAAAGCACCGATCGCCTTTATTTTCCGGAACAATTTCGGGTACCCATTTTTGGCTGAGTTAACCTGGGCACCCAGGCCATAAGAGAATTCTCCTCGATGTTGATTCGAACCCATGACCACCGAATGGACAGGCAAGCATGTTAGCTTCTGCCCTACCACTGCACCATAATACCAAAATAGGCATCCTTACATTGCTAAACAGTGCTTCATTGACTACACAAAGGGTATCGATAAAGTAAGGCATGTCAACATAATGAAGATGCTTACACATCTATAACTTGATGGGAAAGAACTTAGACTTGTAAAAAAACAAGAAGCTGCCATAAAGATTGATAATAAAGTGGATCAATATCAGTCTATTAAGAGAGATGTGCGACAGGGATGTGTAGTGTCGACAGATCATTTTTCCCCTTCTACGGGGAACATATTTTCAGAAGCTTAGAAAATATGAAAGTAGTCATCTCATCTCATCTCATCATGTTCCTCTTGTACCTTCCGGTGTCGAAGTGAAGTATAAACAGTGGGTGAGTGCCCGCTTATGGGCTTCATGTATTGATATTCCCATGGACTCTGTTATTCCCTGCGTCCATCGTTTACGTGGTCGGCCACTTCCTCTGCTTCTCTATGGTCTGTACATCATTGCTTGTTGTGGTATACTGTTAGTTGGTAACCTACTTGCATGGCCAAACCATTTGGCTTGTTGCCTTCTAATACAATCTAGTGCAGCTATAACCCCCACTTCAGTCCTGATTTCTTCATTTCTGATCTTATCTCTTCTTGATACATTGAGTATTCTCCTCAGGAATCTCATTTCTGTTGTTGTGATTTTTCTTGTCTCTTTTTCTGCCATTGTCCAGGTTTGGCATTGGTAACATAGAGTTGGTAGAAAGATTGTGTTGTAAAGTGCTTTCTTAGTAGTTAATGATACATGTTTGTTCTTTAGTATTGGTGCCATTTGTCCAATGAGTTAGTTTGCCTTATTGCATCTATTTTCGATCTCGTCTTCTGATTTGCCATTTGATGATATTATACTTCCTAGATACTTGAAACTCTTTACTTGTTTCAAGGGATGTTTGTTTAGGTGAATCGTTGCTTTTTCTTCTTTAGTTACAGTTATCTGTTTTACTTGTGCTAATTTTCATGTTATGTTCCCTACACATTTCATTTAGACTATTCATGTGGTCTTGTAATTCAGCTTCTGATTTTTCTATTAGTGCTTGGTCGTCCGCAAACAGGAGTTCTCTAATGGTTAGATTTGCAGATGGTTCTTCTTCTGTGTTCTCGTCATGCGGTGTTCTTGCGGTCTCTTTTTGGCTGGTTTCTTTACATATGTTGTCTATATATGTTATAAACAAGAGAGGGGACAGGACACAACCTTGTCGTACTCCAGATCTTATGGTGAAGGGTTCTGATTGTCCTCCAGTCGCTCTCACTATGCATTCACTGTTGTTGTATAAGCTTCTACTTAGGTTTGTTAGATGTGTACTCACTCCATATTGTTTAAGGATTTCCCACAGCTTGTTTCTATCTACTCTATCTAATGCCTTTTCTTGGTCGACAAAGGCTAAGTAGAGTATTTCATTGAATTCGATTTATTTTTCTATAAGTTGTCTAAGAGCAAAAATGGCATATGTGCATCATTTGTTTTTCCTAAATCCAAGTTGTGTTTCGTTTAGCTGGGGTTCTTTAATAGTTTGTAATCGTTTCTCAAGAATTTAGCAAAATATTTTCTCAGTATCACTCAACAGTGAAATACCGCTGTATTGTGTGCAGTCTCTTTCGCTGCCTTTGTTTTTTCCAAATTGGGATAATTATGGCGTTTCCAGTCTCGTGGTGTCTGTTGTTCTATCCAAACGTGGTTGAATAGTCTATGTAATCATCTTTGGGGGAAATAACATCAATAACAATAGATATGAGGATGATACAGTATTGACTGCAGACAATGAGCAGGATCTGCAACATTTAGTAGATGCGGTTGTCGTACACAATGAACAACTATGGTTAGAATTAAATTGTAAGAAGACAGATTATGTTAATCTATAAGAAGAGAGAAATACCCCAATGTAATATAGGGATACATAGGAATATTCTTAAACGTGTGAATCGGTACAACTCTCTCGAAACAATCATAACATGTTCCGATGGGTGGTGCCTTCAGGAAACTAGAACCAAAATCGCTTTGGCATAGGTAGACTTTTGCAAAATGAAAAACATACAAAAGATGTGAAGTCCAACGAGAAAAAGAGTGTTGAATAACAACAAAGAAACAGTACTTTTGTATGGATATGAGACGTGGACGTGAGCAGACAAGTTAAAAAAAAAGATCTTATGGCAGTGGAAATGTCGTTTCTGAGGGAAATGCGAATAATACGATGGACAAACAGAAACACGAATGAGCAAGTCTTACAAGAGGCAAATTAAAGCCGAAAAAAGATTAGATAAATTATACGCAGACAGTCACATTTTGTTGGGCACATTATGAGAAGAAATAAACTAGAGAACTTGGTGACAACTGGCAAGAATGAGGGGGGAAAGATCACGGGGAAGTCAAAAAAGTAAATATCCAGATGACTTGGCCACATGGCAGGGTCGAGACAAGAACACAGAGCTGATCCACGACTCTGGTGATCATGTAAGATGGCGAAACATTTTCGCTACTCTTAGCTGCATGGTACTATATATACTTCCTCAAACAAGAATCGAGCTCGTCCGATTGCACGAAATCATAAATACACTTAATCACACAAGAGTCGAGCTCCTTCTATATCACATAACTCACTCAAACAAAAATGAGTCGACCTCTTTCTGTTGCATGAAATTCTATATACACTTACTCAAACAATAGTCACAAACAATAGTAGAACTCTTGTCTATTGCAGGAATCCTACATGCACTTACACAAAAAGGAGTCTAACTCTTTCTATTGCAGGAATCATTCATACACTTACACAAACAATAGTAGAACTCTTTCACCCCTCTGACGTGTCTCCACCTTGTCGTGGTAGAGTTGCTTGAGTGTTCCAATAACCACAAGAGCTTTGTCGACGGAAGCACTGCTACATTTCCGACAGGTCAAGGGATAGGAACCAGACCAAGAGAGACACACACCTGCTGCCATGCAGGTAGACTGGGGACAGGCAGTCAAAGGCTATGGATAAGAAAATCCATATCACTCAAGTCCGAATCAGGCGCAAGATGTCACTACATTCTTGGTCCAGATACATATTCTTCGAATCTCAGCTGCGGGATATGGCTGAGTGCTTTTTAGTCAATATCCCCCGGATGTGAGGGCCGGGCCGATACTCACCCACTGCAAAATGGAGGTGAGATGCTGAGCCTGCTACATGCTTGGTCCAGACTCTTGTTCTACGGCTCTTAGCCGGGGGATATGAGGGATCGTAAGGATGAGAAGGTCTGGCCGTTACTCGCTCTTTGCTGCAGGGAGGTGATGCAAACGGTGGAAAAAGCGCCCCAGTCGCACGCAATGGTTACGATGAAAGTCTGTATTTAAACTCATTGAGTGAGCGTAGTCAAATGTGGACAAACGTCTCATTAACACGAAATGGAACGCTTGGCTAGCGAATCCTTTACGTGGAAGTCCGAAGCAAAAGCTTCCTGCGTTGATGTCGTCTCATTAACACGAAATGGAACGCTTGGCTAGCGAATCCATTATGTGGAAGTCCAAGGCGAGAAGCTTGCCGAATGGATGTCGTCTCATTAACACGAAATGGAACGCTATTCTAGCGAATCCATTACGTGGAAGTCCGAAGCGAAAACTTGCTGAGTAGACGTCGTCGGCAAACTAAGGTGGAAAAACGTCTCATTAACACGAAATAGAACGCTTGGCTAGCGAATCCATTACGTGGAAGTCTGAAGCGAAAGCAGGTTTTTGCGGGGAGTGGCCAGTGGCGAACGAAATACCCAATACATGGAAGTGAGGAATTGAAGCAGCCATAAACAGGACGTGGCGATTCCTTTAGTGAGCCCAGTCCCAGAGCGCTATGTGCCGGCTCTGCAATTATGGAAGCCTCCTTGGATGGCGGGGAATGCCCACGGTCTGCCCCTGCCTTCCCTTGAGGGTTGACCGTGATGTCTTTGACCGTTCTAACTTGACCAGCTGAGATGTGGAGGACACCACAACAGTAAGAGCTTAATATCCCTAGAAACCCCGGAAGGAAAACCAATCAAATCGCCCGTAAATGTCGGATGTGCCATCATAAGGGTGAAAATAATATTGGCACAGCGCAAAAACGTTCGAGTGAGAGTGGCATGTCCTTCATGCCCGGAACAGCTCTGACTATTTTGTCTTCCGGGTACAGCGTCCATCACATGTCCGAACCGAAAGCTAGCTGAGTGGACGCCGTCTGCAGACAGACCGTTCATGGTTTGTGGTTGGAGTGGCCTGTGGGGAACGAAATGTCCAATACATGGAATTGAGGAATTAAAGTAACCATGTGCAAGACGTGACGATTCCTTGGGTGAGCTCAGTACCAGAGCGCTATATATCGGCTCTGCAATTATGGAAAACTCCTTGGATGGCGGTAAATGACCATGGACTGCCCCTGCCTTCCCTTGAGGGCTGACCGTAAAGTCTTCGACCGTTCTAACTTGACCAGCTGGGATGTGGACGGCACCACAAAAGTGAGAGTCCCCCAGGACAGCTAACCTGGTTTAAAAAACACCCGCTAAAGTCGGATGTGTTGGCCTAAGGGTTTCGGACCAAGGGTGCATAACGAGACACCGCAATTACATCTGAAAAAACACTCCGGATGAACGCAGAAGAGGAAGAACAACTATTTCCATTGCACGGAATCCTACATACACTTACACAAACAAGAGTCGAACTCTTTCTATGTGCAGGAATACTACATATCTTATGTAAAAGGTATCGAACTCTTTCGATTGCAAGAAATCATAAATATACTTACTCAAACAAGGGTTGCACTCTGTCTATTGCACAGAATCCAGAACCGTTGATCGCTGAGATCAGAATATATACCATTAAGGTGTATCGATGTAATACCGTGGCCTAGTAATATTTACACCAGCGATCCCTAATCTGTGTTCATGGGGACTGATGCCTTTTACGTAGAAGAAGGCAATTCTCCTGAATGTTAACAAAAAGTTAGTTGCGTATTCATTACACGACGTCGCAGGCAACCCCAATATTTTTTGGCTGTTCATGATTCCTGGGCAAGTTTCCCTTTAGTAAATTGCCATTGCGTTCTGAATATTAAGCATTAGCAGTTACTCAACAGAGTAACTATTCCTCTTTTTCTACCCGTCGTAACCTTTTTGGCCGGCTTCCTGGCCTAGAGGTTAGCGACTTTTCTCCGTAATCTCGTATACTCTCGTAAGTAACGTGACGACGGTGAACATCAGCAGTGGTTCGAATCGTGTCGGTAACTTACGGGGTATGTGAGCCGGCCGCGCAGAAAGCAATGGCAAACTACTGAGCGTAATCTTGCCAAGAAATCAACAATCTACTGAAAAGATGCTGATGTTGACAGCGATGTCCTGTAAAGGATATGAAAAAAAAACCTCCTTTTTGGAGCAAACGCCGTCACCCAACACACGCTAAGCTGCACTATTTTCTGCAGTATCCTGCAGTTGTCTCCTTGTCAATCCTATGTTATCGTTGTCTCCAGTTCTCTTCTTAACTAGCGATGGGGGCGGGGGAAGGGGGGTTCTTGAGTGGTCTCTAGGTATGGTGTCCGCCTCGAGTGATGGCGGTCCCGGGTTGCTCCAGTGAAGACCGGGATTTTTTCACGTGTACTTCCAGTAAAAAAATTCCCCTGGTCTCTGGCTAGTGAGATCGGACGCCCGTGTGTATTGTTGAGCACGTAATCAATCCCTTTTTAAAAAAAAAAAATTCGCATATCCTTTACAGGACATCGCTGTCAAGAGCAGCATCTTTCAGCTGTCTGTTGATTTCTTGGCAAGATTACGTTCAGTAGTTTGCCATTGCTTTCTGAGCGGCCGGCTCATTTAACCTGCAAGTCACCAGCGGGGGTCGAACCGCCTCCAGCTCTCGCCCGTTACGAGACTCTGCGTGATAAACGGGATTACGGAGAAAGTGTTGTACCCCCTCGGCCAGAGAGACCGGCAAACAATCACTTGGCAGTTGGAAATCGAAAAAGAGTAGCCTAACGGCACTGCCCGGGCAAAATTTCGAGTTAACAACCTACCCAAAGTATTTCAGGATCCTCGCGGGTGCTACGGAGTTCGTGCACTGAGCTGGGATTTTCGGACTGACGCTTAAGTTAGGAGTAGAACGGAGCTCTTATGGGTTACACCCGTGTGCTGTGATGTTGATACGTTAACTAAACTAAATAAGCTAAATTAAACTTCTTAACGCATGCACATTTTGAATGAGTCCTGAAGCAGTGTACGCCAGGAACTGAGATGTGATAGGGTAATCACATGTGGTAGTCCTGGACACACGGAGGAAATAGGTGGCCAGGCTTGACCTCACTTAGCGAGACCACCATTGCCTGCCGTGGAACATTCGCCCGACAGAGCTGATGACATTATCAGCACAGCTCCCTGTCAACTTTGCTAACGCGTCTGTTTTGTGTCACCCTATACATGGAGTAGTTTTAATCACTACAGTGTTTGAAAATATTGCCCGTTCAAATTTTGTATTTACCTATTATGTTGCATGAACTTTACAGAGGATGAATACAAAACTTGGACCGGTAATATTTTCAAACACTGAACTGTCATTAAACTTACACCCTCAATTTCGTGTTTCTGTGAGTACCAGAGAAAGAAATTTCTTGCTGTACTATTCTCAGGTTTTCTCATGGTGTGTTTTACTCAGCCCCAGTGTCTTTCTTGATTCACTGGAATCTGATTAGTTCTCCTTCTAAGCTCAGATTTTAGCGATCTTGTTACATGAGTTTACGGAGAGCTGCGTTGTGGTAAACTCCCTCAAGGCGGTCAGAGGAAACGCTTTAAAGACAATCTGAAGATCTCACTAAAAGCTTTTGGAATTAATAATGACACTTGGTAGACTGCTGCCAAAGTCCGAAATTTGTGGGGTACATCATTACGCAAGGGTGTAATCACTTGTGAAGCAATCAGGACTGCAAGAGCTGTGAAAAAAATAGGCTGCACAGAAAAACCACTGCAGGATATCCTTCTGGAAAGTCAAGCATTCTTTGCCCACATTGTCACAGAACATTTCGAGCCAAAATAGATCTTACCAGCCATCTTAGAACTCACTGCTTCACACTTTTAACCCCACTAGATGAAGTGAATGGTCATCATCATTCTTGATGGACAAACAACACGTCAGTTTAGACATTCTATTCTACGCAGGCATCAGCTGACCTCTTGCAAGTGACTCCTATCTTGGACATTTAATAACAGATGATGACAGAAGTGAAACATATCATAAAGAGTATAGGAATGCCAAAAAATGCTTTCAACATTATGAAATCAGTATTAACATCTGGAGAGATTCAGTCAATCAGTTAATCAGGTGCCATCTCCACAATGAAAGTTTCATGCAATGTATCTCCAACAAGTCTCTTTGCTGTCTTTGGGATACTATGTGGTGAGATTCCAATCTCTTCCACGATGGCCAGCTATTGTGTCGTGAACACGTCACACGTGTGCCACACATTCTGCTGTTTCACTTTCAAAGTCGTTGGTTTATGAAGATTAACAACGTATTAAAATGGGAATTGTCAAATGTTTTGGATATTCAACACTACTGTAGGGCGCGGAAGTCTGGACAATGAAAAAGCAATTAGAACGTCGAATAGAGAGATCCGTGAGATGTGGATATACAGAAGAATATGTCACATTTCATAGAAACAAAGAAGATCGAATACAGTGGTTCCATAAAAACTGGGAATGGAAATAGAGTTGATAAAAGAAATAAAAAAGAGGCAGGTGCAATATGTCTGCCACGTTAACAGACATAACATTCTTATAAAAACCATACTGGAGGGTAAGATTGATGGCAAGCGAGCAAGAGTTAGATAGCGATACAAGTGGGAAGATAACATCAAGAAATGGACGAACATCAATCTGAGAGAATGTACAGTCCTGGTCGAGAGACAGACAGTATTGGAGATTCATTGCAGCCAACCTTTATTGTGCAGACCGCACCTGCTTGATTGATTAAGTTAGAGAATGTGTTTTGTTTATTAGTAACTGATGTAGTAGTTTTCCATGATTCACATCCATATCATATAGTGAAATATTTTATGTTCAATACAAGTTTCAATTTCTTTTGACTTTCACAAGTATCCTAGTGCTACGAACGCGTGTCTTGCCTGTGTTTTCTTATTTTAACATCTTTGTCCGCAATGTTATCTAACTAGGTGAGCAATTCCACCTCTTGAAGTGAGGTTCCACGAAAGGTAGAATAAAACGGAGGGATATAATATGGTTTAGGCGTGTAGAAAGACAAGAATATCGGGGGGGGGGGGGAGAGAAATTATGAAGGGAGGTGCTCATGGGAAAGTGGAGACGAGGAATACCACGGAGCAGATGAATTCACAATGTGGTAGATAATTTACGTATAACAGTTGGAGAAGTTATGACATCTACTTCACGATAGAAAGAGATTTAGTATTCACAGTGTGGTAAATAATTTACAAATGATAGCTAGAGAAGTAGGGCATCTAGCTTAGTATGGCTAGAGATTTCGAATTCACAATGTGGTAGATAATTTACACATAACAGCTGGAAAGTAAGGTCTTGGGTCGGCTGTGTGTTCTAGCCTCAACTAATCCGTGTGGCCAAGCCATCCAAATATTTATTTGTCTGCTTTCTCATTTTGTATTGTTCCCTTGCCAGTTGTCACGAAGTTCACCAATATATTTTATCTCATAACGTGACAAAGAATTGATTGTCTGTGTCTAATTTGTTTAATCAGTTTACTGTTTTCAGTTGCTTCGTGCAGGACGTGATCTTCGGTTTTTCTGTCTGTCCATGACATTCTTTGAATTTTCCCCAGAAACCATATTTCCACTGCCATTAAATGTTTTTCAGCTTGTCTGCTCATCGTCCACATTTTACATCCATACATCGTACAGGTAATACTTCAACAACTCTTTTCTCGTTGCAAATGACATAATGTTATTGGTCACAATGTTTTCCATCTTGCAAAAGTCTACCTTTACGATTGCGATTCTTATTCTAACCTCTTCAAGGCACCTACTTTCCAGTGGATGTTATGACTGTTCCAAGATAGTTGTACCTATTAACTTGTTTAAGAATATTCACATTTATCCGCATATTGTTTGTTGTATTTCTTTCTCCTTAGTGACGACCATAATCATATAAATATATTCACGTGGTCCTCTTATGTCAAGCAGTTGGGAATCGTCGAGTAAGAGGATCTGGGAGGCAGCTGAATGTAGGCTGTCGAGTACAGAAAAAAGAAGGCAAACATTGTCCTTATTATCATGGCGTTTTATTTACTCGTACTTTGGGTAATAAAATCTAAAAGTCTGCTTCGTCATACTGGTTTGTTTGTTTTTGTGTGCAAACTTGTTTAATGGATAATGGCTGACGCTGGACTAAGTAGGCTTCTAATAGTCGAGAGGTAATGGGTACGAATTAAGGCTTGGATGTTTTTGACATGTCAGTGCCATGTACTGCCTATAGTAACCTTGCGGTGACGGGTGGGGGGGGGGGGGGGGGGTTAAATCTGAGGAATTAAAACCACCTGGCTAATGCAGTCGCCGCGAACTGTGCAGGTTAGGATTTTCTTTTTGCCCCCGACAGAAAAGAAAATTCCATCACCTTACCGATGATTCGAACCCCGGTCTCCTGAAGGAGAACCCGACATTCTAGCAACTCGGCCAGGACATCTTTTGTAAAATACAAAATACGGAACCTAGATCTGGGGTCCTCATCATCAAGTGTTTCTTTATGTATTGTGTATGTTCACAACATTAATTTGACAATGTTTATATTTCTTTGTGAATGTAACACGCACAATAGATACTTGATTTACTAATGATGAGTTGTTGGAGGGGCTGAATGTAAGACGGGCATGCGTGCCCAATTTGTGACTTTTTACAAATAAAATGTCTTTGTTCGTATTTCAACCATTGGACTGATCGTAAACTACGAGGGGAAATCAATAAGTAAGTCACAAATGGCTGTCGAAATATAACTAAATATGATAACAACTTGAAACTAGTTTATTTGTATACATTGTCCCTTTATTTTTCAACATGCTTGCTTGCTTGCTTGTGTTCGTTGGCTTGAGCTCCAACGCGAAGTCCTGTATGTCGGATGAAGGCATCCTGTTGTCCAACATCAGTGTGATGTCATACAGGACCTGAGTTTTGCGTGAGTATCCGTTGTCCCATGTCTGGCTTATTGGTGTGCAGACTGGTGGTTCCTCGCCGTACAGGCAGACACTCTCCGACTTCGGAGGAATTTTTCAACATAATTTCCACTAACATTGATGCACTTTTCCCATCGTTTTGTCAGTCCTTCCAAACCGGCTGCATAGAACTGCGTGCTCTGTTTTCTAAACTACGTTTTCACTTCACATTCAACTTCTGCGTCATTCAAAATGTCTCCCGCCAAGGTGAGTTTCAGTGGACCAACAAGGTGGAAATCGCTAGGGGCTAAGTCGGGGCTGTAAGGTGGATGTTCCAGAACTTCCCACCTTAGTTAATTTTCTCCTGAGTTTATCGAGCCGTATGTGGTCTGGCATTGTCATGAAGAATAAACACTTCTCTAGTCAGCAGTCCTGGACGTTTTCTTCGAAAAGCATCATGACGCATCGGTAGAACTTCACAGTACGATTCAGAATTCACATTGTCACCTTTCTTCTTGAAATTGGTTAAAAGCACTCTTTGACAATCCCAGATCATTGTCAGCATAACCTTCCCTGCTGATGGCGTAACCTTGAATTTTTGGACACAAGGCCAAGAAGCATGTTCCCATTGCATTGAAGCACGCTTTGATTCGGGCTGGTAGTCAGCATAAACAGGAAGCAATTCCTTATATGAATGTCTTTTGCAGGCAGTCCTTTTGCCCACAAAAAACGCACAACAGCACGTTGCTCTTTGGATGTACACTCCGTAAGCATAGTCGCCATATTGTTTATGCGCTGCGCAAGCGCATGAAACACCTAGTGCCACCTGACGAACGGGAATATAACGTTCGATGTTCCTGTCATCTAATGACACCAGTAGAAAACACCAACTAAATTTACATGCCATCCCACAGAACTGTGTGACTTACTTATTGACTAGCCCTCGTATATCCTAGCCAGATATCACAACCAGCAACAACGAAATTGAAAGTGTCAACGACTTTGACTATCTTGGCTCCATAATCAAGAACAGTGAAGACTATTTAAAAGACGTCAGACACAGGCTAGCCAAAGAGACTCAAGGGTTAAACAAGAACACCAGCAAATACACATTAAACTACAATGTTTGAGAACATGCATCTTTCCCTGTAACAACATTTATTTGTGTGTCATCAAAGAAAGGAAAAAAGAACTTTTTAACTTTAATTATTTCGTAAAGTTCTTCGAAAATTATATCGCTTGCCGAGAAGATGAAGAAAAATGTTGACATTCTACGAGATCTCAACATTGAAGAAAACTGTCTCATAAAGGGTCTAGGAAACTGAAGAAATACGTCAGCTATATTAATTATAACAGTGGTTTGGGAAGAATAGCAATGGGAAACACAATTACAGGATGAAGAGACAGGGGATCAACAACAAGGTGGATGGACACGCGACATTGCAGACACCTTGGGAATGAGGGTTTACAGGAGGATTGAAAAGCAGGTTGCTCAATACATTTCACTGGATTTTATGACTATAAAATGACTATATGGCTATGGCTAGCTGTCTTTCCACAGGGTGGCCTGATAAAACGTAGCACAAAGCAAGAAGCTGTAGCTCCAGCAACGACTCCCAGAAGACTACGAAAAAAATGCAGTCCTGAACTGAATGAGGAAGCCCTGAATAGAAAATACAATCTTCGGAGGGCGAGGTGGGCGACTTAACGACTTCGCCACGAAAACTCCCATGGGGGTGCATGATGCTGGAGAACTGGCAAGAGATAGAGACAGTTATATATGGGTCGTGATGAGATCGACCTCCTGCAATTGACCTGTTACGTGAATAATCGATAGGCTGGTCGTGTAGCTTCTTGAACATTCCATGCCTTGGTTGTCTGTCTTGTGCCACTCTTTCTTCATCTGCGACGTCACTGATAGACCTGTCCTAGCCTATTTTATAAATGTTGTTCGTGGTCTTTCCCCTTATTCTTGTCAAAAGTATTGTGTTCTCTAGTACAATATTTGTGGTTTTTGTGGTTCTGAGGAAGTGGATGAAATAATTCTCCCGCTTGTTATCGGGGCTCAAAGGAGAAGCCAACAATATTAACATCAGACCACGTGCTGATGTCGTAAAAGTCGAGTAAAGAGGGCTGGTCATACTTTTTTCTTCTTCGCATATCCTATTTACAGGACATCGCTGTTAACACCAGCATTTTACTGCTCTTGTTAATGTCTAGGCAAGATTACGCTCAGTAGTTTGCCACTGCTTTTTGAGCGACCGGCTCTCATAACCCCCGTAACTAACGCGACGCGATCCGCTACCGAATCTCGCGCAGCTCTGCTCATACTCTGAAGAAAAAAAAAACTACACGATGAATTAGCTTA